>LZPO01097121.1:63685-77132 GCA_001675575.1 Neotoma lepida
ACTGCCCGGCTTTAAGATTATTTTTTTAAGCCAGATGTGGTGTCACATGCCTTTGATCCCAGTGCTTGGGAGACAGAGACAGGCAGATCTCTGAGTTCGAGGCCAGCCTGGTCTACAGACCAAGTTCCAGGACAGTCAGGGCTGCACAGAGAAACCCTGTCTCAAAATACAAAAGAAAACAAAAAGAATGATTTTTGTAGGTTTTGCATGTAACAGAACACTAGAGACTCAAGGTTCAATCAGATAGTGTGATGACCTCCTTAACTTAACTATTATGTAACTGGCAACATTGTACAAAGTTTCCCTAGAGCACTGTATATAGCCACACTAGAGTTCATGTTTATCTCTCTACTTGCCCAGGTAATCTTTTGTTTGACATTTCAGAAAGCAGCGGTGGACTGCACGATATTTGGCTGGGGATCATGTACTGTGGTTGGAGCAAAGGTTGAAGAAATGAATATAGCCACAGTGGACATTATAATGGGCCGTTCTATAAATGGAACATTCTTTGGTGGTCAGTTTTTTTCTTCATAGTTTTTCATTTTCCTTGATACTATATGAAGCTATTAAAGATTATTGAATTTTGAAAAGAATAATTTATGTAAACATTGAGTATACAAAAACTATTCCAATACTTGAAAAGTAAATGAAGTTTGCATGGAAATATAACTATTTAATTTACGAATTCTAAATTCAGTTTAAGTAGCTGGGTTTAGTGGTACAAGCCTATAATCTCAGCACTCAAGACGATGAAGCAAATGGATNGTAAGTTTGAGGTAGGCCTTCATATACTGAGTTCAAGGCCTACTCAAGCTTCATAACAAGAACTTATCTCAAAAGAAAAGAGAAAAAATTCAAGTAGTATTGAAATGAACCAATCACTTGAAAGGAACAAAGGGGAAATTTTGGTCTAATTAAGATAATTCTTAGCTAGAGTAGATAATAATCTTGAATTTTTCTTATGAAGAAAAACTTTCTTATTTATTTATTTATTTATTTACTTATTTTGGTTTTTTGAGGCAGGGTTTCTCTTTGTAGCCCTGGCTGTGCTGGAACTCACTCTGTAGACCAGGCTGGCCTTGTACTCAGAGATCCACCTGCCTCTGCTTCTCAGTTCTGGGATTAAAGGCGTGCGCCACCACTGCCTGGCAAAGAAAAATTTTAAATATAATAAATCCATAAAATTAAAGATGGAGCAAAGCTTAAGCTTAATGTATTTAAAGCAACCCAAATCTGACCTAGATATTTCATCTCTTCAACAAACACATTTATCTAGATTTAAATAAACAAAAAAGACATTAAACTAGAAAGGCACCAGCACGGTGGGCAGGTAACAAGAGAAAGATAGCTCAAGGAGAGTAGATATTAGCAAAGTATGTTACGTACATGTATGAATTCCANAAAGATGTCTTTAAAGGAGAAACTTTAAACTACTTCTGTACATCAAATGACATGCCTTTCTTTATATGGCATTGTGGCCAAATTACAGGTTGGAAAAGTGTAGATTCTGTCCCAAACCTGGTTACTGACTACAAGAATAAGAAATTCGANCTGGACATATTGGTGACCCATACCCTACCTTTTGACAAAATCAATGAGGCAATTGACCTGATGAACCAAGGAAAAAGGTAAACTGCCAAGTCTATGACTGAAATCCTTTAGAAATTTAGGTTTAGAAATCCTTTATGATTTTTTTATTTATGTCATTTTATTTTATGTGTACATGTATGTATGTGTGTGTATTTGTGTGTGTGTGCACGTGCACACACACCATGTGACGTAGGTGCCTGAGGAAACCAAGATAGGATATCAGATCCCCTGGAAGTAGAATTACAGGCATTTGTGAGCCATCTGATGTGTATGCTGGGAACTGAAGCTGGCTCCTGTGCAAGAACATCAAATGCTCCTACACAGTGAGCCATCTTTCTAACCCCAACTTTTATGATTTTTATTTAACCTAACAACTAACCAGATGTCTCTGCTGACTCTCTACATCAAAATCACTAGATGTCTTAACAGATCAAACAATAGCCATTTGGAAAAAAGAAAGGCTTCCATTTCTGCAATACATAGTGTTATATGGTGTGCAGTATACAGTAGTGGCATACACTGATAGATATTTTCCCTCTCACAAACAACTGTTAACTCTAGCCAGTTGTTCCCTAGAAGGAAAGATTTCTATAGTATAATGATAGGTTCCTCTGGTCGAGTGTGCCTAAGTCTAGAATCGTTTTCTATGATCCGTCAAAGGGCCTTCATGGTCAGAGCCCTGTGCAACCACTGAGATATGAGCTGAGCAGCAGGTATCAGGTATATACAGGACTTCAGCTCTCTCTGCCTTGCCTTATCCTGGGGCTCCTGTAAGATCCCTTTACCCGACAATTTTAGCTGGACTGTGTCTCAGTATTGGTTCCTAGGTATTAATTTACAGCAGTGTTCCAAATGAGGGNTTCCTAGAGGCTAGGGACTGAGATGAATTATTTTAGTTAACTTACAGCCTTCATGAATAGAAGCAAAGAGTGGACACCAAGAACAACGATATTTAAAAGAGAAATAGGGCAAAGAACTTAAACGACATGGTAAAAAAGAAGAGNATGATTAAAGTGGTGGAGCCTAAATTAAAGTGGAAGTGATGGAGTTGGACGCAGAGAATAAATGCTGCAGAAAAAGAAAATGGGTCCATGGGGTAAGGACTCAAGTTACTTCATGGAGAAGAAACAGAAGAAAATATCCCAGTGACATGTACTTTCCCAAATTTCAAACATATTAGCTACTCCATATCAAAAAGTTCAAGAAAGAGAGAAAAATGGTTATTTTTAAAGCTATATTATGTAAATATAATAGATAAACCCTGCAATATCTTGTAAATCTCAATATGCCCACAGTATTTTTCAAGTTGGGGGTTCATAGCTCCTCTACCACAACCCTTTTTCTCTTAGTTCTCAGTCACAGAATATATCCACAAGGAATACTAAGTGGTAGTAGCCAAGTGAAAAATGTCACATTNCATTGTTAGAAGATGGACAAATCTCCCATATTCCACAAGGAATTCCTAAGCAACTAGTGGTTGANCAGAAGCTTAGGTGTAGGTCTACCTGAGGTGAGTTTCATATTCCCTCACTGGCCCTGAGGNAACCACCTAACTATCTACAGATGGACAAGTGGCTGTCACCACACAGGTACAGGAATCCCATGAGAGGGAAAGTCCTCCTGCCTTCTTCACTACATAGACGAAAAGGAGTGACGGGAAAGCAAAGGGACACAATGACCCACTCCACAGTACATCTAACTTCCATTTCCTAGGTAAAGAACATATTTAGGCATGGCATCCTGCATATGCCAGCCTTCTTCAGCTCCTGCTGTNGTGTCTGAGATAGGGTTTCAGTCCTTGTTTATACACATCAGGATGACTCAGGATTGCCATCTTTTGAGTTTTCAGAAAGCAGCATCTGAGCACATCAACCTCTCTCTCCTTTGATGTCCTACTTTGCCATGAGTGATGACTTCCCAACACTAATGCCTCATTTTCCAGCTAGTATGCCTTAATTCTTGACAGCACCATCAGCAACAAGGGCCTAACTCTGTCATGTCAAAATTCTCACTTTCCCTCCCAGTCTATTAACACTGTCATGAATGGAAAAAGATGACAAAATAGAAGAAATAATTCTTAACAATGTGGGCATCTACTAAAAAAGGAATGAAACAAGAGAGGGGAATGAGGGTGAATATGATCAAAGAACATTGTATACATGCCTTAAAATGTCATAATGAACCCCATTATTGCATATAAATAGTATATGTTAATAGTACATATTTCTCTAAAGAAAGATAAGCTCAAACTCTAAAGTGAAAAGAAAAACAACCTTGTGGATTTTGGATAAATGTTCATATAAATAGTATTTATTGTTTTATTATTATTATTATTATTATTATTATTATTATTATTATTATTATTATCAGCATCCGAATAATCCTGACCTTTTGAAGATGCAGAAGTAATTTGGAATAGTATCTGACTGGATCTGAGCCTGTCTGAATGACTTACTACTTCACACGATGAGCCAAAGAAAGCTATGAGTTTAAGCACAAGTTTACACTTTGTACCTCAACATAAATAAACTACTAATTGTATAGCAAGTGCACCTATAAAACATATTCAAATTTCCTATATGAAATAACTGATACTGGATCTGTGGCTCAGGGGAACATCCCTTGCTTAGCATGTGCAAAGTCTTGAGTTCAAAGCCCAGAAAAATAAATGGATGAGGAATGAATAAGATACCTGGATAAATAGAATCATATNTTAGGAACTGTTTAAAACTATTTCTCAGAAGTAGAGGTGGGAAATAAAAAAAATAAATAAGATTGGCTATATGTTTGTAACTTCTTAAGCTGGGGGATGAATGCATGGAATTTCATTATACTGTTCTTTCCACTTTCATCTATGTTGACAGTTTTCTACAATAGAGAGATTTTTTTTTACTGGAAAGAAAACTGTAACATATATATTATATGTATATGTGTGTTTAAAATATTACTATATGGTTTATGAGTTCTAATAAACTGCAAGCTATTCTTCTTAAACCAGATGCTAATTTCTTTTTTAATATCTGTTCATTTCTTTTCTCTTAGCCCCATTTTATAATCATTCACTACAATCATAAGTAATGGGATATCAAAATCTGCATGAAAGAAAATGTTTAAAATAAAAAAGACATCTACACTCTCAATTTCTCTCTATAACTGTCTTTTTGTCTGATAATTGTAATACATTATGTTTTGTGCTTTGCTGGACAATAAACTGTAACTGGCACAAAGTGATGCTATTTTCTAAAGTCAACTAAAAGTAATAAGGAACAAGCAGGGCAATGGTGGTGCACACCTTTAATCCTAGCTCTCAGAAGGCCGAGGCAGGTGAACCTCTGAATTTAAGGCCAGCCTGTTCTACAGAGCAGTAATGTCTCAAAGCAGAGGTTCACATTCCTGGTTGGTTGGTTTGAAACAGGATTATGGTATGTAGCCCTAGTTGGTCTCAAAACCATGACATAGATCAGGCTGGTCTCAAATGAACAGGCCATCCTCCTCCTTGTGGCTAAGTGCTGAGATCAGGCATGTATCATCTGTTCCTGCTTCTTGAAGATTGTTTTTTAGAAATAGAAGAAAATTGGTCTGGGCATGTGTGGCNGGAATTTGGTCCATCTGTGACCTTGGGCTATCTGGCCTGATAGAGGTGGTTCTTCTTGCCTGNCTACATGACCTCTTAAAAGGGAAGTGGGAGGGGGTCATGAGCTTACTCTTGGAAGTAGAAGGCTTCCTGGCACATGGTCCTGGCACATGGATCAGGCAGCATGAAGCAGTGTGTGATTGGTNCCCAGCTTTCCAAGGACTCTGTAATTGGATTTACCTTATCCTGTATCAGTGAGTCTGTTTTCCCCATAGAACCCCTTAATAAATTGACATATATAGACCATGGAGGTTCTCATTACTAGTGGCGCCTAACATGGGGCATGAACCCACAACCCTGAGATTAAGAGTTTCATGCTCGTAGAGCTAGTGTTTGTCTTTGTTTAGAATGTTGGTTACAAATTGTTATAGANAATGTTCAGGAAAAAAAGCTAAACAAAGGAGATTAGATTCAGGGCTTTTGTTTTGAAAAAAAGGGGGAAATGCTGTGGGATAATGCTCCTGTACACTGTAAAGATTTGTCACTTCTATTGGTTTAATAAAACGCTGATNGGTCAGTAGCCAGGCAGGAAGTGTAGGTGGGGATGACCAGACTAGGAGAAGGCTGGGAAGAGGAAGGGCAGAGACAGAGTCTCCAGCCAGACTTCCAGCAGAGGAAGTGAGACGAGAATGTTGGACTGAGAAAAGGTACCAAGCCACGTTGCTAAACATAGACAAGAATTATTAATTTAAGCGTAATAGCTAGTTAGTTATAAGCCTGAGCAATAGGCCAATNTATAGTTCATATAAACCTCTGTGTGTTTATTCGGGACTGAACAGCTGGGGGACCAGGCAGGACAGAACCTTCCNTCAGGCGTGTTTTCCAGTGTTGTGGGGACTAGGACANACTTCACAGTTGTTAGCCTCTTGTGCACTCCCAGTATGCTTTGTCTTCCCTCCTTCCCCCACGCCTCTCCTTTGCCACCTTGACCCTTAGACTGCTTCAGACCCACCTCCATTAAACACCTGGCTACCACAAAATGCATCATTTCCCATTTCTTTTGGCACTCAGTGACTTTCCTGAAAATTTAACACATGTTGCTACTACTGTTTCTCAAATCTATGCTTGCAACCTCCTTGAAGGCAGAACAATCTTTGAACACGTAAACAGGAAACACATTTGCTAACAAGTTTGTTCTCATGTGCATCCACATAACCTGTATTCATTCTCTTTGGTTGCTGTTGTTTGGGGTTTGGTGAGGTTATTTGGGTTTTTTTTTGTTTTGAGAATTTCATATATGAGTAGTGTATTAACATTTCCATCCGTCTTCCCTCTCCAATTCCCCTTATATCCCTTCCCCTATTCCCTCTCAAATTCATGACCTCTTCTTCAATTGTTACATATATACGTATATATGTGTATATATGTATGTATGTGCATAAATATGTGTGTGTGTTTATACACACACACGCACACACAAACAAACAAACACGGATATTTACAAATAGAATCTGCTAAGTCCATTTAGTATCACTCATATTCTATATGTGTTTAGGGCTAATCAACTGGAATTGGATAACATATTAGGGACTCTTTCCTGGAAAAGACTGGTTATTCCTCTCTTAGTGACCATTAATTGGTTATTCCTCTCTTAGTGACCATTAATTGGTTATTCCTCTCTTAGTGACCATTAATTGGTTATTCCTCTCTTAGTGACCATTAATTGCCTGTAGGTCTTCATCTAGGGGTGTGACTTGTGAGATTTCCCCTGTCCATGTTGGAATCTCAACTGGTGTTGTCATTGTGCCGGTCTTGTATAAAGATTTCATCAGCGCAGCTCCCTGTCATATATAGAAGACACTATCTGAAAACAGACTTCCTGTCTTGAGTGGAATTTTTCAAAAAACACTTTCTATATTCTTCTTTTCTTTAATCAAGGCCAACCCTGACTACAGATAGAGGTCTTATTTTTAAAAAATCACATACATGTAATGTAGTTTGCAATGCGTAGAATATATGAAAGTCTACATTCTGACAGCTGGCTCCTTCTCCTGCAAGCTCTCACTCACTAATGAGTGCCACTTCTTGAAAGGCTACATGCAACACACACTACAACATGTCTAGAGTGTCAGGCCACTGTAACAGACTAGAACTTGATTCCCTCCAAAGGGGAAAACAAAAAATATTATAGTAATAGTTTGCTGGGCAATGTACTTTCTGTTGTTGTAAAGAACTGTCCTGCTCTTTACTTGCCAATGTTTTAGTCTAAAGATTAAAACTTTAAGGCACATATAGCACTGACCTTCTTTTAGATATTAAATCTACATATCAAAATGNGTTTTCCTCAACATAACAAGGCACATATTTATTTATAAAAGCTGTTTTGTGGGTGTAACATTATTGACAATATTTATGCATTCCTNTAAGTGTGCAATACTTAAGTTTAGAAGGCAATCTGATCACAGTACTATTATACATTTGTCNGAAAAGGACAAAGGGTTTTAACACAATCACTATGCCATCTGGCACCTTAGTTTTCAAGATGCTACCACAGCACCCTCTGGTGTTCCTTTTAATTTTCCACGTCCTAGATGCCATTTTCACTGAGAGAAACAAATTGGGAAGAATAGCAATTTCTATTGTTATCGAAGCTATCATTTTAAGGTGTCCCTTCCTATGAATTATCTAATATAATTCTCAAACGCTTTCTGCTATAAGGCCCCTGAAGGTAGGGCCAAATTCCTAGCCTGAGTGCCTTACAGAGCAGCTTCCAGCCACTCACCCCATGAAGTGGGAAAGGCAGACTTTATTAATAGTCTCCAGCAAGGGAATCTGTTACAAGAACACACACACTACTTTACCAACTGGCTTATGAGGATGATGTCTCTGCAAGCTAAACATTCTTAGTTGGTTTTGGTTTAGTGATGATTGATGTTTGGTTGGTTTTGATTTGTTTTGCTATGTTTGAGAGACCTTGTCTCAAAATGTAGACTAGGCTGGTCTGGAACTCACAGAGACCCACCTGCCTCTGCCTCCTAGGTGTCACAATTAAAGGCGTGTGTTGCCAAACCCAGCCAAGGTAAACGTTTTCTTGAGGATGGATGGGGAAACATGGAATGTTCTTGTTCTTAGGTGATACTTGCTGAAGAAGATAGAGGTGATTTCACAAGATTTGGGAGTTCAGACAGAGGCAGAAAGTAAATGTAGCCAAAGTACCCATTGGTACACCTAAGTGACAGACCTAGAGGTGTTCATTCTCTTCTTCAAATTGTGAANCATTTCAAAAAAAAAAACTGGTGAAGACATTTGGAAGATAAAAATTTGGGGGATTAAAAACTTGAGTGAAGACTCAAATATAATGAAGAAATCACCTTAAAAGCACGACTCTCCATGAAGTCAACAGCCTTGGGTTAAATAGCTAGCAGGCCAATTTCCTCCTTGTGGCTGAAGCTAAGAAGCACAGCAGAGGATGCCCAGGGCCTTTGTTAGTGAAAAGGCTGGCACATCTTTCCTTCCACTACATCCTCTAACACACTAATGAATTCTGTCTGTATTTATGTGTTATTTTGTTGTTCTCTCTCACTACTGACAGATATTGGGCTTTGTAAAATGCCCAAATGTGTCCTTTCTAAAGTGCTACTAAGTCAGGTTGCTCTCATTCTAGACCATAAAGCCAAGGATGGATCATTTCTGTCACTGAAGGTCTGTTTTGGAAGGAAACTATAAACAAAACACTTAGTAATATGGAAGGAAAACTGTTCCTTCTTCCCTTACTGCTATTAAATTAAGTGATCCCTCTTGTGTAGCTATTTCTTTAGGGCATATCATGACCATTGCTGTTCATAAAGCCAAGACCACTGTGTGACTTACAGAATTCCTTGGCCTCATAGTCATGGCATCAAAATAAGCAAGACACTCCATAGATAGGAGTGTATTAATTATACAGAGATGAGGGAGGTCACTAGTCCCTTACCTGAGATTCCACCTGTTACTCCTTCCTGCCTCCCAGCCACATGTGGTCCTGGGAGAAGCTGAAGTATACAGGAAGTGGAAGATTGACTGAGAATAGGACTCCATGATGCAGCTCTTCTGAGGTCATCATCTGTTCTAGTTTGCTTCTGTGTTGCTATGATAAACACCGTGACCCCATTGGGGTGGGGTATTCCAGCTTATATTTCCAGAGAACAGTTCATAACTGAAGGACATCAGAACAGGAACTCAAGGTAGGAACTGAAGCAGTGACCATGGAAGAATACTGCTTATTGGCTTGATCCAGGCTCATGTTAAGCTACCTTTCTTATACCATCCAAGACCACCTGTCTAAAAGTAGCACTGCCCGCAGCAGGCTGGTTCCTCCTGTGTCAATTAACAATAAAGAAAATGCCACACGGGCTGGAGGGATGGTTCAGCNTTAAAGAGCATTTGCTGCTCTCGTACAGGATCTAGGTCTGCTCTCTAGCCCCCACATCAGGAGGCATAACTGTCTGTAAATCCAATTCCAGAGAATGAGATGCCCTCTTCTGAGTTCTGCAGGCTCCCCTCACATAGTACACTTACATACATGCAGGCAAAACACTCATACACGTAAGACAAAAATAAATGAATCTTTTAAAAAAAAGAAAACATCACATAGACATGCCCAAAATCCAATCTTATGGAGGCATTTCCCCAACTGAGGCTCCCTATTCCCAATTATGCCAGGTTGACAACCAAGGTCAGCTATCATATTATTCACACTGAGATGGGCTTTTCTGTGACACGGCTGCCTTTGAGTCACCCATGTACCTGTAACAGACTCCTGTAAGTAACCCCAATAAATACATTGGTTCATCACACTACCATTGGGCTAACTCATTTTCTTGGTCTGTTAATGCTCTATCTGAGGTAAATAGAAGTCTCTCTATATTGCCCAGGAAAGTCATATGGAAATCCCTGTCTCCATTTCTGTCAACCAAAAGGCAATGGCTTTTTGGAGCCCAGTGCCTGTGGTGGGACACTTGGTGCAGTCTTGGTGCAGGGAGGAGGGTCTAGTCCTGCCTCGGCTCAGTGTGCCAGTCTCCAGAGACTCTCCAAGTGAATCTCCACATCTGCTTCCATCTGTCTCTGGATGAGGGCCCATGGGTCCATAGTTCATGTGTCTCCACTAGTTTGGCTGGCCATCTTTGCACACCTTCCCATCATGACCTTGTAGTCCCTTGCTCATAGAAGGCCCCCTGTCTCCCATCGATTGGGCTCCTGGAGATCCGCCCGGTGCCCACATCTGTCTCCATCAGTCACTGGATGAGGGCTCCATGGTGGTAGTTAGGGTATTCATCCATGTGATCACTGGATCAGGCCAGTTCAGGCATCCTATCAATTATTTCCAGTGGTCTAAGGTGGGTTCATCCCTGTGGACTCTCCGGGACTTCCCTAGCACTCTGTTTCTCCCTATTCCCCTGATTTCCCCATTTATCATGTTATCTCCTTCCTTGCTCTCTCTGTCCCTGTTCCAGCTCGAACTTCCCGCTCCTTTACACTCTCATCCTCCCTCCCTTGCCCCCCATTTCCTCCCCCTCACTCCTAGTCATCCCATGTAGATCTCATCCATTTCTCTCTTGCTGGGCGATCCATGCCTCCCTCTTAGGTTCCTCCCTGTAGCTGTAGGTTGCAGTCTGGCTATCCCTTGCTTCACATCTAGTATCCACCTATGAGTGAGTACATACCATGTTTGACCTTTTGGGTCTGGGTTACCTCACTCAGGATATTTTCTAGTTCCATCCATTTGCCTGCAAATTTCATATGGTCACTGTTTTTCTCTGCTGAGTAGTACTCCATTGTGTATATGTACCACATTTTCTTGATCCATTCTCCAGTTGACGGGCATCTAGGTTGTTTCCAGGTTCTGGCTATTATGAATAATGCTGCTATGAACACAGTTGAGCATGTGTTTCTGTGGTATGATTGAGCGTTCCTTGGATATATGCCCAAGAGCATCCTCAACACATTGTGATGGTCAACTGAATGGCTGCACGTACAAGAATCCAAATAGATCCATCCTTATCACCCTGCACAAAACTCAACCCTACAGGTACCAAAGACATCAATGTAAAACCAGATACACTGCTCTATTTATAACAGCCAAAACTGAAAACAGCCAAAGAATGGATAAAGAAAATATGAGAGAACCCTGGGAAGAAGGGCAGAGGAAAAGGGAGTAGGCAGCCAGATGCAGAGAAAGCAGGAGATGAATCTGTGGGCTGAAAAAGATCCTGCAATGTGGTGAAGTGTAGATAAGAATTATAGATTAATTTAAGTTGTAAGAGCTAGATANTAACAAGCCTAAGCTATCAGCCAAGCACTTACAATTAATAACAATAATAAGTTTCTTTGTGGTTATTGGGGAGCTGGTGGTCCTGACAAAAAACTCTGCCTATATGGATTTACACAATGGAGTATTACTCAGCTATTAAAAAAAATGACACCATGAAATTCAAAGGTAAATGGATGGAGCTAGGAAAAAATAAACATGAGTGAAGTAACCCTGACTCAGAAAGGCAAACATGGCATGTATTTACTTGTGTGTGGATGTTAGCTGTTAAGTGTTTAATAAGCAAGCTGCAATCCATATATCCACAGAGGTTAGGTGTAGAGTAAGGGACTGGAGAGAGAGGTAGAGCTCCCCAGGGAAGGGAAAAACAAGATATTTATGGATGGATGGGGGTAGGAGGGACACATAAATGGGAGGACCAAATGGGGAGTGGGAGGAAAGAGGGGGGTAAGAGAGGAACTATGAGGAGGAACAGCTAAAACTAAGGGCCATTTGAAGGGTTATATGGAAATCCACTAACGGTAGAACCTATCTAAAATATATAACATATATAAAGGTGATCTAAATGAAATTGCCAAATAATGGAGGAAATGGATCCCCAACTGGACATCTCTCATCATCAAATGAAATGCCAGGAATGAGCTATATCTAATCAAATTGTTGGCAAAAGGAGCCCCATGGGAACCCCCAAATAACCCAGACTATTGCCAAGGCTATTGGTTTGTCTCCACAAACTGACAGTAAGGCCCCACTGCTGAAGACAACACCTATACAACTCATTGAACATGGAGAAATCAAGTTGGTGCCTTAGCTAGGGCCGTCACCCCTACTGACAAGTATTCATGGTACTGGAAGGTACTCTGCATGTTACCAAAGGAGAAAAGTAAACACCAACCCACCTACAGACACTTTGATCTACAAGGATGACCTGCCTGCAAGATACGCTAGTGCAGCAGGGCTCAAAGGCTGTGGGAGTAACCAACCAATATCTGAGTGGATTTAAGGCCCACTCCATGAGATGGAATCCATCACCAACACTGCTTGGGTGGCCAAGAATTTGAGACCAGATAGGCCAGGAACCTAGGAGAAAACCAAATACTACTGTTCTGCTAAAGGAACACAGCCATACAGTGACTCCTAACAACATTATTTATGTTCAAAAATGAGTGCCTCGCTCAGCCATCATTGGAGAAGCTTCCTCCTGCAGTAGATGGGAACAAACACAGAGACCCACAGCTGGGCTACGTGGAGAGTGAGAGACCTGAAACACTCACTCCTAAATGGGATGTCTCTATCAAAACCCTCCCGCAGGGCTAAAGGAACCCCACAGAAGAGGTAAAAAGATTTTAAGAGCCAGATGGGATGGACGACACAAAAGAAACAAAGCCCTCTAAACACAGGACTGAAGCACATATGAACTCACAAAGACTGAGGCAGTATGCACAGTATCTGCACAGGTCTGGGCCAAAAGGGTCCCAGCCCCAAGAGGGGAAATAGATTCAAGCCCCCAACCTTAACCCAGAAGCTATCCCCAATTTATAACCACTCACAAATGAAAAATTAGTTCTCTCCAACAAAGTCTCACTGGGGACACAATCCACTCTTAAGGGTAGGCCCGTGCCTAGTAGATGGCAAACACAAAATGACTCATTGGCATCTTTGGAGGTTGTTTCATGTTTTGCCAGAACTTTTTTTTTAACCTTATAGATCCTTTCGGTATATATTTTGGTTTCTGGTTTTGTTTTTATGGGATTCCTGTGTGTATGAACATTTGTGTTCTGTGGAGCTATGTGTTTCTAGTGCTTTTTCTTTGGCTCTTTTCTTCTGTTTATTTTGTCCTATTCCAGTTTTTGTTTTATCTTATTATTATTCTGTGGATGCCTGTTTGCTTTCTAACAAGATACAGAAAGGGTGTAGATTCAGATGGGGGATTGGGAAGGATCTAAGAGGAGGTGAGGGAGGGGAAACTGTAATCA
>LZPO01097121.1:77463-89065 GCA_001675575.1 Neotoma lepida
TTTTGTGTGCCTTGTAATTTTGTTATGAAAAGGCAGATGCAATTTACTGGGTAAAAAGAACTACAGTAAGTACAATGCTAGTAATTATAAGGAACAAAAAAGAAAGNAGTCCATAGTTTTTAATTTTTTATTTTATCTGAGTCTTTAGGTGAGGCCATAAAGTTATTCTCAGTTGTTTCCTTTTTTCCCATCTCCCTTCTCCCTCATTGGTTGAGCAAAGGCAAAAGCCATGCTGAATTAAGCACTGGTAAAATAAATTTTGAGGGAAAGCCTCCTTAAGAACAGAAATGTTTACATTTCTACTCCCTCTAGAGGAAACAGTAGGGAAACTCTCTCCCATCTTCTCTGAGAAATCATGGAGATGAAATTCAAAAGCATGAGAACACTTCCCTCCACTCCATATGATAGCATCCTCGCTAGAGTTTACAAATGACAAACTAAAGCACAAGAAACTTCCAACAGTATGTCAATGTCAAACACACTTCAGTTTCTTACCCCAGTCCTGGCTCTTGCAGTGATGGGATTCTCATCTGATAAACTGTGATTCTCTGTATTTCTGTCTCTACTTTGGGCGTAGCAGTTCTCCCTGTGTGACTTCACTTCTCTAAGAACTGTTAATTCCTCAACTTGTTCAACTTTTTACCAGAATATATACTTCTAATCTCCATGTGATGGTTTGAATAAGAATGACCACATAGACTCATATATTTGAATGTTTAGTCACCAGAGAGCAGAACTGTTTGAAAGGATGAGATTAGGAGGTGTGGCCTTGTTGGAGGAAGTGTGTCAAAAGGAGTGGGCTGTGAGGTTTCAAAAGCCCATGCCAGGCTCAGGCCTGTGCTCACTCGTGCACTCCCCTCCTCCTCCCTCTCTCTCTCTCTCCTTCTCCCTCTCTGTCTTCCTCACTCCCTCCCTCTCTCTCCTGGTGAATGATGCTCTCAACTACTTCTCCAGCATCACATCTGCCGGCTGCCATGCCCTCTGCAATGATGATAATGATAATGAACTAAATCTCTGAAACTGTAAGCAAGCCCCCAATTGAACGTTTTCTTTTTTTTTAAGAGTGGCTGTGATCACAAGGTTTCTTCAAGTCCAAGTGGATCAAAGACCTCAACATAAATCGTTACACTGAACCTGATAAAAGAAAAAGTGGGAAGTAGCCTTGAACGCATTGGCACAGGAGACCACTTCCTAAATATAACACCAGTAGCACAGACACTTAAGAGCAACTGTGATGATATTGTGTCCCCCCCCAATATATTATACACCCTAATAAACTTATCTTGGGTCAGAGAACAGAACAGCCACTAGACATAGAGGCCAAAAAAATGGTGGCACACACACCTTTAATGCTAGCATTCTGGAGGCAGAGATCCATCTGGATCTCTGAATTCAAGGCCACACTAAAAACAGAGCCAGGCATGGTGACACACACCTTTAATCCCAGAAAGTGATAACAGAAAGCAAAAAGGTATATAAGGCATGAGGAGCAGGAACTAGGGCCTTTTAAGCTTTGAGGCACTTTAGCAGCAGTTCAGCTGAGATCCATTCCAGTGAGGACTCAGAAGCCTACAGTCTGAGAAAGCAAGATCAGCTGAGGAGATGGCGAAGCGAGGTTGACTGTGGCTTGTTCTGTCTCTCTGATCTTTCAGAATTTACCCCAATATCTGGCTCTGGGTTTTTAATTAATAAGACCATTTAGAAATTCATGTTACAAGCAACAATCAATAAATGGGACCTCCTGAAACTAAAAAGNTTCTCTAAGGCAAAGAATACGGTAAATAAGACAAAACGACAGCCTAAAGAATGGGAAAAGATCTTCACCAACCCAAAATCTGACAGAAGGCTGATATCTAAAATATATAAAGAACTCAAAAAACTAGACATCAAAATATCTAACAATCCAATTAAAAAATGGGCTACAGAGATAANCAGCAAAGTTTCAATGGAAGAATCTCAAATGGCCAAAAGACATTTAAGGAAATGCTCAACATCCTTAGTCATCAGGGAAATGCAAATCAAAACGACTCTGAGATACCACCTTACACCTGTCAGAATGGCTAAGATCAAAACACTGAGGACAACTTATGTTGGAGAGGATGTGGAGCAAGGAGAACACTCCTCCACTGTTGGTGGGAGTGCAAATTTGTACAGCAGCTTTGGAAATCAGTATGGCAGTTTCTCAGAAAATTGGGAATCAATCTACCTCAAGACCCAATGATACTACTCTTGGGCATAAGAGTAGGGCATGAGCATNCCCAAGGAATGCTCAATCATACCACAAAGGCACTTGCTCAACTATGTTCAAGCAGCATTATTTGTAATAGCCTGAACCTAGAAACAATCTAGATGGGCCTCAACTGAAGAATGGATTAAGAAAATGTGGTACATATACACAATGGAGTACTACTCAGCAGTAAAAAATAATGACATCATGAAATTTGCAGGCAAATGAATGAAATTAGAAAATATCATGCTGAGTGAGGTAACCCAGACTCAGAAAGACAAACATGGTATGTACTCACTCATAAGTAGATACTAGATGTAAAGCAAAGGATAATCAGACTACAACCCACAGCTTCAGAGAAGCTAGCTAACAAGGAGGACCCTAAGAGGGATACATGGATCATCCTGGGAAGGGGAAATAGATGAGATCCCCTGAATAAACTGGAGGCAAGAGAGGAGTGATAGTGGATAGGGGATGGGGGATGAAAACATAAGGGAATGAGATGGTTGAGCTGGAACAGGGACTGAGTGGGAGACCAATGAAAAAGATATCTTGATAGAGGGAGACATCATGGGGATAGGGAGAAACCCAGTGCTAAGNAAGTTCCCAGGAATCCACAAGGATGACCTCAGCTTAGACTACTAGCAGTAGTGGAGAGGGTGCCTGAACTGGCCTACCCTGGTAATCAGATTGGTGAATACCCTGTCATCATAGAGCCTTCATCCAGTAACTGATGAAAGCAGATGCAGAGATCCACAGCCAAGCACCAGGCCAAGTTCCAGGAATCCAGTCAAAGAGAGGGAAGAGAGATTCTATAAGCAAGGGGCATCAAGATCATGATAGGGAAATCTATAGAGACAACTGAACCAAGCTAGTGGGAACTCATGAACTTTAGACCAACAACTGTGGAGCCTCAATGGGACTGGACTAGGCCCTNTGTATAAGCAAAACAGTTGTGTAGCTTGGTCTATTTAAGGGGTCTCTGGCAGTGGGATCAGGATCCATCCTTGGTGCATGAGCTGGCTTTTTGGAGCCCATTACCTATGGTGGGACACCTTGCACAGCCTTGATGCAGGGGGAGGGGCTTGGACCTGCCTCAGCTGAATGTACCCCACTTTGCTGACTCCCCATGGGAGGCCTTACCTTTTTGGAGGGGATGGAGCGTGGGTTGGAGGGGAAGGCTTGGGGGAGCAGAAAGGAGGATGAGAGTGGGATCTGTGGCTGGTATGTAAAACAAATATAAAATTTCTTAATAGAGAAAAAAAAGGAAAAAAAGTGGCCTTGGTCACAGGGTTTCTTCACAGCAATAGAAGAGTGACTAATCACCATACTTGTCAAAGCAGAAATCAGTGGCCCTACTGGTTTTTTTGTTGTTGCTTGTTGGTTTAAGGAGAGAGGTTGAAGCAAAAATGCAAAGTTTAAATAGTAAACCTGCAATAGGGGAGNGAAAAAGCACTCTCACCAGAATTTGAATTTTATCCCTATCTTTGCCCTTAAATATATTTAGAGTAACAATATCAGANTGTTACCCATCTGACTCAAAATAAAATCTAAGAGGAGGAAAGGAAATACATTGATCAATGTATGTTTTAGAAAAATTGCAAAGAAGGGGTATTAATTCAGAAGTGTGTTAGAGATTCAGGCATCTGGCATCAAGAAAATCAGGTAAGAGGCATTCTGAACAGTAAAAAAAAAGAGAGAGAGAGAGAGAGAGAGAGAGAGAGAGAGAGAGAGAGAGAGAGAGAGAGAGAGAGAGCCTGAACTAGAATAGCAGCAGTGAGGAGAAAATAGTTACAAGATGTGAGAGATATTGAGGGGTTGATGGCAATAAATGCAGAGACCAATGGAAAGGGAGAAACTGTGTGAAGGGACAAGGGCCAGTTTTTTTTTAAGAGGCCAGTTTGCTAAGACCTCTACCCCATATTACCTCATCATGCTATGTTGACTCATGTCTGACCTCAACCAGACCCTCATGAAGTATGTCCAGTCCAGTGGCCAATCAGGGTCCTACCCAACCACAAGTAGGAACTGTTCTTGCTATCTTCAGTCAAACAGACCCCTGACACAGCAAACAGACCCCTGACACAACAACCACAGTTGCTAACCAGATGTCATGAGCCAATCACTGAATGACTCCTGTACCAGTCAGGGTCCACAACCAATCACTTCAAGGAATGCCTAACCACAGCTGGAATTCCACTAAGCAAGCTTAAAAGGGACTGCCTAACTCTTCCCTGGGGTCAACGCCACTTTGGGTGGACCCCAGCATGCTGGTTTTTTTGTCTTGAGAATACAGCTGCTTTTTTGATATTGNATACATATTGGTGTCTTCTGGTCAACTGGGGTGATCCAAGGACCNTACATTTTGGAGGCCCCAGCGAGATCTCACCCCTAGACCCAAGACCCCTGATCCAGAAGCCTTCTGGATATGGAGCACTTCCCAAACCTCTGTACTCTTTTTGTATCTGGTGTCTAGACAAACTGGGGCTCTACCAAGATTAAGTGGACATGCTATTGGTCTCTGAGCTGGAAGAGGAAGAGGGATGCCTTGAACCCTCCACTAGCCACCGTTGGGGTGTGGTTCTGAACCCTTTCAGCACCAGGGAAGACTACTGGGCACCAACTGCTAATCCCGTGCACAGNGCAGGTTTTTTGTCTTGTCAATTTTGTTTACTTATTGGTGTGTTTGCTGTTGGTCTTTCATTGTTATAACTGTAGAGGCTTTCTCCAACATGGGCCAGGCTTCCTCTAACACCCAAGTACCCCTAGACCTTGTCCTTTCCCATTTTCAGGATTTCCAGAATGCTGCCGCTGTCTCCTCAGCCTGACTTAAACCGGGGTGGTTCTGGACTTCATGTGCACTGAAATGGCCTGCCTTCTAAGGCTGGCCCCAAGAGGGATCTTTTAACCTAAGTCTTGTTCTTAAGGTCCACAATGTCATTTTCAACCACCCCAGACATCCAGATTCAGGTTCCCTACATCATGGCCTGCTGGTACCTCCTGTTTGACCCTCCTTCATGGCTGAAGCCTCTCATTTCCCTGCCCAAGGTCAAGGCCACCCTTCTCCCAGTCCACCCATGAACAGCGTANGGAAAAGAATGACAGCTTTCCACACCTCCAGTTCTACCCCCTCCTCCAACCCCAAAATGAAGAATCTCCCTCTCCCCTATAACCTCCAAATTCAGCGGTGATCTTGAGCTTCTATACGAATTAGGTTCCTCCCAAGTACCTCTTAACCCAGTGACCTTGCTGCTTAATCTGCTTAATCAGACATCATCCATGACTGCACAGAGATACTACAGCAAGTACACGAGATCCAGCCAGACTTGACTGAGATCCCTCGGCCAGACCCAGACCTCATATACTTCATAGACAGCAGCAGTTTCATCTGGGATGGAACCAGGTACACAGGGATGGCAATAGTTACCCCTCAGAGACTACGTGAGCTACCGCCTTGCCCTCTGGCACCCCAGCACAAAAGGCTGAACTAATTGTCCTGACTAAAGCCCTACAATTAGGAAAAGACAAGATTATCAAAGTTTATATGGACAGCCTTTATTCTTTTGCAACAGCAAATGTTCATGGGGCCATCTAAAGGGAAAGGGGCTTACTAACTGCTGCAGGAAAATCTACTAAAAATCAACAAGAAATCTTAGATTTACTGTCTGCTCTATGGCTTCCAAAAAGGCTGACCACCATCCATTGCCCAGGACATCAAAAAGAAAATTCCTATGAAGCTCAGGGCAATAGAAAAGCAGCTCAGGCAGCCAAGGAGGCTGCCCTGGTCACCACCAACTTACTGATAACACTCCCAGACCCTATGTTGCCTGAGATGACTGATTATTCTACTCACGATNATATAGACTTTGTCTCTTTACCTAACACTCAGGTTAAAAATGAATGGAGGTACACTTNGGATGAAAAGCTCATCCTAACAACTGAACTGGTCAAGTCCTTGATCTACGAAATCCACCGGAGAATGCAGTCAGGCCAAAGAAAATTAAAAGAATTCCTGGGACACTCAAAATTCAAAATTTTCAAGTCAATTGATGGAAGACTGTGTGACTCAATGTCTCCCTTGACACACTTCTAACCCACAAAAGAAGGGACCCTCTCAAAGCAAGAGGGGAAGAGGAACTCCCCCTAGAGTCCACTGGGAGGTAAACTTCACCAATGTAAGACCTGGCAAATATGGGTATAAATACCTCCTAGCTTTGTAGACACATTTTCAGGTTGGGTAAAAGCCTTCCCCACAAAAAAAGAGACAGCATCCACAGTGATCAAGAAAATCATCAACAAACTTGTCCCAAGGTATGGACTTCCTTCCATAATAGGGTCAGACAATGGACCAGCTTTTATCTCTAAGGTAACAATAAGACTTAATTAAAATATTGGGGACTAACTGGAAATTACGTTGTGCATATCACTCTGAGTTCAGGATAGAAAGGATGAATTGGATCCTAAAAGAGACCTTAACTAAATTAACCCTAGAAACTGGCAGTGACTGGACAGACCTCCTACCCTTTGCCCTGTTCTAGGTATGGAACACTCCCTACCACTGTGAGTTAATGCCCTATGAAATCATGTTTGATTAACCCCCTCCCTTGGTTCCCCAGCTCCCCTGAGAGGTCATGGCTAAAATATCTAAATATAAGTTTCTTAAGTCTATCCAGGCTCTCCAGACAGTCCAGAACAACATTTTCCCACTCCTGAGACATGTCTATGAGCTGCCACCTGTCAAGCCACATAATCACAAACTAGGAGACATTGTCTGGGTCTAGAGGCATCACAAGGAGGCCCTTAGACCACGCTAGAAGAGACCACATACAGTGATCCTAACCACCCCATCTGCTATAAAGGTCAACAGGATCAAGGTATAGATTTACCACTTTCATCTTAAGCCTGTTCCTGACAGCCAAATCAACAACCGTGACATCAAATGGAAAGTTTCCCGACACTCAACCGACCACTTAAAGCTAAAATGTTGTTTATTTTTGTTCTTTTATGGGGGGCNCACCACCCAGTTCCCAAATAAATCACACACAGAGGCTTATTATCACTTATGAATGCCAAGTCTTAGCTTGGCTTAGTTTCTAGCCAGCTTTTCTTAACTTAAATTATCTCATCTACCTTTTTCCTCTGGGCTTTTCCTGTTCTTACTTCTGTAAATCTTACTCTTACTCTGTGGCTTGCTGTGTAGCTGGGTGGCTGGCCCCGGGAGTCCTCCTCCTTCTCTGGCTACTTCTTTCTCCCCCCCCCATCTCCTTTTTTCTTTCATTTATACTCTCTGTCTGCCAGCCCTGCCTATCTCTCTTTCCTGCCTTGCTATGGGCCATTCAGTTCTTTATTACACCATCAGGTGTTTTAGACAGGCACAGTAACAGAGCTTCACAGAGTTAAACAAATGCAACATAAACAAAAGTAATACACCTTAAAATAATATTCTACAACACTAAAAAGGGCCCAGTCCTTACTCTGATTTGCTTTTGCCTCATTTTTCCACTGGCAGAATTAGCCGCCAACCCTCAACAAATGCAAACCATTAGCTGGGTTCTTTCTGATACTGGGGATGGACATATTATCTCCAATCTTACATCCCAAGCACCCTCAGGCACTTATCTCCACACATTCTCAATAGATCTCTGTGATCTGGCTGGGACAACCTGGAACACTGGTNNGGATGGAAAGATCCTGTCTTATGACAACTGCTCTGCAGGTTATGACTGTCAAGAGACAATGCCTGAAGGCCCNCCTAAAGGCTACCAAATTCTGTTTGTCCTGGATGAGCCACCCACAACTGCAGGGGACCAGGACAATTCTATTGTGCTGCTTGGGGATGTGAAACTAGCACTTCTTGGGATACTAACAAGCCAGACCTTATTTCGGTTACTAGGAATTCTAATCCCTATCTTTGGGGAAAAGACCTCCAAGCCTGTGCAGGGTCAGCTAAATGCAACCCCATTCTGATCTAGATCCATTACATCAGCCAGGAGACAAGCTAACTGGGCAACTGGAAAGACTTGGGGGCTAAGACTATGGTTCAATGGTTATGATGGTGTCTTATTCACCATTCAACAGTTCATAGTCCCTTTACACCAGCCTATCCCAGTTGGTCCAAATCCAGTTATAAATTCCTTGACTAGACACATGGGACCACCCCTTTCCAGGATGATCAGCCTCCTTAATAATGTCATCCTTGCTAGGGCACTCTACTGGCCCCAAGGACCAATTAACCAAGCTTTTGCTCTCCTATCAGCTACATATGATTACCTAAATAATTCTCAGTCAAACTGGACCCAGACCTGTTGGTTATGTCTAGACCCCTTTCCTCCTTATGATGAGGGCATAGCAGTCATTTCTTCACACAATGAAACTTCTTCCCACATGACCTGCCCATGGGGAACCCACCCCAAGCTTACATTAGGATCTGTCAGCGGGACTGGCCTTTGTATCCTGCCATCTACAAGGCTTATCTGCCCCTCTGCAACTCCACCCACTTTATTACCAGCATTTCCACTACCTGCTACCTTAAGGTGCCTAAAGGCACCTGGTGGGCATGCTCTACAGGTCTTACCTCATGTGTACACACCCAGATACTACAACAAAAGTCAGGATTTTATATCCTCATTCAAATTTTCCCCAAGTTCTTTCTTATTCAGATGAGACCATGACAACCCACCTAGCCACCTTCCCCACTCAACAACAGCAGTCTCAGCACTCCTGATTCTCACTTTGGTAGGTCTGGGGATAGTTGGGATGATTGGAATAGGCACTACTGCCCTTTTGATACAACATGAAAATTACAAAACTTTAGGTGCCCCAGTTAATCAAGATCTGGCTAAGTTTAGAAAAATCTATTTCCCATCTAGAATTATCCCTCAGTTCTTTAGCAGAAGTAGTGTTACAGAACTGCCAGGGATTAGACCTCCTCCTCTTACAACAGGGAGGACTATGCCTGGCCCTAGGACAACAATGTTGCTTCTACGATAACCACTCAGGGAGAAATATTCCCTGGTGCATAAAAGGTTACAGGATAGAGAAAAACAGAAGAGGGACAGTTCTAACTGGTATGAAACCTTGTTCTCATGGTCCCCATGAGCCACCACCTTAACCACATTGGTAGGACCCCTATTGATCCTGTTGCTAGCTCTGATTTTTGGGCCATGTATAGTCAACATACTCCTCTGTATTATAAAAGAATGCACAGGAGCAATTAAATTAATGGTCCTTCACAGCCAATATAGGCCCCTGCCTACAAATAATATAGAACTCCATTAAGTTCAAAGATTTGACTTATGTTTCAACTCAAGGGGGCAATGAAGNGACCAGGGCCAGTTGTTTTTTAAAGGGGCCAGTTTGCTAAGACCTCTGCCCCATATTACCCCACTATCCTATGATGATTCATGTTTGACTTCAACCAAACCCTCAGGAAATACGCCCAGTCCCGTGGCCAATCAGGGCCCTACCCACAAGTAGGAACTGTTTTTGCTATCTTCAATCAAACAGATCCCTGACATAGCAACCACAATTGCTGACCAGATGTCACNAACCAATCACTGAATGACTCCTGTACCAGTCAGGGTCTATACCCAATCACTTCAAGGAACACCTAATCACAGCTGGAATTCCACTAAGCAAGCTTAAAAGGGACTGCCTAACTCTTCTCCGGGGTAGATGCCACTTTGGGTGGACCCCAGCATGCTGGTTTTTCTGTCTCGAGACTACAGCTGCTTTCTGCAATTGTATATCGGGTGTCTTCTGGTCATTTGGGGCAATCTAAGGACCTTACACTGTGATTCTCAGGTTTCTGGCTGGAACAAGTAGATAGACATACTTCCCATCGACACAGAGATGTAGAGAAAGGTCCCTTTAAGAAGTAAATACAAGATTAGTTTTAAATGAGTTTTAAGCATCTAATGAGATAACCTAANACACGGGTATCTAGTAGGAACTTTGCACTTCAAGCTTGGAGTTTAGGAAAGCTACTTTGATTAGAGACAGAATTCGGTAGTCATCCTATAATTATTATATATAAGTTAAAAGCCAGAGTGTGAGTTAGTGTGAAATGAGGGAAAGACTTCGAACGGTATCGCGGAGAACGCCAATCCTTAAGGTCTGTCTTCAGGAAATAAGCCTTGAAAAACACAAAGAGGATGAGGTGTTTTAGTAGGTTCATTTCAACAAAAACTCCCCAGCTACAAGTAGCATTTAGAATTACATCAAGAATGCAGCATCCTCCATCTCTGCAGGTGGTCTGCTCTTAAAACACACCCGTTCTGCTCCCTCATTCCCTTCCTGCAAATTTCTCTCCTCGTGTCCTATGGTCCCTGAAATCCCAGAAACACATCAGAAGCTGCTGGAACCGAAGCTGGGGCAGTTTGTCTCTAGGAGGACCCCTCACAGCAGTGTTGACTCATCCTGTACCTAGAAACGCCCCAGGCACAAGGAAGGGGAGGGGACACGACATGGAAGGCGTGGCTTGTTCCTCACGTGCTGCAGTGGCATTCCGGCTTCCTCACGTCATTCTTCTCTCACTTCTAAGTCTTACCTACAATGACTGCACTAAAATTAGACAGGGAAATTCCGCAAAGATGCTTTGCAACGACTCGGTCAGACCAGCCCGGAATAAAAAGCTTCACGGGCTCTGAATAAAATCCTCGTCCTCACCACCGGAGGGCGAGAGCCAAAACTCAGGCCCCGCCCTTCCGGTGTTAGGCCCGCCTCCCGCGCTCGGCCCCGCCCCTNACGCACGACCCGCCCCTACCCGGGATCCGCTAGGCTTGCGGACGTTCAGCTCGCGAATTTGCAGACATGGCGAACCAGGTATGGAAACGCGCGATGGGCCGGAGCCGAGGAGGGGAGCGCCCGG
Organism: Neotoma lepida; assembly: GCA_001675575.1. Lineage (NCBI taxonomy): Eukaryota > Metazoa > Chordata > Mammalia > Rodentia > Cricetidae > Neotoma > Neotoma lepida. The sequence continues at coordinate 88,560 of LZPO01097121.1, forward strand.
GGGGCACGTTGCCGCCAGCCTGGGAAGGCGAGCGCAGCCGCAGCGAGGGCAGGGAGGCTTTGTTTCGGTCCTGCGCTTGGACAGCAGCTTTGCTTTCTGCTCTGCTCGGCCGGAGCTGGGTGGGAAGAGGCCCGCGCCCTTCACGCGGGACGCAGTAGCCTGCCCGGGTCGCACTTGCAGGATGACGGAGCTGGAGCACTGACCGTGCTCAAAACTACTAAGCAAAGTCGGGCACTTCCTTCGGCCTTCGCTTTCCGTGTGCTGTACCGTGTACCTGTTTCTTTAANTCACGTTTTAGTGTTTATTGGCTTTCAAGCCCATCTCCTTTAAACCCGGTAGCTTGCAACCTTTATTCTGTCAACATATTTCATAAGCATCAAGTGAAGTAACAAAACCCAACATTCCTCATTAGGCTTGCTTCTGTGGTAAGGAAGGGCTGTACTGAGTGTAATCGCTGTGGTAGCTCATTGCTTTAGGTGCACCATATAAATTGTATGTGGAATTTT
>LZPO01097121.1:157423-168726 GCA_001675575.1 Neotoma lepida
TGACTGCAGATGGTTTGGACAGTGGCCAGTTCCTTTCTGTTACCCCGCCATTTGTCAGCCTGGAGCCTCTTCTTCTTTCCAAGGATAATCAGCTCCACATTGATTGATGGAAGTCCCTCCGGAGGGTTCCTCTGGGGCCCTTCACAATGACTGTGAGCCCCTTCGGAGCTTTGTCCACATTTTCTGGAAGGTCGACAGTCTGGTTGCTGAGAATGGTCTTCGTTCTCGACAGTCTGGTTGCTGAGAATGGTCTTCGTTCTCGCAGTAGATAAAGCAAAGAGCTCAATTTTTGTCTTTAAAACAAAAACAAACAAATGGAGAACAGTTGAAATGTAGCTCAGCAGCAGGGTGCTTGCCTAGCATACATGAGGCCCTGGATTTTGTTCTCAGTATCAGAATAAAGAAAAAGAAAACTGGGCTGGAGAGATGGCTCAGCACTTAAGAGCACTGGCTGCTCTTCCAAAGGTCCTGAGCTTAATCCCCAGCAACCACATGTGGCTCACAATCATCTATCGTGAGATCTGATGCCCTCTTCTGGCATAAGGGTGTACAGACAGACAGAGCACTCATANATAAAACAAATCTTAAAAAACCAAAACAAAATAAAAACAAACCTGAAAACAATAATGCTAACCATACTGGGAGGAAATTCAGTAAAAGAACTAATGTAAAGTGCCAATCACTTAATCTGACATATAGAAAGTGCTCAATAAATGCTCAATAAATACTCATTTACCCTCTGAGCTGTGTTGTCAGCAGTAGCAACAGGTGGCAGAAGGGCCCGTCTACNCCATCCCACCCTCCTTGCCCCCTCTGGGATAGTCTCCAGCTGGGTAAACATGTCCCAGTTACAACTGGACACAGCCAACACAGAATTGGAGTCTTTGGTGTTCTCCTACCCCACATTCTCTGCCATACACAAAAGCTCCAACAGAGGTTTCTTGAAGTTCACTTGCATCAGAACTGCAGTAGTTAAAAGCTAGATTAATGAACTAAAATCCTGGGGTTGTGCTACTGGGTACTCGATCCTGAAAACATTGCTCCATGCTAACCAGTTTATCCTCCTTGTCTTCNAAATGGGANTATTTTTTAAAAGTCTGAAGAGACGAATGATAAAATACTTGAAACAATTCTGGCCCATGATTACCNCTCTGTAGAAACTGTTATTTTCATAATTCTCATTATCACGACCATAGAGTCGACTACAAAAACAGCCCCTTGTGAAACGGGCTTAGAAAAACGTGAAAGCTCCAACACTAGCCACAATTTAGTTTGGGGACAAGTGTATGATCTGGGGTGATGGTTCTGCTTACCAGAGGTGGCCAGAGTGAAACGAACACACCAGTATTCTCTCTTACCNAGCTGAGTAGGTAACACAAAGAAAGCCAGCAGTTTGCTGAGTAGAGTTCATAAAGTGAAAAGAACAAAGCCAGAGGCAAGGCAATGATCAGAAGCTATGGGACAATGAAAGTCAGGAGTAGTCAGAAACTATGAATGGCCAGAGCTAAGAAAGACAATGGACAGAAGCCAGCTCAGTNCATGGCAGCAGGAACAGCAGCTATAGAGAGTAGCTGAGTTGCCAGAATGGTATAGGATGGCATCAGGGACTCACAACAGCAAGAGGCCACATGACAAAGACTGATAACGATTTGAGTGATCTTCTGGATTGGCCCCAGTCGGGAAGAGACAGGCTCTAATGCAAATATTTGTNTTTATTGTGGAAAAATAAGATTCTCCTAACATGTCTCTAAGATTTGTGACTTAAAAGAGCCTGTCATTGCAGCCACTGTGATTCATTTGAAACTCAGAAGTGACCTTGGCTCTTTTATTGTTATTGATAACATGAATGTAAAGGATTTGAGCCTCAGGGTTCAGAGACAAATATACAAAAGATGTTCTCTACCTCAATGTACTTTCAAGTCCTATCCACTCTATAATTCTATCAGATATGCCGGAATTTAACTTTGTTCATTCTTAGAGTTTGACTGAAACCTCTGCAGGATCACTCATTGCCCTGGACTCATGTATTACCTCAAGGAGATGGGTAACAAAAACCCCACTGGTNACTGGTCATCCTTTCATAGCCCTGCTCATGCCCTGTCCATGTCATCCCTTCAGGACTAGTGACTCTTAACCGTGTCTGTACCAGGTTTGCTACATAGATATTTTTGTCATGGTTGGGGATTCCACGCTTGGGATTTCATTCATCCTTCGGCCATCCTTTGTTTCAGTCTGTGCCCCCACTCCTAGGGCTGCAGATGAAGTCCAGAGCTTCATGCATGTAAAGCAAGAGCTCCACCACTGAGCTCCACCCCCAGACCTTGCAATCAGTCTTACTCACACTCACTAGAAATAATGTGTGAAAGCATCATTTGAGTCTCAAAGCCCAAAACTCAAGTGTCTTTGGCCCATGTTGAGTTTGTAGAATCTTGTTTTTTTTTTTTTTCCATTGAGCTAATTTCTTTGGCTAGAGTTTTCCCTGAGTCACTTGTTTCTACATGCCTTTTCTCTCCTTTGCTGAAGTTTGCCCTTTGAAATAAGAGCTAGACGGTTTTCGGGGGCGGGGGTGTCTCTGCAAAATCGGGCCGCAGAGTTACAATCCTCGTGAGGCAAGAAGGAAGTCTAGTTCAACAGGACTCAGTAGCCAGTGTTGGTTCAAACTTCTAGAGTTTGATACTGGGCAGTTTATTTTTGACATATTTAAGTACAATACAACTTTGGAAAAAAAAAGTTTCCTGGTGANTGTTATCACAATAATGCTTAAGGTATAACTACATCAAAATCTTTTTCAAAGTATATGTGACCTCTTCCATAAGAACGGGTTCTATAGTTTAAGGGCCCAGGGGAGGATTTAGAATAGCCTACATCTTCATAGAGATCACTAAGCCACAAAGCACATGTGACATCTTCCCTAAGAATGACTTCTTTTTGTTGTTTGTTTATTTGAAACNGGGTTTCTCTGCGTAGTCCTGGCTGTCCTGGAACTCTCTGTAGACCAGGCTGGCCTAGAACTCACAGAGATCCGCCTGCCTCTGCCTCCCAAGTGCTGGGATTAAAGGTCTGCACCACCACCACACAGCATCAGATTCAATTTCTATGCCCAGAATCCAGAATCTGGATATTTACTATTAATTTATGTTTCTTTAAAAACGTAATTTTTTTATTGATTCTTTGGAATTTCACATCATGCACCCCAACCCCACTCATTTCCCAGTCCTTCCACATCTGCCCTCTGCCCTTGTACCCCGCCTCCCCAAAGAGGAACATAAGAGCCAGGCGGTGGTGGCACACACCTTTAATCCCAGCACTTGGGAGGCAGAGGCANGCAGATCTCTGAGTTCAAGGCCATTACATATTTCTTCATCATAGGCTCCCTGCAACTCCACCACCCTGGCCCTCGGGGGCTGGGGCAGGCCCTTGGGTCTAATTTATCTTTCTTAAAGCTTGGTTTCTTATTTCAGTATCATTTTAGCAACCTTATTAATAATGTCTTCTTGTGAACAAATGTTTCCCTATCTATTCAAACCAATACTGATTTTTTTTAATCCCCTATTTAAATTAGTATTGATTTAAAAACCTGATAGAGTTTGTCCACACAGTGTGGGAGTAGAGTTCCATAAATTATAGGGATAGAGACACAGGACTCAAGGAGATAGAGTGTAGTTTGAGAACTAGAATTTCTGTGTGTTCAACAATTCTTTCTCATAGCTGAGTAGCTTCCAGTGGCTTTGTTGCATGCCTTTCTAAAATGAAGATGCAACTATTTTCTGTGTCTGATCATAGATGTTAACCAAACACAAGGTTCTCTCTCTCTTTCTCTAGTTGACATAATGCGTTTGCTGTTTTAACTTCCCTTGCTTGTAGGCCCCCATCATTACATTTTCTCCACATTTGTCTTTCAGTTTGGCCTGGCTACCAAATGAATGCTTCCCAAGCTAAGAGGATACTCATCCCTCTAACTAGATAGAATGGTACCTACTGTACAGCACCATAANGAAAGACTGAATGATAAACTGTCTTTTCCTTGGGTCAGATAACGACCCTTGTTAACTTCACCAAAGAAGTTTTTACAGCAGANGAGCCTATCACAGAAATCCACAACTANTCAAAATAGGGAGAACAATGTATCTTTTTTTATTTTGTTTTTTTTGAAACAAAGTCTCACTGGAAATTCACAGGTAGATCAGACAACCTAGGGGGCAGGGATTTGAAACCTCCCCAGGGATTTGAAACCTCCCCAAAGAAAATAACTCTCCCTTCTCCCAACAGCCACCAACTACCAAGAGCTCCTTGATTAGGGGTGGGACCTTGGGAGCCCCTCCACCCTCTAAGCTGNAATTTTTAACTGGCTTGGTCTTGTGCAGGTAACCGTAGCTGCTGTGAGTCCATGTATATAATAGCCGTGTCCTGCCCAGGGGACATTTCATAGCACTTGTCCCCATCTATAGACTGGCTCTTAATTCTGCTCACCCCTCTTCCCTGATGTTCCATGAGCTGTGGTGAGGTGGGGGTNTGGTACAGACGGCCCTTCTACTGCTGAGAGCTCACATTCGTATTTCAGCACTTTGAACATTAAAGGTTACCCACTGCAGTAAGAAGTATCTGGGATCGACATTGAGAGCAGCACAAATCTGTTTGTGTCAGGAGCTACATTTAGAAAACACAATCTGGTTTCTCTTGGAATCCTTCCAAGTGCTGGGTNGCTCCTTCACATCTAGTAAATTAGCAAATTTCAGCATTTCTTNTTATTTTCTCGTCTCCGTATTGTAATGATAAACTCAGCTTTCTCCCAGTAACACAATTCTTTTTGAGGCTTTTGAGGCTCTCTCCCCTCTTACTCTAATCACGGGGTCCTCTTATAGCGCCCTTACCTGGGTCTCAGAGGGAGACACAGGACCCAGGTCAGGAAGTTAGAAAGGAAAGTGTATGTGGAAATATGGGTGCAGAAAATTGACCTTACGCCAGTCAAGGTATTCCTAGTCTCAGTGCATGATGTCCCAACAGGAGTTGCTCACTAAATGACCAGTCTATGTCAGTGAGTTATTTTGGATGTAGGGACTGCTCAGCAGATGCCAGGCACACCCTTTTCCTAAGATGTAACAGCTGCTGCTGATTATTCTGTAGAGAGGACAAAAGTCAAAAAAAGGCAAAGAAAACAAACAAACACAAAAATAAAACCCACCCCAGGTTGAAACCTACTGGTCTGGTTCTTTTGGTAATTTTCCTTTTGTTACGGTAAAATCGGTGAAATTAAGACTGAGCAGGCCCAATGGTCCTTAAGAGGATGTCCACTAGTGGGCCACTAGGAAGAGTTCTTTACTGTGAGAGTGGAATTGCGACAAGAGCATCTTTTTCTTACTAGCCATGGTCTATGGATGTAACTACTTAACTGTCATGACCACCATGTTTCGGAATATTCCTTTATACTATGAGATGTGTCACTGTGATTGGTTTAATAAAAAGCTAAACAGCCAATAGCTAGGCAGAAAGAGGATATAGGTGAGACNTCTGGGGACAGAGGGGTCTCAGGGAAGAAGNAAGGCAGAGTTGCCAGCCAGATGCAGAGGAAGCAGGATGGGCAGTACAGAGTAAAGGTAACCGAGCCACGTAAAAGAACATAGAATAAAAGATATGGGTTAATTTAAGTTATAAGAACTGCTTAGGAACAAGCCTAAGCTAAGGCCAAGCATTCATAATTAACAAGAAGTCTCCGTGTAGTTATTTGGGAACTGGCAGGAGGGACAGAGAAAGACTGGTTACACCATCATATAAAGGAACAAGCTCCAGGATGAAGAGTTGGAGGGAGGAATGGAGAAATGCAGGATGTAAGGCAGGACACAGGAATTTGTATTCTTTACACACTGAGCTGATGATCTTGCATGCATCTACAACAATTTGTATTAAATGCTTTGTGTGTACGTGCATGAATGCACCCAATATATACATGTACTCAAGTGTGAATATACTGTATACACTGTAAGTTGTACTGCTTTTTGCGTAATATTTATAATATCTAACACAAAACACTGAGAGCTGTCTCATTTAAAACTTTTATTTATTTCTTTTACATCTTCACTTTATTTACTTATTTATTGTGTGTATGTATTTATTTAGTATGTTGGAGGTCACACAACAACTTGTGAGAGTCAGTTCTCTCCTTCCACCACAGGGGTCCCAAGGATCAAAGTCAGATCATCAGAATTGGTAGCAATTGCCTTCATACACAGAGCCATCTTGCCAGCTGAGAGCTATCTCATTTTTTGTACAAATAATTCTCTTTTGTAAATGAAGAATAATTTATGACCAGTATCTTGGAGTCTTCTGTGTGCTTAAGAAACCATTTTTAAGCCAGGCAGTGGTAGTGTATATCTTTAATCCCAGCACTCAGGAGGCAGAGGCAGGCAGATCTCTGTGTGTTCGAGGCCAACCTAGTCTATAGAGTGATTTCCAGGACAGCCAGGACTACACTCAAAAAACAACACACACACACAAAAGAAAGATTTTAATGGGTAGAATGGCTCAATATACATTTGTCATCTTACATGTGAGTCTGTTGGATAGACTCCATAAGAAGGCTTGTTAGGTAAAAGTGTCTGTGTGCATATAATTTTCACAGAGACTGTAAAACATTCAGGGCAGACATCTTTTTTTTAAAGATTTATTTATTTATTTATTTATTTATTTATTTATTTATTTATTTATTTATTTATGTATTTATTTATTTAATGTATGAGTGCACTATCTGCACGTATGCCTTTATTCCAGAAGAGGGCATCAGATTCCACTGTAAATGGTTGTGCACCATCATGTGGTTGCTGGGAATTGAACTCAGGAACTCTGAAAGAGCAGCGGGTGCTCTCTACCCCTGAGCCATCTCTCCAGTTTCAGGGAGATATCTTACTCATTAGCACACTCCCTACTTCTCCATACTCTGTCAAAGGAAGTAGATTGTCAACCTCTTTGTACTCCAGGAATCTCATGAAATGTAGTGTCATTTTAGCTTCTGTATTTTCAGATGAAGGGGGTTCAGTTCTTCACAGTATTTAAGAATATATAATTTCCTCCTCTTCCCTCTCCTCCTTGTTTTCTTTTTCTCTCCATGTGTTGGCCTATTTTAAAAATTACATTTATTTATTTTCTATATATGCAAATATATATGTGAATTGTGGTGCCACAGTGTCCGAATGGAGGTCCTTGNGCAACTTGCAGAAGCTGGTTCTTTCCTTCTGCCAGGTGGGTCCTCAGGGATCAAACTCAGGTCNTCAGGACTGGCAGCAAGCACCTTTCCCCACTGAGCCATCTTGCCAGTCCAATGCTTTGGTCTGTTTACTTTTGGGTATTTCATTTCTTTGCCCATTTTTCTTAATGTTTAACAATTTCCTCATAAAATCACATATGATTTATTTTATCCCTAGGCTGATTTGAGTGTATATATTAGCTTCTCTTTTATGTACTATTAAGTTTAAACTATTGGCCTATTTAGAATATCTTAACATCATTTTAGACTATTATTTCATTGTATTATTTTCTTTAATGTAAATTTTCTCTGTTCCCACCCGGCTTCCACAGCCCCGTGTCCTGCAGCCATTCAGACCCAAATCAATACACTGAGGCTTACATTATTTTTAAACTATGGCCACCGCAGGCTTTCTGCTAGCTAGCAGCTTTTATATCTTAAATTAACCCATTTCTATAAATCTATACTTTGCCACNTGGTTCATGGCTTACTGGTACCTTTACATCTGCTTTTCCTGGTGGCGGCTAGCAGCATCTCTTCCTCCCTGTCTTTCTCCTTCCTCTCTCTCTAGTTAGAATGTANTGCCTAACCTTATTCTGCCTCACCATTGACCAAACAGCTTTATCAACCAATCAGAGCAACATATATTCACAGCATACAGAACGACATCCCCATCACTTTAACATTAAAAAAAAAGATGTACACAGAGAAACCTTGTCTCAAAAAACCAAAAAAAATGTAGTTTATTTTATGTGTATGTGTGTTTTGCCTGCACACATGTATATACACTACTTGTGTACCTGCTGCCCCTAGAGGTTGGAAGAGGGGGCAGATCCCCTGGAAGTGGAGTTCAGGTGCTTGTGAGCCAACANGTGGGTTCTGGGAACCAAACTTTGGTCCTCTATAAGGGTAGCAGACAGTGCTTTGAATGACTGAGCTATCTCTCCAGCCTCTATAGCATGTTTTTTTTTCACTTCTACTTTGTACGTTTATTATTTTCCTATGGTTCCATTTATGAGCAATTCTGTACAGGTCTGAGTCTTCCCCCACAAATATTGTTGGTGAATTCCTGACTACCCACAGTCTCTTCACAGTTCCATAATATCAAGGATAGATACTTTCTTTCTCCTAATGGCCACTGCAGCATATTGTGACACATAGTCACACAAATCCAACTTCTGAAACCAGAATGTCTGGTTGTTTTGTCACCTGTTTAGCTGTATGCCCTTGGGCTTCTTAACTTTTCCTTGTCTGTAAAGTGAAACTGTTAGGATTAAATGAGTTAATCCTTGTGGCAGGCATACAGTGGAGCTTTAGCACAGGCCAAGCTCTGCAACCATGGCTGTTAGCATAATTGCCTTTGTGAGGCTGGAAAGAGAGAGAAAGGATGTGATCTGGACCATTAGAAAATCCTGTAGGTCTTGGCATGTAATTTAGAAATCATCTCAGACAGTCTTGCTTAGAGATTGCTTTCATAACCTCTAGCGCTTTTGCCTACTTTTTCTCCAGTTTAGTCTAAACTAATCTATATTTGGGAAACATTTTAAAAGTTAAAAATATTTTTAATATGGAAAATTCTACATATTATATAAAAAGCTCCTATAAAACAACAATAAATCATATTTACCACATCCCAGAGGTAACTATTATGTTCTTAGGGCCATCACAATTTTCTGAAGAGTTATTTTATTATTACTTTTTTACAAAACTATTTTTATTTTATGTGCATGAGTATTTAGCCTCCATGAATTCATGTTCAACATGTGCACTTGCTTGATGCTGTAGGAGGTCAGACAAGGGCATCAGCTACCCCAGGACTGTTGTTACAGATGCCTGTGATCCTCCATGTGCATGCTGGGAACCAAACCCAGGTCCCCTGTAAGAGCATNAAATAATCTTAACTTCGGAGTCATCTCTTCAGTGCCTGTTTTTATTATTTTAAAATGATGTGTATATGTGTGTGGTGGGGTACACGCTCCTGAGTGCAGGTGCCTGTGGACTCCAGAGGAGGGCATCAGATCCCCTGTAGCTGGAGTTACAGGTCTCTGGGAGCCTCCTGATGTAGGCAGTGGGAACCCAACTCTGGTCCTCTGGAAGAGCAGTACATCCTCTTAACCTGAGAATCACCTCTCCAGCCCTTCCTTCGCAGTTCTTGAAGGAGGTTGATNAGCTCCCTGGAAAGTAGGAGAAGGTAGGCCTGGGGCCAGCTCTAGTCCATTCCAGAGTCCCTGCACCTCTGAAGCAGTTCTTGGGCTATTTAGACTCGGCTTCTTTTTATTGCAGCAATAAAAGCCTGTGATACCTACCCTGTCCTCTTGATTTCTACTCTAATTGCACTTTTGGGCCGTCATCACGTTCATCTAAATTATAGCAACAACATCCTAATTGGCTTGCCTGTGTTCAGTCCTCCCTTTACACTGCTGGAAGGGTGTTCTTATATCGCANGCCTAATTATGACACTCCATTCAGAAGCTCAACAATTGCTCTCAGTTGACTATAGAATAAAATTCAAATTGCCTATTTTCTACAGAATCCAAGGTAGGTTTCTCACTAGAGTGTCTTTTACTATATCATGCTAGTTTTTCAATTCCAAGATGCCACTGCTTGTGAACAGAGATCAAGAGACAGGATGGAACCTATAGATATGGATAAAACATATTGTGATTGCACAATTATTGAAATGAAAAGCTGTATTACCTGCTGCCTACAGTCACCACTACAATATCATTGTAACAACAAGACAATATCATCGTAACAACAAGAAATGGATGGCATGGGTAATCAGGGGGAGATGGTAATGAGAGAATTACTTATGGACATGGGCAAGGCTGGCTGTGGAGAAAGTGGGCGGGGGGGAGTTGTTACAGCCTCTGTGTCTGAGAGGGAGAAGAGATATGTGTCTGCTTCTTTTCTCATTGCTGTAACAGACTACCTAGCAAAACCATTTTGTCTTATCATTTACACTAATGGTTCTCAACAGGTGGGTCGAGACCCCTCCCAGGTTGCATATCAGGTATTCTGCGTATCATATATTTACATAACAATTCGTAACAGAAGCAAAATCACAGTTATAAAGTAGCAACGAAAATAATTTTGTGGCTGGGGGGTCAGCACACCACGAAGAGTTGTATTAAAGGGCCACAGCATTAGGAAGATTGAGAACCACTAATTTACATGTATGCAGTTCATCATTGTAGGAAAGGCTTGTCAGAGAGGGTGACTCTGCCGACAGGCAGAAACATGAGGCGGCTGATCACAGAATCTCCAGTCTTCGTGCAAGGGTAGAGGAATGCTGCTTGGTGTTCTCTTTCTCTGTTTTTTTCTTTTCTTTTCTTTCCTTTTCTTTTCTTTCTTTTTGAAATTACATTTATTTATTTATTTTGAGTGTGTTTGTGTGTGTGCATACCTGTGCATGCATGTTCACATGCACACAACGAGGCACACTTTTGTGTAGGCCAGAAGACAGCTTGAGCAAGTCAGTTTTCTCCATCTCATGGGTCCTGGGGACTGAGTTCAGGTTGCCTGTTGGCTGGCAAGAACCGAGCCATTTCAACCACCCTCCTTTCTTCTTTTTTATTCAGTCCAGGATCCTGGCTGATAGGATGGTGCCATGCACACTAGGGTAGGCTTTTTCTCCTCAGTTAAACCTCTTTGGACACACCCAAAACAGTGTAACCTAGGTCATTCTAAATCCAGTTAAGTTGACAGTGAAGAACCTCTGAAACTGTAAGTGAGTGCCTCAGTTTTAAATGTTTTCATTTATAAGAGTTGCCATGGTCTTGGTGTCTCTTCACGGCAATAAAAACCTAACTAAGACAAAAGGACTCTGAGACTAAGTGGAAAGAAATGGCCTTTTGTAAGTCTGTGGTACCTGTGATCTAGCNTTCTGGATATGACTGTGTTTTTCACTCAAACTCATTAGCTTTTAATAAGACTTTTTTTAGTAAGAAGGATGAAATGGTAAGTTAAAGCACCTGTGTTGGCAGAAAGCCTGATGCATGACAAACTTGAAAATTAGGGAGTTGCTTTGCATGGATTATCTTAAAATAACTTTTAAGAATTTAAA
>LZPO01097121.1:168982-180975 GCA_001675575.1 Neotoma lepida
TGGTGGTGGTGGTGGTGGTGGGGTTGCTTTAATTCCAGAATATTAGCTGCTCCGTGTGAAGCAGAGAAGGAAAATATTCAGTAGCACTTCAGATAGTCGAGTTTCTGTCTCTATTGTTAGATCAGTCGTGCCATCCCGAGGGATATGGGGCCCTAATGCTGTAGCATTTTGACTTTTATTGGGAAACAAATCCCCCAAGGCGAGTAGAATGTGATGATGAACAGCTTTAGGTCCTCCACGTGCTGAATCACCTAGCCTCGCCATGCCCCTCCAGATGTNTCCTCATGATTAATTCCTGTGAATTTAGTGCTCTTTTCTGCCCCGTGACACCCTTCAGGTCCATCTAATCAGATAGATCTAATAAATTGGAATTACCCGAAAGGAAGGGGTCAAGGTCTTGGCCCCTTTTCACTTAGGGGTCTCGGTGCTTTCTCAGAATATTTGCATGCCCGGAGATGTCAGGAGGGGCAGACTTAGCCAGACACACAATAAGGAGCCAGGGGCACTGGAGTTCTTACACTCACTTAATGAAAAGCAATCGCTTTAGTGCTTGTTAGGAGAAAGGACGGAGGGAATCACTCTGAAGTGAAATTTTGTCTTAGTTTGGAGTAGCAGCTGATAGGCTGTAAGCTTCTAAAACAAACATCGATTTCCTCCTAGCCAGGCAATGCATTTCCTTAAGCACTCTTCCGTGCTCCTCTTTCTCTGCATCATGCCTTGGTCCNTAGCTCCATAAACTCTAAATTTCTNCCTCCAACATTTCTGTAATGATGAGTTAAACTATTTTCTATAGGTCTATATCAAGAACAGAACCATAGAAATATTTTTACTGTTTCCAGTCAATTTTTTTTTTTTTCGACACAGGGTTTCTCTGTGTAGCTTTGCGCCTTTCCTGGAACTCACTCGGTAGCCCAGGCTGGCCTCGAACTCACAGAGATCCACCTGCCTCTGCCTCCCGAGTGCTGGGATTAAAGGCGTGCNCCACCACCGCCCGGCTCTAGTCAATTTTTTTTTTTTTATTGACTGGAATTCCTCTGATTGTGTATTTTTCTCTCTTACGTGAACAGATGGCATAGAACCACCTTTCCTATTGTATCCGCTTGGATGCTATTTCTTTGTGTATTCTTTTCCTTAAAGAGTAGAACCACACACACACACACCCCAATTTCAAAGACATAGAACGCATGACATTACATTCTGTATATTACACATAACATCTGTTATGTTCTCAGTACACCACATTCCCCTTTTACTAACTACTGCTTACAAAACNTTTAAGGGAATTAAACACCTATACAAGCACAAAATGTCAGTGTCATTCCACGACCCTCCCCTGCTCACTTCTCAGACATTTTCGTTGCTAATACATGGATGTGTATCTTTCTGGGGATCTCACATTACCGCTTGAAAAGGACTTTTGTTTTTACACTGTTGTAGGAGCTCATTCATTTTACAATGTTATTTGATCAGTCTGGCTAGTTACTGTTAGTTAAGGGTTTGTCTGGGCTTATCTTTTGTGGCAAATACTGCATTTCTGGCCATGTGTCATTCCTCCCTTTCCTGTAACCAGCTCCTCCCTCTTCCAACTCTGACTCACAGAGAAGGCTTTCAATTATCACAAATGGCCCGTCTCACTTTCGGGCAGAGTTGACTAGGCTAAAAATTTGGCCAGTCTTGTCACCCGTTCCTGCCATGTGTCATTGAGTGGTCCAGGTGTGAGTGCCTGGAGCAATGGCATTAAGAAGGATCCATGGACCCACAGGATCAGTACAAATGTGGTGGCAAAGGTGTTAAGGTGTCAGTGAGGTTCAGAATCCTTGGGAGTCGTGTTTCCTACAATTTGGAGAAAGCCAGTTTTCAGTGAGAGAATGACACAGACATGCAGAGCATAGGGAAGAGAGGAAGTTCCAGAGTCACTCAAGTCTCTGTCCCTAAGGTCCACTCACACTACTATCTTTCTTTAGTTAGTCCCACTAAGAGACTCGTGAGTAATTTCTCTTTTGCTTCTGCTGTGCCTCTCAAGAGCAAAATCTTCAGCTGAAGGAGACTACATCCTCTCGTCTCTGAAACATTGCTTTATTTAGGTGATAACAAAATATTTTAATTTTTATTATTTTGTGCCGTTGCAGGAATCTTTCTGGAATAAGCATTTTTGGCANGAATGAGAGTGGAAGATGTCAGATATGATATGTCACCAGTGGAGCCATGTCAGGGGCCACGACAGCTCCTGCTGGCTTTTGATCCTGGGTCCAGTTTGTATTTTTACATTATACCCTAAAACCATAAGGTTGGAAGTAAGTAAGCNAGATTTTACGGATGTGTATGTGGCAGTCAGCAGGTTGTTAAGGGCAACAACCCATTGTTTCAGCTATTTCTCCAGGTCATTTTGTTCCAGGTAGCAAGTGAAGTCATGCTTGACAAATAGGTAATACAAACAGTGCTTTAAGTAAATCACTAAATGAACCACAAAATCAGTATCTATCTAATAATTGGTCTTTTCTACCTTATTCTACTTNAGTGTGTGTATCACATGTGTGTGTGCCTACATCCCCAAAGAGTACATGTGGGGAACAGAAAACAACTTTCGGGTGTCTGTTCTCTCTTCAAAACTAGTTGAGACGGTATCTTTTGTTCTCTTGTTTCTGTCACTTTGTGTACTCCAGGCTAGCTGGCTGGAAGGCTTCTGGGTCATTCTCTTATCTGTACCTCCCATCTCCCCATAGGAATGCTAAAAGTACAGCTGTAGCCTACCACATTTGGCTTTTTATGGGTTCAAGGATCCAACTCGGGTTGTCAGGCTTGCACAACAAGCCCTTTTACCTGCTCAGCCATGTCGATGGCCCAGTAACAAAAAATGTCAAAGTATGTTGTACAGTTTCCATAACTGTTCAGAGCTGGTTTTCCTGTTTTACTCTCAAAAGCTGTAAAACCAGGATGCAATTTATTCAGGGGTACCCATGCACAATTAGGCCCAAGGAAANAAGGATAATACACAGCATGTGCTGACAGTGTGCAGGGAGCAGAGTAATAGCCAGAATATGAAGTTGTTTGGGACTGAAGTCAATAACATTGGCTTAAATAATTCTAATTTCAATTTAAGAAAGAGAGAGAGAGAGAATAATGCAAGAAATCCACGGAGTCTTCTTAAAGGGCAAAGGGATTTATTAAGAAAGAAAACCTCACAAGATAGAACAGAGGAATTGTCGCAGGGTCCTGAAAAGGTGAGGCATGGTCCCACGCTGTTCTTCTGCCTGAGACTGTCCCAGTATCCCAGTCCCACAAGGGCACTAAGAGAGCAGCCTAAGTGCATCTCTGGTCTTAAGGGTCACCCTGAGCCATGCCCCAGGGGCAGGTACTTCAAGGTCATTGGTATGTAGGACAGTTACCTGCTGCATCTCTAGGGGCTGTGCTTCAAGGTCATAGACAGAACAGTTATCCAGTACATCTTCTCCTTTTGTCTAAACAAGAAAATTCTAACCTAATACAAACTATACACAAAAGAAATGATTGTCAAGTATTGTCCAGGAGAGAGGAAAGATAATAACATAAACAAAAATAGAAATACAACCAGCAAGAACAACATCAAACGAGACACATACTAAAATCCAGAAATGTCCAGGAATAGGTAAATGGCATGTTCAGAGATTACTCCAATAGCTGTCTTATCCTGAAGATTCTAACTTTAGTATCTAAAATGTTCTTAGCTAAGATATGAGAGGATCATAACTGTAACTATCTAGTCTTCAACCTCCATCAAAGACCTAAGAGGAAAATAATATTACCTGAGAAAACAGGAAGTGTCCACAAGCAATATCCAAAAAATTATGAGAATAGACAGAGATAGCTGGCATCTCTGACAGTCACCTAAAGATTCTCAGCACCGTTGGGGCATCCATTTTGGCTACAGGCCTAGAACATCTGACAGACCATTTTCAGAAGCAGGAATTTTGAAAGATCATCTTACCCTGTCTTGGCAAGGTTCAGTAGTGGCTTTTCCTTGTGTCCTGCTCGTCCTGAAAGGACAGCGTTAATACTGTCAGCAGTAGAGGCAAGGGCAGTTCTTTGCCCAGCAGCCCATTTTGTGCCAAGATACACTTCCAAACGGAGTGCCTTAGAAGCCCAACATTCTTTTTTTTTTTTTCCTTTTTGGTTTTTCGAGACAGGGTTTCTCTGTGTAGCTTTGCGCCTTTCCTGGAACTTACTCGGTAGCCCAGGCTGGCCTCGAACTCACANAGATCNGNCTGCCTCTGCCTCCTGAGTGCTGGGATTAAAGGCATGCTCCACCATCGCCCGGCTGAAGACCAACACTCTTTCGGGAGTAGATCGTTGCTGCCAGGAGCAATCGTGTCTCATGTCAACAGAATTCTAAGTTATCAAAACATTTAAATTCCATATTCTCTAGGTCTATGAAGTGTTTGAAGATTATCTATCCATCCAACATATGTTTCTGTAAATCTGGAAAACCTAACTAACATAACTATAGATAAGACACTCATGGGTGACTATTAATCTGTAAGTCTTATCTACCTAAATAACCTAAGGACTAAAGTTCACATTAACAGGATAAGCAATCTGTAAACAGATGTACAGTATAAGGACAATGACCTCAAAATTGTGACAATACACAAAATATCTTAAACAGAGGTAGAAATGTATAGTGCAATATGATAACAATATCCTTAATACGTATCAATATACAAAATATCCTAAACAGAGGTAAAACCTACATACAGTATGGCAAATATAATTTTACATTTCTATCAATATACAAAATATTTCAAATAGGAGTAAGAACATGTGTACAATATGACAATTATAGTTTTGAATTTGTATCAATATACAAATTATCTTAAATAGGAATATAAAAATAGGTTATGTTTGTATCAATATACAAGTATCCATATCAGTGCAATTTATCTAAGGCTGATAGTTTGCTAAATTAGTTTACTAGTAGATATAATAATCTACCTTAATATCCTATATCTATCTATTCTCCCTCCCCCCCTTTTTTTTCTCTATGTAGCTTTGGAGCCTGTCCTGGAACTCATTCTGTAGACGAGGCTGGTCACCTGCCTCTGCCTCCCAAGTGCTGGGAATAAAGGTGTGCTGATGGGATATCTTTCTGTATGCTGTGAATATGTGTTGCTCTGATTGGTTGATAAATAAAATGCTGATTGGCCAGTAGCCAGGCAGGAAGTATAGGCAGGATAAGCAGACAAGGAGAATTCTGGAAAGAGGAAGGCTGAGTAAGAAGATGCCAGCCAGCTGCCCAAGGAGCAACATGTAATGAGACACAGGTAAAGCCACGGAACACATGGTGACATATAGATTAACAGAAATGGATTAATTTAAATGTAAGAGGTAGTCAGTAATAAGCCTGAGCTAATGGCCAAGCAGTTATAATTAATATAAGCCTCTGAGTAATTATTTTTTAAGTGGCTGTGGGAACGTGGGGCCTGGTGGGACCCAGACAAACCATTCTCCTACATTGTGCACCACCATCTCCCAGCTTCCCTTTTTTCTTTTTAAAAGAGAATCCCAAGTCTAAATTTTATTGTTCTACCCCCAACCCCATAACAACTTATCCATAACAGGAAAGGGGGCATTGTTTTCTTAAAATTGCTTCCTGCTGTTTACCTTCCTGCAATGATACCTCTGTGGGATCCTGTAAGAAAGCTAAATGATTATGTCTCAATAGGACTAGCTGTAGAGTCTGCAGCCAATCTCAGAGTAATGGGTAAGGTTATCTAAGGTTCTGGGTAGAAATCTAATATGATGGGCCATCTCATCTTGGAAATGTCCTGAAGAGTTTGCAGTCCAAAGCTGATCATTGAGTAGTGTGTTTTGGTTTAATGGCATCATTATGGACTGGGTAGTGTTGTTGTCATGGGGCCCCATCTTCTTCTGGAGATTTCAGAGATTGCTACTGGAAAGACTTATTTTTCATTTTGGANAACTTGAATATATTAATATCAAAATGGAAAGTGTGGATTTTAGGATGATGTGACATGCGAGGAAGGATTCCCAGAAATCAAGAATAAACATGGAGAAAAATAGAATCTTGACAGCAATGGTCCCCAGATTATTGGCTTTCTTCTGTCCCATACCAGGCGGCTCTTCTGATATGGGACAGAATCTCTTAAGTTTTTCTTTTAGCAACATGCTTGGGTTTAGAGAAGGAGAGAGCCATATTCCATCTCCAAAGTCAGCTTGAAATATAATTGAATTGGAACCATGACTCTTCTAGAATTAAAGAGATATAGATGTTAGGCAGTAAGATATTACCCTGTGTATATTGGGACCAACAGGTTCTTCCCTTCTGCTGTAGACATCTGGATATCCAAGGCCTTTTGATTTCTTGAACATAGGTATTCCTATTATCCTGTAAAGACAAAAAACAGAACCCTGCCCCAACCCTTGTTTGTTGAGTTTTCCTCACAACTTGTAGAATTGTCACATCAGTGGATGAGCTATCACTTCTCCTCATCAAGGGGTTGCTCCTGTTCGAATCAAATTTTTATTAATTTTGTTGGTATCCATAGCTTTTCATCTCCTGCAGAAACAAAAGCAAAACCCTTTCCCCAACATAGGACGTATCCTGGTTTCCATTCTGAGGTCAAAACATCTTTGAAGTAAACAGGTTGGTTTAGCTCTGGAGTGTTTTTCTGTTGCCCAATGTCTCTCCACAACTGTTGTCCTTTTCTCATCAGCATTGAGAAAATTCAAGGTTGGGGTGCTGGAGCGGTGGCTCAGTGGTTAAGAGCATTGGCTATTCTTCCAGAGGATCTGGGTTCAATTCCCAGCACCCACATGGCAGCTCACAACAATCTGTAACTCCAGTTCCAGGGGACCTAACACCCTCACACAGACATATATGCAGGTGAAACAACAGTGCCATAAAAGAAGAAAAAAAGAGAAAATTCAAGGTTAATAAAGCATTATGTAATCTATTTCTAGGGGTCATTGTTACCTCTTTTTGTTCATTTAGCATATTCTTTAAGGTTCAATTAGATCTTTCTATGACTGCTTGGCCTGTGGGATTGTGTGATATACCTGTAATGTGCTTTATAGTGTAATAAGCAAAAAACTGTTTCATTTTACTAGAGACATGCTGGAGCATGGTCAGTCTTAATTTGTACAGGTATTCCCATGATGGCCATAACTTCTAATAGGTGTGTAATTACTGAATCAGCCTTTTCATAACTCATAGGAGTTGCCCATTGAAATCCTGAATAGGTGTCAATGGTATGGTGTATATATTTTAATCTTCCAAATTCTGCAAAATGAAACACATCCATCTGCCAAATTTCATTTCTTTGTATACCTTTAGGATAATTTCTGCAGGTAATGGAGTTTGGTTATAGAAGGAACAAGTAGGACATTTTTTCAGGATTTGAACTGCTGCTAGCAGGCAGGGGTTTTAGGATTCTCCTCATGGATAAGGGCCGTGGGGATGACCCACCCATGTGGGTGCCAGGTAATTAGAGAAATCCACAGAGTCTGCTTAAAGGGCAAAGGGATTTATTAAGAAAGGTCTCTTGGGTAGGCTCAGCATATAGAGACTGCCTGAAGGCTGGAGCCACTCATCAGCACGATGTGCTAAGCTGTGCCACTACAGTGGCTGACATAGCANTTTAAGATTTGTCTCATGTGATCAGAGAATGCTATAGAGGCTTAGTAATGCCAGGTCCAGACACATACAACTTCTAAAAAGGTACAATATGTTTAAAAAGTGTGTGAAGCGTAAAAAAGAAAAGAAAATGGGTATAGACAGTCATTAAAAATAGTTTATAAATAATAAGATAGTCTTTAAAGAGTGAATAAAACAATATAAAAAGGACAAGCCATGTAAAGATGGAAAATTCAGAGTCCGGATCCTATATGGTCTCTTTTTGACTTTAAATTTTTTGCTAATGAAAAAACAATAGATGCTAAGAGACATTGGATTATGGAAACTGCCAAATTAAACCAACCTATATATTTCAAAAGTCTTAACTTCAAAATGAAAGTCAAAATATATGTTGCATTGAGGAAGAGGTTATGCTTTTGTTTCCACAGAAAATTAGAGGTTGTGGATTCATTCAAGGTTGATAGAGATCGGATTTGATCGGGGGAGACCCCTGAAAATCTTGGCTACAGACATAAAGAAAAACCTAAAAAACCTATAAGACAGGTGATGTATATTTTACCTGTTCAAACATTAAAAAAAAACATTTGCCTGGCTTGTGTACAATGTACAGTTCATACTTGTGTTAATGCAGATATGTATGTTACCTTTGAAAGTTTGTGTGTTTTCAGAGCAAGGGGACCAGACACCAATGAAAACCAATGGCCCAGTTGATCCAGCCTCTCAGAGTGGACCTTGCAGTTTCCTCAGAGTTCTGAATCCAGAACAACTTCAAAGTTGCTGGCTGAGGTGGTCCAGCCTCACAGACTATTCTAGCCAAGACTACAAATAAGCCTTGCACTTTCCCATTACACAGAGACTGGACAACAGATGTTATGGGTAGTTTTCCCAGGACTTGACCATTATCTCAATTTTCACAGGTTCCATAAAGATGCCATCACCTACAGACAACAGGAGTAGTCTAGAAAACATGACACCAAGAGATGGGGTGGGTGGCTTTTGGTTGTTTAGTATGGAGGTTTATCATTAACTAGGGGGGTTGATTACAAACTGTTACTGGTCATGGTCAGGTAGAGAGCTAAACAAAGGAGATTAGATTCAGGGATTTCTTTCTAAAAGAAAAAGGGGATATTGTATAGAAATAGTGGGATAAAAGGATGGGTTGAGTCTACTTTTAAACAACCACTAGTCGCAAATATTTTATATTGGCATGGATTTTTGCATACTAATACAAATTTAAGGTTATTTTTGTTATACTGTATATATGTTTCTATTCTTGTTTAAGGTATTGTACCTATACAGCTAATTTAAACAATGTAATGTAAAATTTTAGTTCTTAAAAGCTATTTAGGATAATAAATACAGGCTGCTAGTTAGTCATCTATAACAATTAAACTAGTCATGTTTGGTATGTTTTCAAGGTCATACAGAGATATATTTTAGATAGATAGATGATCCTCAAACACTTCAAAGGCATACAGAATATGGCATTTAAAATGTTATAATAACATAAAGCTTTTCTTGACAATGAGACATGTCTGCTCCTGGCAGCACCAATCTACTTCAAAAAGGGTTGATGGGCATCCATGAACTCCATATGGAGTTTGCATTCTTTGTGGGAAAAGCTAGCCATTTGGGCAAGAAACTGCCCTAGCTTCGACTGCTGATAGTATGCTGTCCAAATTGGACAAACAGGACACAAATAAAAGCAACTGCTGAACTTTGCCAAGACAGGGTAGGACAATCCTTCAAAAATTCCTGCTTCACAGAAAAGTCTGTCAGATATTCTAGGCCTGTAGACTGAAGATGGATGCCCCAATGTTACAGAGGAACCTTGACATGACTTTCCAGGCAGCCAGATGTCTGTGTTGTTTCTTAGTTTTGGAAGTTGNGTTCTCTGCACTTCCTATTTACTCAAGTAATATTTTATCCTTCTTGGGTGTCTAATGGAGATTGAAGACTAGATAGTTACAGTTTTACAGTTTTTCTTGTTACCAAATTCAAAAGAAAAACTTACATAAGAGATATAAAGTTTATAAGGTTGAGAAACATAAAAGCTTATCTAAAAAGATGTTTTAAGATCTTAAAAAATGTTTTTAGGATGATAATACAAGTTATGACAAAAAGTGGTTTAGGCATAAAACTTTGGACTGAAATAGGATAATGGACTATTTTCCCTAAGTTTGCCAAATACAAATGGACTGGACATTATAAATGTAATTCTTACCTGATAATTGTTCTTATTGTATATTGTTTTACTGTGTTAGAGTTAAAACCTTTCTTTACAAGGGGGAAATGTTGTGGAATATTCCTTTACACTGTGTGAAGATGTGTCACTGTGACTGGTTTAATAAAAAGCTAAATGGCCAATAGCTAGGCAGGAGGTATAGGCAGGACTTCTGGACAGAGAGAGCTCTGGGAAGAAGGAAAGCAGTTGCCAGCTAGATGCAGAAGCAGCAGCATGGGGAGTACAGAGAGATGAGGTAATGTGATGGGGATGCCTTTCTGTATGCTGTGAATGTGTGTTGCTCTGATTGGTTGATAAAGCTGTTGGCCAATGAATGGTTAGGCAGAATAAGGTTAGGCAGGACATTCTAACTAGAGAGAGAGGAAGTAGAAAGCAGAGCTGAGCAGACACTGCTAGCCACCACCAAGAGAAGCACTACGTAAAGGTATTGGTAAGCCACAAGCCACGTGGCAAGTATAGATTTATAGAAATGGGTTAATTTAAGATGTAAGAGCTAGCTAATGGAAANCCTGAACCATTAGGCTGTAAGTTTGTAAATGATAAAAGCCTCTGTGTGTTTACTTGGGTCTGAGTAGCTGCAGGACCCTGGGCGGGACACAAAAAACTTTTTCTTACAGTAATGAGACATGGAAGAACACAGGTTAAAAAATATGGGTTAGTTTAAGTTATAAGAGCCAGTTAGAAACAAGCCTAAGCTAAGACCAAGCTTTCATAATTAAGTCTCCATGTCATTTTTTGTGATATGGTAGCCCAAATCTGGTCTACATCTAGGTTTCTATTGTATAAAGTAATTATGTTTATTTAACCTTATTGTTGGCCTAATATACTACTTACATGAATTTTTCACATTATCCACAGATTGTTTCTTTTCTCTGTTTTGGAGTGCAGCCTTCATTATGCAGCCCAGTTACAATCTGGTCAATCTCATAGACTGGCTAAGAGTGGCCCCCTCACCTCAACAACCAGGCATGACGACCTTGGACTGCTGTTTTGAATGAGGTACCCATACAAATGACTTATTTGGCATACATTGAAGGATTTTTCCTGATTGTTACTTTATTAGGCCTAAGGCTGGGCTTTTTAAGAAAAACGACTTTTGAGTTTCCTTTAAATATTTATTATACTGTGCTCACACATCATCAAGGAGCTAGTATCTTCATGGCAGAGGCGATCAATAATTAAAGAATGTTTGGTATGATGTCAAGCTTAGAGTAAGGGCAAAATAAAGCAGGGTTGGGACAGAGTAATGGGGAAGCTAGTTTACAGGGATGAGCAAGGATGGCATCTCTTACATGACATGCGACAGAGGCTTGAATGAAATGAGGGAAGCAATTACGTGACTGTGCCACTCATCATTAGGGTGCCTCACGGTGCTCATTAGCTGCATCCTCTTGCTTCTTAGTCACACTCCTTTATATGGGCACTGAATTATTTATACCTCCATGACTTAGTATACCAACCAGATTTTAAAATCCAGGAAGGAAGTGCCTCTATTTCATGTGTCTTTAAATAGCCTTAACTGATCACATAGTTCCCATTACTTAGTACCTCTTGGATGCTTTCTTGTCAGGCTTGCAAACCAACTTGTAATTAGAGTGCTTTGAAGAGAGCCAAGGAGACGGCTCAGTAGGTGAAGGTGCTTGCTGAGTGAGCCTGACAACCTGAGTTTGATTCTCTGAACCCACATAAAGGTAAGAAGAGAGAACAGGTTCCACATTCACTTCCTGCCACCACCACCCCTAGCCCATCATATACATATACATCAAAAACCAATTTAAACATTTTCAAAGAAAAATAAGCATCATCTGGAAGACCTAATCAGAAGAGAGCAATTATGTTGTGAAAGTGTGAATCTCGGGAGTGGAGAAAAACGGTTTGATTCTATCATTGTATCTGTGGACTTCAACATGTCACTTAATAGTAAACACTCTTTATATTTAAACAACAACAACAAACAGGATTATAAAAGTCAAATGAAGTAATGCATATGAAAAATATTTGGCATGTTACAGGAGACCAATCCATGTTAGCTGACTTTTTAGTTTAATACAAGCTTGAAATATCCTAAAAAGATAATAAGCAGCAGGTCGTTCTTGAGACAAAGGAATTCTTTTTTTT
>LZPO01097121.1:205747-216781 GCA_001675575.1 Neotoma lepida
CAAAAGAATTGAAGCTGAGAGATGGCTGAGCAATTAAGAGCACTCACTAGCTGCTCTTCCAGAGGACCCAGGTTCTGTTCCAGTACTCATGCAGTTGCCAACAATAGCTTATTCTGGCCTCTAGTAAGCACTGCATTCTTGTGATGTACACACATACATGCAGGCAAAGCACTCATACATATAAAAAATCTTAAGAAGTAAAATCTGGTAACCAAATATTGTTAAAGTGAATGTGTGCACACATGCATGTGTGTGCATGCATATGTGTTCCAACTTTTGCTTTAGCTTCTAATGCCTTTCTTTGGCTATTTGTAACTGTTCAGACTAGTTTATAATAGGCTGAGGAACAGCAAGGGGCAAAGTGGTGAATGCTTTAAATTATTCCCAGGCTCCTTTTTCATAGTTTTGGTGACACAATATTAATGCCTTGCCTACAAGAAGAATCAAGTCTTAAGTCTAAGAATACAGTTCCACCTTCTTTCATTATTGCCTGTTGGAAATTCCAAACAGCTATTCTTTCAAGCAATGAGTCTGACACGAAGTTATGAAGGACTTCTGTATTGCTGGCTTGATCACTTAAAAAACTGCTTTTTTATTGTTTTTCATTATATCAATGTAGTTGTTATTCTTGCCAAAATAGAGCTTTCAACCTTTCCCCAGTCTACCTCCATAACCCAGAGTACTTCTTTACTTTTTCTTTGTGGACCCGGGAATTGAACACACTGTCCCATGCAAGCCAGACATACGCTTTACCACTGACCTATGTTTTATCCACCCTTATATACTATGCCAACATATTAAGGAAGTTGGGTCATTGAATTTTATGCATAATATTTGATGATCTAAAAATTGTGCAAATAGGAAAACTTTTTATAAAAATCACTTAAGTTTGAGAAGCCTTTTTGTCTTAATGAGGAGCTAGAGTGATCTGATTGTCCTAGAGGTTGATCTGTAGTCTACTTTGTGAAATTATGTGCTCTAATTTGTTGTATCAAACTTGTTTATAGTATTGCTGTCATGGTTTTGTTTAAAAGCCTTAAAATCCTACTTTATATTATTTTCCACTAGGAAACCACCCCTACTACTAATCCCCCACCTGCAGAAGAGGAAAAAACAGAATCTAATCAGGAGGTTGCCAACCCAGAGCACTATATTAAACACCCTCTACAGAACAGGTAAGCTTTCTGACANCAGGTAATAAGAGTGTGGTGCACAGAAAGGTTAGGTATGACTGGTTTTAGATATATATATATGCTCAGGTATCCACCCACAGAGGATTTTTGTTAAGAAAGAACACCTCTGAAGGATATAGTCAGAAAGACAGAACAGAGTGGAGGGCCACGGGAACTAGGAACATGGCTTATTCAAGGTTTCACAGTCTCCGTTGAGTTGGCCAATTAAAATAACTCTTGCTGACTTCAGCGAAGGTTTTTAGTAAAATGTAGGTGAAGGAATGGGAGGTTGGAGCATTCGAAAAGTGTATAGGACATTAGCAAGAATGGACAATGAAGGCAGNTTGAGAAAGGAGAGATGGGGTGTGTGAAGGTTAGAGCAGGTTGGCGTGGTGAGACGAACTAGGAGAGGAGGGGAATGAAGAAGGTAGAAGATAGATGGTAGTTCCTTAGAAGGTTTTCTCTAGATTCACCTGTACCTCCCAGTCTGTTTCTGGTTTAGTTACTGCTTTTTCAGATTATGTAATGAAAATCATTTTTACTTCACTGAGAATTGATGGTGGGAAGAAAATGGAAACTCAAAATGTACATGAACCTAGAGGAAAGTAAACCAGAACTGACCTCTGAGGGTCCAGTTTCTTCCTGGTTTCTATGTTTGCCTGAGGCAGATTTTTTACTGAATTTACTTTGAAAGCCTGCAGGCCTATTTNTAATTTATTGTCATGTTTTGTCCTTCATTATCATATTGTTGACATACTAAAATGATAGTTAAAATGTAGCTGATAGAGTTTTTTTCCTAGGAGAGACCCTTTGATTTCAGTGTATCCCTCAGTGAAGAACATAATTAATTCTATATGATGGTGAGAATTGTCATTGTCCCTAAATGGTCTTTCCTTAATATTGTCTTACAAGTAAAATAGGTTGAGGACTAGGGATGTAGCTCAGTAGTAGAGCATTTGCCTAGCAAGTGTAAATCACTGGTTTCGGCCCTCAGTTTTATAAAAACAAATCATAAATAAAAAAGGATTCAACATGATTTGATAAAATTCAAGGGGACAGCAGAGCACCCAGATCCTTAGATTCGTTTTTGCCCTTTTCCTGATATTTTTATGAATGCTAACGCTAGGAGTTGGAGCTCCGTGGTTACAGCCCAAGCTGCTCTTGCAGAGGACCCAGGTTTGCTTCACAGGACTTGGGTGGCATTTCACAACAGTCAGTAGCTCCAGTTTCAGGGGATCCAATCTCACCTTCAAGCATCCATGGGTACCAGGCATGCGCATGGTGCACAGACATACACGCAGGCAACACACACACACACACACACACACACACACACGAGACAGAGAGAGAGAGAGAGAGAGAGAGAGAGAGAGAGAGCGCTAACTCTACCATTTAGTCGCCTGAACACAGTTATTAGTTTTGCTGTCATTATGGAGAGAAGTAGTCCAGCATGCCTTCAGTACTCCAAAGACATGTGAGATCACAGGAAAGTATAAACAGATTTACTCAATCCTCGTGAGATTTCTAAAGAGATTTCAGTTTCTCTATAAGTTCTAATCTTTTTTTTTTAAGTATGCCATTTGGGAAAATACTATAAAGTGCTTTTTGATACTTGAATCATTACTGACTTACCATAAATTTGGTAGTTTGTGTGTTTTCTTGTAAAGCCTTAACAATTACAGGATTTAATAATGAGCGGGGGACAGTGCATATAAAGTAATCATGTTTGCTTTCTCTGGTAGTGTGTTTGCCTTCCTCCTCTTTGTTAAAGGTGGTGTGTATTATCCAGAGCTGTTGTGTGTGCCCACATGAGCATGAGTTGTTCTGACCAGATGGGTGCCAGTCTGAAGTGGGAAGTGAGGTTTCCTTACTAAGTCTGTACTTCTTCATTGAAGTTTCAGAACATTTCCATACTTTTTTGGTCACTTGTGGTTTTCTTTCTCTGTGGACCATCTGTTCTCTATTTTTCCTTGTATCCTTTTTTTTCCCTTTTGGATTATCTTTCAAGTTGATTTCCAGGCATTTAAATAGTAGGGATATTAAATCAGTAAAATGCAGTTCCAGTTTACTTCTGTTAGGTTCTCTGGAATTATATGGGATTTGATTTTAAAGGATTTTAATATTTATGTAGGCAAATATCATTTTCCCTGTGGCTTCTGGATTTCCTGTTATTCTTAGTAAAACATTACCATGTAGAGATTTTTAAAATAATTATATGCCAATGTCTTATGATTATCATTTTGTTTTCAATAATTTCTCAAATGTTTGATCTTGTGACCTCTTTTCACTTTAGAAAAATTATTCATTGTTTTATGTGTATGAGGGTGTTGCCTCCAAGTGCGCCATGTGCATGCAGTGCCCATGGAGGCCAGAAGGTGTCAAATCCCTTGGAATTGGAGTTAAACACTGGTTGTGAACTACCATGTGGGTGCTGGGAACCAAACATGTTTCCTCTGCAAGTGCTATTAACCACTGAGCTTTCTCTCCAGCCCCTCCTTTTAAACTCTTTCTTTGTTTGCTGTTGTTTTTCCAGACAGGGTTTTGTGTAGCCCTGGCTATCCTGGAACTCTTTGTAGACCAGGCTAGCCTTAAACTCACAGAGATCCACTTGCCTCTACCTCCCTACTGCTAGGATCAAAGTCGTGCACTACCACACCTGGCTTCCTTTTAAACTCTTAAAACAACACTGAGAACTCCAGAGTTTTGATTTTTGTGTTCCCACCTAACTATATTCTTACAGTAATGCTAATGCATGACATTGGAATCCGGATTGGCTTTTCTTATATTTGGAACAGGTCCTTTACTTGTGTATGATTCTTGTAGCATGATTTATTGGTTGCTCTGAGAATAGTCCAGTGAATTATGCAGATCTTAAAAATGAAGACACATTTCATTTAAAGCATCAANCATCACCTCTAAACTTATCAGAAATACCATTGTTTTGTGAAATTGTCAAACTTACAACAAATGTAAGCTTTCCATGATTACAATTTTTAACCTGAATACTCATAATTTTAAGTAATAAGTTTATTCTTTTTTTCCCAAGAAATGAGTGTAGTTTATCAGTTTTTCAAGTGAAATTGGAAAAAAAAATATGGCTCGTTTATATAAGCATTCAAAACAGTATTCTGTTAAACAGTAGATGTGTTTTATAGTAGACTATGTAAACGGGTAGGAATTTAGTGAGAAAGGTGCTTAGACTTTAGCCCACCATAGTTTGGCACTCACTAGGTAGCCCAGGATTGCTTTCAGTTGTTCTCCGTCAGCCCATTGAGGTTTTGGAATTGAGTTCAGGTTTGAGCCACCACATGCAACTGAGATCATCAGTTTTGTAGGCTTGGCTGTACAATTTCTGAGGCTGTAAGTCCTTTAACTTGAAAAAATTTCAGAGTGATCTCTAGATTATACTACCTCATGCAGTATAGACCCTCTGAATGTTGTTCAGTTGTATCGTACAGGGAAGAATCCTGTTCAGAATGGGTATAAGTGCTTTCCTCCAAATATTTTCTGAGGTTGCTTGAATCTGAGGATGTGAGGTTCCGAGGGATGACTGTTATATTTCAGAGTGTAAGAATTTATTACCATTAGAAACTACTGTGTGTGTCTTCTATAAACTATATATTAGGAATAAAACTTTTAACCAGAAGTATGCACAGCTATATAGAAACTGTCTCTTATACACATCTAGATGTGTATAAGAGACAGGTTATATATTAGGAATAAAACTTTTAACCAGAAGTATGCACAGCTATATAGAAATCATCATACATTACTTCAGAGCATATCTGTAGATCTGTTTAACTCAGTTTATTTTTTAGTATGTTAGACTACAGCATCAAATTTGTTGTTTTTCCCCTTCTCTGTGCCCCCTTTTTCCTTTTTAGCTAGTTTCTACTCTGTTTTGTCTTTAATTGTGCTTTCTTAATTGCTATCATATTATTTTGTACACCATAATAGTCTATTTTGCAGAGAATCTGTTATGTAGTTGATACACAATGCTATTCATTTCTAATTGTGGTGCTGAGGATCAAACCTAGGCCCTGACAGTTACTAATAAAGCACTATTTCCCTAGTTAAAATGCATACTTTTTATATGTAAACTATTGTTTGCTTTTGTAATAGAAACTGCCATTTTATATTGTTCTTCTAAATGTATGTAATAAAGTATAAGTAACAATTTATGTTACCTTTTTTATTTTTTTATTTTTTAATTTTATATTTATTTTTATGAGTATGGGTGGGTGTTTGGCCTACNTGTGTGATTGTGCATTGTGTGTGTATAGTACCTGTGGAGGCATCAGATCCTGGAACTAGTTACAGAAATTGTGAACTACCATGTGGGTGCTGGGAATTAAACCTGGGTCCTCTGCAGGAGTAGCCAGAGCTTCCGACCACTGAGCCACCTGTCAAGCCCCTCTTAGCCTTCTAAAACCTACAGCTTAGTAATGTTAATTGCATTTACAGTGTTATATAACAAAACCTATTTTCATCTTTAAAAAAATGTATTTTAGCCAGGCATGGTGGTGCATGCCTTTAATCCCAGCACTTGGGAGGCAGAGGCAAGCAGATCNCTGTGAGTTCGAGGCCAGCCTGGGCTACAGAGTGAGTTCCAGGAAAGGCTCCAAAGCTACACAGAGAAACCCTGTCCCAAAAAAACAAAAACAAACAAACAAAAATGTATTTTAGAGCCAGGCATGTTGGCGCATGCCGTTAATTTTAGGCATGGAGGAACGTAGTGGTCTCTGAGTTCAAGGCCAGCCTTATGTACAAAGAGAATTTCAGAACAGCCAGGGCTACACAGAGAAACCTTGTCTCACACCTCCCTCGTCTTCCCCAGTGTATTTTATGGATATAATTATTTTTGTGTATATATGTCTATATGTAAAGGTTTTCATGTATCACAGCACAAATACGAGGTCACAGGACAAACCAAAACTGGCTTTTTACATGGGTTCCAGTTGTCCAAACTTAGTCACCAGGCTCCTACTGCAAGTGCATTTGCTGCTGTGCTATTTTCTTAGCCCTTGTTTCATCTTTTAAACTAAAACTAGTTAATTAAATAAATTGCTAGCACATTCTGTCCAATCCGTGGCACCTCTTTTTTTCTATGAACCTGACTACCTTAGTTACCTCATGTAAGTAGAGCCGTAGAGTTGTGTGTGTATGTGTATGTTGGGGGCAGTATTATTTCACAAAGTCCCATGTTCTTGAACTTCTCCTTGTTATANTGAGTGTCATCAGAATTTCCTCTTTAAGGCTGATTAGTTTTCCATTGTATGTCAGTACTACATTTTACTTCATTTTCTTACTGATAGACACTTCTACCTTTTGACTGGTAAATAATTCTGCTATGAATATGGGTAAACAACNATTTTTTATATGCTGGCTTTTTATTTTTAGGTGGGCACTCTGGTTTTTTAAAAATGATAAAAGCAAAACTTGGCAAGCAAACCTTCGATTGATCTCTAAGTTTGATACTGTTGAAGACTTCTGGGCGTAAGTAATTTTAAGATATTTATACTTTTTTAAGTTGTATAATTTTTTTCTTCTTACATCATTCACAAAATGAGAGATGAAGTTCATTTGTTTCCTCACAAATGTTTGAATTGGTGATTATGCTTTATTATANATTGTTTGGTTAATACAAAAGCCCTATGTTTGATCTCCAGCATCCCCACAAACAGCAAAAAAGAAACGNGTTCATTATAGTCAGCTCTTCAGGTTTGCAGAGTCTCTATTTCTCCTCTTCCTGGGAGAACCTCTTCTATTGTCTTGGAATTTTTGACATTTTTGGAATTTGTTCCTCTGTGCAGTCACCTAGATATATCTGTGTCGTAACTGGGTACTAGAGAGCCTTATCTCTGCAAACAGTTTTCAGTACGATATTTGGAATTCCTCTGCTCAGGATGTCAAAAGGTGAAGTGATTAAAATTGAGAGNCATGTTGAGAATGATGGTGTCTATGGTGTTAGTTCATCAGTTTTATTGTAATTTGTAAAAGAGAGAGTAATTGATTTTTTTTTTAGGTTTAGTTTTTAGTTTAGGGAAAAGTTGACTTGGAATCATAAACTTTTACAGGATTTAAAAATGTCTGTTTTAAAAAGTGTGTGTGTGTTTGAGACAGGATGTGGCAGAGTTCTTGAGGATGCCCTGGCATTGTAGAACTTGACTTTACCTCCCAAGGCATAGCAGACATACACCACCCATGCGTTAGAAGTTTTGAAATCGATTGTTTTTTGAGGATCAAATTCAGAACCTTAAATATGATAGGCAAGTGCTGTACCATTGAGCTGCATCCCAGCTCCTCCAAAGTTANTCTTGATTTCCTTGGAGAATATATAGGGAAATACTGTTTGAGAATGTGAAAGGTAAAATTTAGAGGGCTTTGAGTTACCTCAAAGTTACCCAGTCTGTATATTTATGTTAANTTTATATACATGCTGAATTTAGTGATTCTCAACATTTTCATGTAAATCTGAGTCTGTTTGCTCACACAGAAGAATGGATTATAGTCATCTAGTTTATAGCTGTATATTTTTCAAGGGTACAGTCAATATTCGATGTATTTCCAATGCTTGGCCTATAATAGACGTTTGATACACATTGCACCATTGCACCATTGAAAGAGGCAAAGTATAGAATAAATTAAACTGTTGAATTCAGTTTTTTTCTACTAAGAACATTCTGGTATTTTCTTTTTATGATACAAGTATATTTAAGCTTTGCTAATTAATAGAGGTAGTTGTCTAGTTAATTGGAGTTATTGAAATCATCAAGTGGTTTTTATACTCTTAATTGTTTTTACTTCAAGACTCGAGCAATTATGAAGCCTTTATGCACACAAAAAGAAGCTCTAGTTTTCTACTAAGGAAAAGAAGGGTCTTGAACCCCACTTCCAGTCATATTTGCACTTACTATAGATTGTTCGGCTTTTACAAGTTTATATAATTGTGTTTCTAACTTGTCCTCTAATAGAACACAGCCCCACAGTTTAGTTAGTGTAAGTGAAATCATTGGGTACTGTAACTGAGAGACTGGAAAGAATCCTTTCCTTTCTGTACATATTAGGCTACTTCTTTGTAGCAGATTTAATATAAACAATACTTTAGTCCATTTGCTTTAATCTAGTCTGTGTAATCTTAAGGCTCTTGAGCTTGTGGTTTGGTAATAGTGAACCATTAGATACCTTATGCATAATAATGTTATTTTATTCAAGCCAGATTATACTGTGGAATAATGTGATAAGAAAAATGTAGAATTCTTTCTTAAAATTGTCTGAAATATTCCTAGACAAAGTTAAAGTCAGAACAGGAGAAGATGCCTTGTCTAATGCCATTGAAGGTTTGTAGGCGTGTAGCTAAGATAATCTCTGCAGTCTGATGTTGGAGATAGGCAAATAACTGTTAACAATGTTTAAATCAGTTTCACTCTTAAGAGACTACAAGAGATAAGTGATATGGTCTACCTTCAGGCATTGAATATCAAAACATCTCAAGTACTGTTCCATGGCTTAAGTATTTGAGAAATAGCTCAGAAATACAGGTCCAATTGTTGTTATATGGTTGTGAGCCTGATTGTGCCCGAGTTCCCCAGCATCCGNGTGCTGACTGATCTGGAACCATTTTTGGAGTTGGAGAACCACTGTTGTGATTACATACACTTGGAGACTTGCTGGGGTGATGATAATATTGATTGAACCATGCAGTCTGGGTGGTTTATTTTCATTTTCTTAAATGCNGATGTATGAATTAACAAATGTATCGAAATATTTTTGTTAGAATAAAGACATCTGAGATAATTCTTTGTAGTAATTTACATTATAAATTTCTTTGAATGTAATCTTTATTTAGACCTGTGTTGTCCATTTTGGAAATTAGAGTCAAAAAGGAAAACAAATATACATGAACTTTTATGTTTTTTCATATTTTCCAAATATGTGTATGTATGTATGTGTGTGTGTGTATATCTATGTAAGCACCCAAATCCTGCATTACATATTATGTTTTTAATTATTATTTTCTTTTACCTAGTCTATACAACCATATCCAGTTGTCTAGTAATTTAATGCCTGGCTGTGACTACTCACTTTTTAAGGTATGCCTAATCAACAATTGTTTATATTTATTACAGGACCAGACCATTCAGGTATTTGTAAAAACNGGCCATAAATTCAGGCAGTTGGCTTTACCAGGCTTGAGAACAGTAGTCTGGTGTGACTTAGTTACTCATGGGCACATCCTGGGATTGACTTTGAGCCTTGTTAATCCTGTGAGGCCCTTCCTGTATATACTTGAGCAGACTGACTTCGTCAGCTACTTTTTTAAACCCATGAGATATTTATAAACAGACCTTTGTCAGGTGCTAGGATAGGATACCATTGGCTCATATTACATAATTTTTAATGTAGCTTCTAAAAGGTGTCTGCTTCTGAGGAATTTTAAGACTCTTCAGATGAGGTGAAACCTGGAGATTTGATAGTCAGTGATGCAGTGGTTCTCTTCCGTAGTCGCATGCCTCTGGCACATAATTCCTGTGAACTTTTAAAGGCTGTACCAATGGCAGGGGTGTAGGGAATAAAGGAAAGTTGTCAGTGCTGTTGCTTGAGGGTTCTAATTGTGCTCTTATTTTGTAGGATGGTATTGAGCCTATGTGGGAAGATGAGAAAAACAAACGGGGAGGACGATGGCTAATTACATTGAACAAACAGCAGAGACGAAGTGACCTCGATCGCTTTTGGCTAGAGACAGTAAGGCTTTCAAATTATAGACCAGCTTGGGATGCACTTTTCTTTGGCTTATTCAGGCTGCCTGTTCTAGAGAAGTCCTTGTGCTCACATGGCATCGTATACACTAAAATCGGAACAAAATAGAAATTAGTATGGTCCTTGTACAAGGATGACATGCAGATTCCTGAGGCATTTTTATGTTTTTTTGGATGCAAGTGGAAAGTATTGTGTTAAGCAAAATAAGCTAGACTCGGAAAGAAAATTAGGGCATGTTTTCTCTCATGTATGGAACTTAGGTTTAAAGTACATATGTGTGTGTGTTTGTTTAAATAATGTGTGTTTGTAGGTCATGGAACTACTAACAGGACCTAATGAGGTGGAAAATAGGACAGTGAATAGATGTAATGGGAAAGGACAAGGATGGACTAAGTGGGATAAGAAAACAGGAATCACCGAGAGGGTGGGAAATCCGCTGTGGGGAGTGGAAATGAGAATAGATATGACGACACAGTATGAGGATGCCNTAGTGAAACCCACTGCCCTTTACACTAACATAAAAATACCTATATAATAAAAATACATTCAGGAAAGTAAGGGCGGTGCTTAGGTGTTCCTAGGTATGACTTTCCTGCTGAATAATGATCACCAACACTTGCT
Organism: Neotoma lepida; assembly: GCA_001675575.1. NCBI lineage: Eukaryota > Metazoa > Chordata > Mammalia > Rodentia > Cricetidae > Neotoma > Neotoma lepida. The sequence goes on from LZPO01097121.1 coordinate 216,301, forward strand.
CTTTAAAGGCAGTGTTTTACTGCGTAGCTGTGTTGGGAGTAGAGCTCAGGATCCTACTGCCTCCAGCCTTTGAATGCTGTGGTTTTATAAGCAAGTGCTGTTTGGGCAAAGACTTTTTTTTTTCTATCATGTGAATATCATATACATGTGAGTCCCGTGANTGATTTTTATTATTCTACAAGCCAGATAAAAAGTGATTGACATTAACTCCACCTTCTACAATCAGCTGTCCCCTGTCATTTCATTAATCAAAAGTGATAGGATCTCACAACCCATTTATAGCATTGCTAATTAAAAATTAGAAAATTTCGAAATCAGTGTAATCAAACAATAAAATTGTTGGTTAATATTATTTTATATGTTTTTATGTGTTTTTTTACCTTGGCTTAAAAAAACTTCAAATGTTTTAACTTTTTCTGCAAACTTTTTTGGGAACACACGAAAGTGATCTCATTAATATCCATGTGGTCAGCTGCTTATT
>LZPO01097121.1:246614-257281 GCA_001675575.1 Neotoma lepida
TCAATTTAAAAATAATGATATTGGGGGCTGGAGAGATGGCTCAGCGGTTAAGAATCCAGACTGCTCTTCCTGAGGTCCTGAGTTCAATTCCCAGCAACCACNTGGTGGCTCACAACCATCTNTNATGAGANCTGGTGCCCTCCTCTGGCCTGCAGGGATACATGCAGACAGAACACTGTATACATAATAAATAAATAAATCTTTNAAAAAAATGATATTGGCTGTTAATAACTTAACAGTTGATTCGCCTTTTATTTATCATAATTATTCTTACAACCCCTTCCTTTTGACAATTCAAATGAAAATTCAAAGGCTTGGGAGATGCTGCCTTTGCAAAGTGCTTGCTGTGCAAGCATGAGGACCTGAGTTCAGATCCCTACACTCATGTAAAAAGCTTGACTTGGTGCTTATACCAAACTATTTGTTAACATTTTTAGCAAAGGTTGTGGTTCAACTCATCCCCCAGGTTGATAAGCTCTTCTACTTCTCAGGGACAGAAATTAAAACTAACTTGGCTGAAATAAAAAGATAACTGATATAGGCCCATGTACCAGAAACGTCTATGGTTGGTTTTAATGTTAATGTGACACAATTAGCTTCACCTGAGTCGGGAGCCTCCACTGAAGACCTGTCTGATCACCTTGATTGATGGGCGGCCCCTTTGGCGGCAGCACAGATAAAGAGTGCAGCAGAAGGAAGATTACCTGCCTTNTGCTTGGCTGGCTACCAGAGCCAGTGTTTCCAGGCTCCCATCAGGGGCTAAGGACCAGGGGCTCTCCAGGAACCTCCTAAGTTCTCAGTGGCAGACTGGGACTAAGGAGGCATCCAGCCTGTGGACTGAGCAGACACTGGGTTGTCGGCCTCTCCAAAGAGAAACAGCCATGGTAGGATTACTCAGACTGCGTACGCCCCCCCAGGCTCACAGACAAGCAAGTACTGGATGCTCAGCGTCCCAGGTGTGATTCAGATGTTGTCAGTGTGTGTGTGTGTGTGTGTGTGTGTGTGTGTGTGTGTGTGTGTGTGTGTGTGTGTGTGTGTGTGTGTGTGTGTGTGTGTGTGTGTGTGTGTATTCATGTGTGTGATATTTACAGTCATCCCATTGGTTCTGTTCCTCAAGAGATCCTTGACTAATATACATTGACAACAGGTGACAGAGTGCAGCTGGACCAGGATTGAGGCTAGGCGACCCTACTGTTCTGTCTGTTTTACATTCCTGTGTAGTCAGCTCCATAGCTGTTGCAGATGTGCTTTCTCTATCAGGTCCCCAGTTTCCTGGCAATGCCAATGTTCATGTTTCAGCTGATCTCTGTGGGGTCGTGTGGACTAAGTTCTACACTTTTAGGCTATTTACNTGCATTCTTGGGTTTTGTCTGTTGTGGTAAAGGAAATGCGTTATGATTTCTGTGGTCACCACCAGCCTAGCTTCTTCCTCCAGTAGTGAGCACTGGANTAGACTAGACCCCTTCACCACTGTCATCCCTTAACCTTCCTGGACCGACCTCCTACTGCTCCTTCCCCATGAACACCACTGTCTTCCACAGGTGCTCTCCCTTCCAGCCCCTGCACATGTAGAGAGGACGCTCGGGTTCCCAGGTCCCACAGCTCCATGCGTGGAGCTTCATGTGTCATGGTGCCACACAGCTGTCACGTGCCTAGAAGCTCTCCAGATTGCTATTCTGAAGCATTGACTCTTTGTCTTTGCACAAAGTGAACAGCACGGCTTGTTGTAGGTCCTCATGGCTCAGTCTTGGCTCTCATGCTCTGNTGAACTCATTGACAGTTGGTTGCTGCTATCTACAGCTGTGGAAATGAGAAGCACACAGTAGGCCATGTTTTTTCACAGTTTAACCACCAGTTCTGACAGAGCAGTGGTAATAATCATATAGTCTTCTAGGGTGGGAGCCAATGGCTTCTGTGAATGAAAATGACTCCAAGCACTCCCCGTAGTAAGGGGACAATCTTCACTTCCCCCTGTGTTACCGTCTGCTGGAAGAGGTTGACACCAGCTCTACCTAAACCAGGCGCCGGACTGTTGCCCTTCAAGATGTTCCCTTTCTATGCCTTAGTTTCTCTACAAATCTCAGATGTTTGATCTTCACATNGTAGGAAGAAAATGGAATGAAATCCGTTATGTCCCTTGACTCATAAATCTCTAACCCACAGCTAGGTGGGTTGGTATATTNCCAAAGCTGTGCCACTTAACCCAGAAAATTTCCCTTGCCCCAGGAATCCTGTACACATTACCATTAGCTGTCACTTCCATCCTGCTTGGCCCTAGCCTCTGATCACCACGAATCTAGTTTATGTGTCTATGAATTCACCAGCTAGACATTTCATACAAATAAAAAATCACAGTCCACAGCCTTCCATGCTCAGTTCCTCTAACTCAGCACAGCATTCTCAAGCTTTGTCGGTGTTAGTAGCATGTATCAGCACTTCGTTTCCTTCTTTAGCTTTTTATGTCCCATTTTGTGGTAGTACCAGGTATGTACTATTTTCCAATCAGTTGATGGATTTGGTTCGCTACCATTTTGGGGTGACTATGAATAATGCTGTTCTGGATATTCATGTTCATGATACATTTATTAATTCTCTTGAGCATTAGGAGTGGGACTGCTGGGTTTTGTTTGTTTGAGGCAGGGTCTCTCTAGGTATCCCTGGCTGGCCTTGAACTCATAGATTTCAAGCAGGCAAAGGGAGAGGAATCTGGCTCTGCCTCCTGATTGCTGGAATTAAAGGTGTGCACCACCATGCCTGGCTGAACTGCCGGGTTGCGTAACATCTCTGTTTTAGCTTTTGGGGATCTAACGAAGGGTTTTTTTTTTTTTAATAGGCTGTGCCCTTCCTAGCCCCTCCAGCACTGTCCAGGGTTCTGACAGGTCCCTGTCTTGGCTGATGCTCCTCATTGTGAATCTGTTTTCTTACAGCCATGCTGTTACTGTGCTTGGCAACCAACTCCCTGTGGCTTGGCTTTGTGAGTCCCGATTGTCAATGGGGCTGAACATCTTTCTTCTAGATTGCATTTAGATAAATGTATATTCAAACCTTTGCCCACTTTAAAATTGTATTGTTTATAAGACTATATTGTATCTTTTTAAAAAATCATTACATTTATGTATTTGTGTACGTGTGCATGTGTGCGCATGTGCTGATGTGCGTCAGGGCTTGCTCAGAGGACAGCTTTTGGAAGTCAGTTNTCTCCTTNCACNGTGAAGGTCCTAGATCAGACTTGGCAGTAGATACCTTTACTCTCTGAGCCATGGCACCAGCCCTGTCTTTTTAAATATAAACCATTCCTCTTAGAACAGTTTTAGATTTATAGAAACTCTACCAACCTAATTTTCCCTATTATTAACATCATATATTAGTATGGTGTGTTTGTAATTCCTGGGCAGTTACTGTGTGTTATTGNTCACTAAAGGAATATTAAGATTTACCTAGTCCCCCACCCCACAATACCCCACGTCATACCCCTTTTCTGTTGTTTCTAGGATGCCACATTGTATTTATCGTGCTTTCCTAGGTTCCTCTTGTTTGTAGCACGCTCAGATCTTAGTTTTCAGTGATCCTGGCAGTTTGCATGAAGGATATTTTGGGGCTGGTTCTGTGTGCTGCTGGGGACTGAGTCCAGGGTGCCCAGNACATGCTGNACCACTGTACTCCTCCAGCCCCTCTCTGGAGTGACAGTCAAGTATTCTATAGAATTCACTGTTGGAATTTTCTCTGNGTTTCCCCCCATAATTAGACTGGGGTTATGTGTTTTAAGGAGGAAAACTGCATAGGTACAATGCCATTTTTACTACACACAGCTGGCAGAACCTAATATTGATCCTGTTCATGTGTGGGAGCCCACAGAGATTTCCTAGTGAGACCTGAGCTTGCTTTACCCAGCAGGGCTGCATTAGGGGATGGCTTGACCACATGAGTGGTCACCAGGTGTTTGGGATGATCTGCACTTGGCTGTGCTGGGGAGGAGGACTTTTGCTCTACCCCCTGGCATTCCTTTAAAAGCCCTTTAGAAGCTGTCTCTTATACACATCTAGATGTGTATAAGAGACAGGTGCTGGGGAGGAGGACTTTTGCTCTACCCCCTGGCNTTCCTTTAAAAGCCCTTTAGAAGANATAGAAGGGATGGTGGGTTTTGACCCAGACCCTCCTGAGGTTATCTTGTATTTCTAATTGTCTCTCTCCTCTATATTTCCATCTACATATTCCTCATTTCTCCCTGCTCAAGAGTACCCTGGGGGAAAAAGTGGGGGCAGGATTCCTGATCTCCAGCCTGCTGGTTCGTTCCCTCACACCTGTGTCATCCATACACTACTCTGCAAGGAAGTTACCATGCACTGTCCACAGTAAGACCTCAGGAGTTGTGTGCCACCTCAGGATGTTATCAGAATTCTGCACATAGTATCTGTCACTGCTCCGTCCTTTGTACCTGTATGGACTTAGGGGTGTTTATTTCATGATTGGTCTTACAATTCAATATGTCTTCATCTTGTTGCTCAATTCTTTCGGCTTTTGTCATTGAAAGTTATTTATTTGGCTATTGTACCCCACTGGGGTGGGCATGCATGCGTGTGTGCTTATGCCTGTGTGTATGTGTATATGTCTTCATGTGTGTGTGTCTACATGTGTGTGTATGGATGTGTATGTATGTTTGAGCATGTGTGTGCAGGTTCTTAAAGGTGTCTGATCTTTTTGGAGCTAGAGTTAAAGGTAGTGTGAGCTGCCTGATGAGGGTGCTAGGAACCAAATTTGTGTCCTCTGGAAGAGCTGTACATGTTCTTAACCACTGAGCCATCTCAGTGAAAACTGAGCCCCAATTTTTCTGTTTTTAAAAATATTTTTATTTCTAGATTCCCTATTCTATTCCATTGATTGATANATTTGTCCTTAAGCCAGTGTATAACAGCTTTGATTATTATAGTTTTGCTGGAGATTGAATTTTGCAGTAATATAAGCAATATCTCCCATTTATGGAGTCTGGTGTGTCTTGTAAAAGACTCTCTCAGAGCTGTCCAGAGAGNTGTTGCACTCCAAATTTGGACTGAAGTAGGAAGATGTAAGGTATGAAGGAATTGTGAAATTCCTTTAGGGCTTAATGACACAGTGTGACATTGTTCAGACATGTAAACCCAGCAGCTTANCTAGACAGACGCACAGACACCAGCAGGATAAAGGGAGAGNGCTTTGGGCAGAAGATATGAACTTCCTGTTACGCTTCTGAGATGCTCTTGAGGTCACTGTGTCTGAAAGCATAGCCGCACTGCCTCCTGGGTCATTCCCTGTTGACTCTGCTCCTCATTCCTGGCTCTGTGGCAACGCTTGTATGTATAAAATAACTGCATGCTCCTGGTGCCTTAGAAACAAACCCATTTAAAATAATTTTTTTATTTGGGGTGTGTGTGTGTGTGTGTGTGTGTGTGTGTGTGTGTACATGTGCACTGCCTGTGGAGGCCAGAAGAGGGTGTTAGATTCCCTGGAGCTGGAGTTACAGGTGAGTATAACTGCCAGACTTGGGTCTAGAAACCAAAGTTGGGTTCTCTGAAAGAATAGTATGCACTTTTAACTGCTGAGCCGTCTCTCTAGCCCCAACAAATGCATTTTTGAAAGGATTTTCTTATGTGATCATTTAAATAATGCTTTTTAGATAGAATGCACAAGCTATCATTGTGTATCTGAAAATAACTGNTCTTTTTAGACATGTTAGAGTATTAGCGGACTATACTGCCACTGACNTCCATCACTTGATGGACCAGTGAGGCAGCTCAGTCAGTGAAGGTGCCTGACACTAAGCCTNANAATCCGAGTTTGATCCCCAGGACCCATATCCACATGGTACAAGGAGACAACCAACTCCTGAGAGTTGCCCTCTGACCTTCACATGTNTNCTGTNGTGACCTATCTGTAATCTTGGCATTTGCGAGGCAGGGTGGGCAGATCTCTGGAACTCCCTGACCAGCTAACTCAGCTGAATCATTGAGCTCCAGGTCCAGGTTCAGTAAGAGACTCTGTGTTTAAAAGGAAGGAGGNTCAATAGGTAAAGACCTTTGTTGTCNAGTCANATGACCTGAGTTCAATCCCTGGGGTCTGGATCCACATGGTTGAAGCAGAAACCGACTCCAGAGGGCTGTCCTCTGCCCTCCACACACACACACATACACATAGTACATGCACACACATACACATAGTACATGCACACACACAGGTATTCACACTTTAATGGTAATTTTGAATGACTCTGGAGGTTGAGGGCAGACTAGTATGAGAATGAGATGTTCCTTAAGGTCCTGATCTTGAGGACAGACTCAGCATTGTGCCTTATTCCAGGAGCCCTGTGAGATTTTCGTGTGAAATTTTATGGTGAATATTCACAACAAGCCANGAATAGGAGTTTTTTGTTGTTTGAGTTTTTGTTTCCCAAGACCAGTTTCTCTGGGTAGCCTTGGCTATCCTGGAACTTGCTCTGTAGACCAGGCTGGCCTCCTTGTTTTTGTTTTTTAAAGGCCTAACTATACATTGTCTAACCAAACTCGGTTCATATGTTTATATAGAAAAGAATGGCAAGAAGAAATACCACACTAACATTAAATTTANAATTCTTCAGTATCTATGTTAATTTCAGATACCAGTTTCAATTGCTCTCTCTCCCCCTCTCTCTCTTTCTCTGTCTCTCTCTCTCCCCCTCCCCCTTTCTTTCTTTCTTTTTTTGAGACAAAGTCTCCCTATGTAGCCTTGGCTGGCTTGGAACTTGCTAGGTGGACCAGGTTGGCCTCGAACTCATAGAGATCCTTCTGATTCTGCCTCCCCAGTGCTGAAATTAAAGGTGTATGCCACCCCATCTGGGTCCATCTTAATTCTTGACACAGGGTTTCCAGTTGAACCTGGAGCTCACTGGTTAAGCTAGTCTGGCTGCCGGCAAGCCTTGGAGCCTTCTATTTCAGCCTCCCCACCTCTGGGATTACAGGCATGTGCCACCACACCTGGTTTTTTATGTGGGTGCTGGAGATCCAAATTCAGGGTCTCAGGCTTGTGTGGCAAGTACTTATTGAACCATTTCCTCAACCCCAGTTTATGTCACCTTCTGAACAGATAAGATTATTAAGAATAAAATGAGGGGTTGGAAATGGAGNCCACTTGGTACAATGCTTGCCTAGAATGCACAAAGCCCTGCATTTGACTTTTGATATAATAAATGAGGCACGANAAAATGGTAACTTCTCCAATTACACATAGTAATCCTAAACACATGTGAAGCTAACACTGAACATCAAAACACATGGTGCAGCCGGGCANAGTNGAGCACGCCTTTAATCCCANTGCTCAAGGGTCAGAGGCAGGTGGATCTCTGTGCGTTTAAGGCCAGCCTGGTCTATATAGTGAGTTCCACAACAGCCAGAGCTACACAGTGAAACCCTGTCTTGAAAAAAAATAAAATGAACAACAACAACAACAACAACAAAAACCCACATGGGGCAAAAGTTGATAGAGCTGAAAGGAACAAGACCGTTAGGCAAATCCACTGTTACTGCTGGAGAGTTCTCTAAGCCTCCACCCCCACCCCATTCNCAATTGATAGAATGCACAGGCTGTGAGATGGTAAGCATGGAAAAACATCAATCAACGTGATCTAATTGATATCTGTACTAGAATACTTCATTTAGCAAAAGAAGGATACACATTCTAGTCCATAAAACACACCTTAACAAATTTAGGGCTATAGAAATCACATTAATAATATTCCTTGAACATAATGGAATTAAAATGGAAATCAAGAAGATAGTTGGAAAATATCCAACTGAACAACATGCTTCTAACTATANGGAAACCCTCGACCACTANCTAAAGGCCCGGTCCTTTCGTAAAAGCTTTCAAGACACGTTCTCATTAGGCTGTCTCAAACTTACTCCATAGCTCCAGCAGNGGGGCTTAGGCTTGTGTCTCTTGCCTTAGCCTCCCGTGTAGCTGGGATAACAGGCTTGTGCAACCAAGTCCAGCNTCAGACTGCTTTAAATTCTATCTGAAGAAACTCACAAAGAAAAAGACTGAAAAAATTGACCATAAAGTCTTGACTGTTCATAAATACATCACATAGAAAACAGAAAGAAACAACTAACTGGAGGAAATGCTTTCAGCTAATATTTTTTTTTTTGAGACAGGGTTTCTCTGTGTTACCCTGGCTGTCTCAAAACTTGCTCTGTAGACCAGGCTGGCCTTGAACTCACAGAGATCCACCTGCCTCTGCCTCTGGAGTGATGGGATTAAAGGTGTGTACCATCAACACCCACCAAATACACTGACTTTTAAAGACCAATTGCTCTTTGATAGACAGCTGATAAGAGCCACAGTCCCCAGAGCTGAGCTCAACCATCTAGTAAGTGTAAGAACACATCTAATTTTACTAGGGAGAAAATAAGTGCAGACTTTTCCTGTCATATTAAAAAGTGATACTGTTTCAATGAGTGGTGCATCTAATATTAGTTCATTTTAATGAAAACTTATTTTACGAAAACCTATTTTTAACAATTCTCTGCCATGTTGATAGGAGTTTAGCAACTAAGGCACTGTCATACATTGATAAGGGTAATTTAAATTGGTGCAGGCATAAGCTTTCTGGAAAGCAATATAGATNGTTATCAAGCACACTAATAATTTTTATCAAACCTTAACCCAGGATTTCAACTTCTAAAACATAAAAAAGGCTACGTACAGAAACATCCTTTATGTGTCCAAAAACATGGCGTAAAATTCNTAATACATAATGCTTACAAAGAAGTCTGTTTGGTGGAACATTAAGATGCTATCAAATAATTGATTTCCTAAGTTAATTAATGATAGAATCATTTGCAGAAGGGGTACATGCAGAGTTGTAAATATGGAGTATGAGTACAGTCCTATATTAAGATTCATAAAAGGGAATGTAATTATCTGAATATAAATCCCACCACAGCTCCCATGTGTCTGAACACTCGGTCCCCTGCTGGTGCGATGTTTTGGGAGGTTGCTGGCTGCAATAGGTCCTCACCGGTTGGCTGTTGGTGGTTACACCCACCTATTTCCTGTTCAGCTACCTCGTGAAGCCTGGTTGTCTCATGATTCTACTGCTATATACCAAACTTCTTGCCTTCCCCACCATGATGCACTGAAATCCCTCAGAAACCCTAAGCCAAAATCAGTCTTTGCCCCATGAAGTTACTTCTGCCAGGTCTATCGTGGCATATGTCATGGTAGGGATGCCTTGATAGTGTTGGGGAAAGTAACTAANACAGAAAACAAGGCAAAGTGAACAGATGGCTCGGTTCACTGCCCTGTGAGTCTCTCTTGGATCACATAGCCTTCCACAGATGATTTTCCTAAGAACCAGAGAATGAAGATTCTATGGGGGCAAGGATACTTCTTAAGACTTGAAGGACCAACTTGAATCACTCTGCAGAAATATTGCCTCTAGATACTACAGTCATTTGCCTTTGGATGTTTTGGGGGAGAGGTGTATTTTTACCCTTTTCCATTAAAAAATTATTTTACTGGTCGGAGCAATATAAAGAAATAATAATAATAATAATAGTAATAATAATAATAATAATAATAAATAAATTCTAAGCTTCTGGATCCAGTTTCCCATCACTCCTCTTAAGCTTCTTCCACGGTGCAGGTTCAAGGCTGCACCCTCTGTGAACCCCTACCCCAGACCTTCGGTATTTGTCAGTCCCTACGTTTTTTTCTATCTCTTTGTAGCNTGCTCACTTCACAAATCACAATGACTCATTTGTCTGTCCTCTAGCCTAAAGAGCAGAGCCATGTCTTGTCACCTTGACCTTTTGTGCTCCAGAGAAGCATGTGATACTAAACTAGGCATGTGATAACTGCCTAGTTACAGTGGTTACAGATGGCTCAGTTCACAGCCCTCTGATTCTCTCTTAGATCCCATAGCTTTTCACAGATGATTTTCCTGAGAAGCAGAGAATGAGGATTCTATGGGGCAAGGATGCTTCTTAAGCCTTCAAGGACCAACTCACATTTTCCTGCTCTGAATCAAATGATCGGGAGCTGAGTCCAAGATGTGAGTTCTCTCTCTGTCCCTAGAAGAAACAGCTTCCTCTGGAACAGTTTACGATCGACGTTCCTGTCCCCACTGAGCTTTCATTTCTCTTTTCCATAGGGAATAACTTCATGGTCCTTCATAACCACAACCTTAGTGGTAAGACACTCACACTCGGGCATCCTTCTCTAGCTCTGTCACTCTCTGGGCCTCTATGCAGAGCTATGAAAGCAGATGGTCTGGATTTTTTTGNTCCATGGATGTCAAATTCCTAAGCCAGGATGGTAGCTTAGGAAGCAGAGGGAGNTAAATCTCTGTGAATAAAACTAGAGGTTAACATGGTCTACATAGCAAGTTCCAGTACAGCTAGGGCTATGTAGTGAGACCCTGTCTGAAAAAGGAAGGGAGGGAGGGAGGGAGGAAGGGAGGGAGGGAGGGAGGAAGGGAGGGAGGGAGTCCTTTATCTTAATGAGGTAGTTACAAAATGTAAAAATGTATTAACCATTGTGACAAAATGAGCCCCAAACTTTGACACTCAAAGCTTCTTTTCCTCCTAAAAAATAAGAACCAGATTGGAAAAAAAATAGTGAGATAAATGTATATAGACCGCCCGGTGGTGGGGGCACAT
>LZPO01097121.1:288513-303653 GCA_001675575.1 Neotoma lepida
TTTGTCTTTAGAGCTCATAAAGAATGATTGAGGCCAGGGCTATCTACAGCTTTTCTTCACCAACAATGTTGTTCTGCAGAGTGACCAAGTGAAGGCTGTAATAACTGAGAGGTTTTATGGACGCTATAAAAGGTGTTAAACTGCAGTAGTGATTTCAGTAATTTATTGCTGGCTTCNGCTTCAGCTCACAGCCCAAGCTGTACACAGATAATTACAACACAAAGGACTTAACGAAATGCCAGGCTGAGGCATAGACGAGGTTGATTTTCATGAAGTCACCAAGAGCAGGGAGGGCAAGTGCCCAAGGTCAGCAGAGGCTATTCCAGGCTGACAAAAATCACTGAAAGGGGCAGAAACTTCTAAGCATCCCCCATGTCATGAAGAACATGTGTTCAGGTAGATTACATAGCCCATACCCAGAACCCCTGCTTTGGAGCCCCCTGGCAGGGAAGCACCATTACATGAACAGGTCTAGGTCATAGGGGAGCAAGCGGCAGCTATGTGNGCAATTTCTGAGTCTCCTTAATGACAAAGCCACTGACCCTGGTATTTCTGTCTGTCAGACAAAGCTTCATCCCAGCGGATGGGGAAGAAACGCAACGTTGGGAGCTTGGTTCCCCAGATGGCTGTGTGGTCCAATGCTGTCCTGGCACCTATGATCCCCTTGGTCCTGGACTCCGCTGGGAGAAAAAGAGACATCACAGTGAAGGCCTCTTGTTGTCCCGTTGTTANGGCACTTGACTGGAGTCTGCCTGTGCTCAACAGTTCAGGGTGTGAAAGGGCATTGTTTGCTGGGGAAGTCCTTGCGAGTAGAACATGGAGGAACAAACTNGGTGTGGTGGGAAAGGCATGCACGGCCCAGAAGGCAGTGGTGAGTTTTCTGAATCCAGGACTGATCTNGTGTTTGAGCAATAGTGGCAGCAGTGAGTGATGTGGAGAGANNTCCAGCCATAACATGCCTGAAATGAGATCTGCCCCCTTCGTGTCTACTCACCCTGACCCCAAAGTCAACAGCTGACGATACTTATACACTTGCCTTTAACAGCCTTGGTCTTGAATAAGGGACCATGCATTGCCATATGTACCCCTGTTCTGTGTGTGTGTGTGTGTGCGCTTCTTTCAGTCCATAGTCTCAGTTTTTTTTCTAGACTCTTTCTGACCCAGTGGTCCTCAGTATTGCCTTGCCTATCCACCTGCCTCTGCATCCACCTCAGACTGTGTCTGTATATGTGTCTGTGTGTGTGTCTGTGTGTGTGGGGGTTCCTGTGGGTCCCCACACAATGTGCACTGCAGTTTGCTGGGGCATTCAGAAATGTACAGCCTTTCGACTAACTCTAACAACTGTTCTATTTCCAGAAAAACAATGGAATCTCTCCAATGATACTCAGTGTTACTACTGTGTTATTTTCTAATTTTCCTAGGCTTTGCTTTCCTTCTTTCTTTCTTTCTTTCATCATTTCTATTTACTTTTGCATGGCTGGGGACTGAGCCCAGANCCTCATGAATACTGTCCAAACCTTCAACCACCAAGTGCACCCCCAGCACCTCTATACTCCACTTTTTATTCTCTGAAGAGCAAATTATTTTTAAAAATTAAGGAGCAAAAAAAATCCTATTTCAGGGGTCAGGCATGATGGTGTAGGCCTTTAATCCCAGCACTAGAGAGGTAGAGGCAGACAGATCTCTGTGAATTCAAGGCCAGTCTGGTCTACGTAGTGAGTTTCAGAACATCCAGAGCTACATAGTGAGACCCTGTCTCAATAAACAAACAAACAAATAAATAAATCTTATTTCAATAATTAAGAAAGCTATGCTCCTCAGTCCTAAATGGGATGTCTTCATCAAACCTTCCCTTCAGGGCTCAGGGACCTATGCAGAAGAGGAGTTGGAAAAATTTAAGAGCCAGAGGTGATGGATGACTCCAAGAAGACAGTGTCTTCCATACATAACAGGATTTATGCACAAATGAACTCGCAGAGACTGTGACAGCATGCACAGGGCATGCTGTGCACAGGTTTGAGCCACACAGGGTTCTAGTTGCTGAGAGGGGGAAAGCTGATGCAGGTTCCCATCCCTAACCACAAAGCTATTTTCATCTGGTACCTGCTTGTAAAGGAAAAATTAGTTTTCTCTAGTGGTGTCTCACTGGTGAAGGCCCCATGCCCAGCAGTAGATGGGCAACACAGAATGAACTCTGGTATTTTTGTAGACTTTTTGTCTCATATTGTTTTGTTTGGGTATTTTTTTTTTTGTCTTACTGGGTTTTTTGCTTGCATATTTTGGTTTCTGGTTTTGTGTTTTTGTGAGGATTTGTGTGTGTGTTTCTTGGGTGGTTTGTTTTCTAATTTTTTTTTNTTAAAGACAGAGAAATAAGGGGTATGGAATTGGGTGATAAGAGATGGGGAAGATCTTGGAGGAGTTGAGAGAAGGGAAAGCATGATCAGAATATATTGCATGAAAACAAATTACTTTCAATAAAATTAATACTCAGCTTTAAAAAAAAAAGAAGGCTGTGCTCCATGTCTCAACTTCCCTATTAAATTCTCTAACTGCCCAGTGTCAAGACTCTTCAATCTGCTCCTAGAATGCCTCTGCCCAGTTACGGTGAACGTCAGCTCCTACTGTTTCTATGAAGTTTAAACGTTCCCTGGAGTAACCTATCTCTGGTTGCTAAATCCATCCACCCTTCCAGCTTCTCACCCTTCTGCCCCTGTTCCACACCTTGGGAGCCGAGCTGTAAACTTCTGTATTCTTCAACCGGAGAGACCTTGGCAGGGAGCCAGAAGTGCAGATAGCAAGAGGGTTTGTCCCCATGTCCACTCCCTGTGGCTTGCTCAGCCTTGTTTATAGAGGGCTGACCCTTCTCCCAGAGCCCACAGCTTCTATCAGGCAGCTGAGCTTGGGGCACACACAACTCTGACTTGGAGTCTGGCTCCAGTCTCTCCACACCTACTTTCCTGACANTGCTGGTTCCATGCAGCTCATCACACGGAGCAACTCTCCTGGATTTCTCTACGCCAGTGGTTCTCAACCTTCCTAATGCTGAAGCCTTTAATACAGTTCTTCATGTCATAGCGACCCCCAACCATAAAATTATTTCATTGTTANTTCATAACTATAATTTTGCTAATGTTATGAATTGTAATGTAAAACACCTGCTANGTAACTTAAGGGAGTCACGACTCCCAGGTTGAGAACCACTGCTCTACACTCTGCCTTAATCAACAGTCCTGTAGTTTCTGTGTGTTATTTGAGTTTCCTGCTGAGGGGCTGACTGCAGGGGCCTGTTTCAGCTTGTGGATCTACTGGGGACTCCCAGGACATCAGATTCCAACCAGAGCCCCAGGCTTCACCTCATATGTCAGGCCATTTCTTCAGGATAGGAAACTAGGTAAGTCCAGCCTTAACATGTACATGGATGTCTCTGACAGAAAGATGTTCTGCAAGCACAGGGGGCTCATGCCTTCTTCCTTTCTCTAGAAAACTTCTACTCCAAGGACCACCCCCCCAGTTCTTTATGAATCAATTGAATAAAATCCATCATAGCACTTTACCTTTAAATACGTCAGCATCTGCTCCCTCTACCCCACAGCACAGATACCGACTCCATCAGTTTACGTAGACACGACGCTCTCAGCTGCCCTGACGCTCTGTTCCCAGTTTTGCGTACTCCTCTAACAGTGTTCTCACCGGTCCTCCTTCAACACAGGATCCAGCCTAGGGTCTGAGTGGCATTTGCTGCCATGTTCTTTCCGACTCTTTTAACCCAAAACACCAACTTTCATTGTCTTTTATGACGTTGGCTTATTTTAATGAAGGTTTAAAAATTGTAAAGGAGTTCTGCTTCACAACGAGATTGAGAAGGCTCAAAAATCTACCCTGTCCTCCTCCTCCGACAATGCTTTCCCTGTGATCAGTATCCTCCATCCTCCACCAGAGTGACCTTGACATTTTTGAAGACAGAATTCCCTCTCCCACACAAGCACCATTCCTTTAGAAAACACAACAGTCATTTTTGCAGCTGCTTCTTTGTGATCGGGTTGGGGTTATGTGTTCTTGTCCATGAAGCTACAGAGGTGATGCTGTCTCTGTCGCTGGGAACCACATTGGGAGGCACATGGCACGCATCTGTCACGCATCTGTCATCATTGCTCTCTGAATATTTTTTCCCACCTTGAACTATAGAGCAGTCTTTGTGGAGATACATTGTGACCACTCAAGTCTAGTGCTTGCCATCTAAGCCTTAGGCCAGACTTANTGCCTACTGGCATTTCCTGCTTACAAGAGGGATAGAATCCTGTGTCTCCACTCTGTTTTCCCTAGAGACACAGCCCATACTGAAAACTACTGAAAGAATTGCAGCAATGTATCAGAGAAGGGAATTTCTCCTGGGAGGGGTAGAGATCAGAGAGCAGCTTTCTAGGGGCTTCAAGACATACTTCGTCTATGCCCCTCCTCCTGGGACACCGTCCCCATCCCTAGCTCACTTCAGCTCTCCCCGCTAAGGGCAGGCCTGGGGCACACCCTTTCCTCTAAGTGCTTCTCAAATTCTCCTCCCACCAGCCCTCAGACACTTCCTCTTAGCCACAGAAAGCAAAGACATACATCCTGCCTCCCCCCACCCTCCCTAGGCCAAGGGATGGAGAGCCATTGCTGATACGGAGGATTCCCTAGGACACTGTTATCTGAAAGTATAAAACATGGTTACAGTACCCCTCAGATAAGGTTTTCTCTCCCGGGGAAGGCAAAGCATTCCAGATAACAGTGCCTCCCCACAGCTCAGATCCCATGCTTATCTTTGGATGACTGTGTCTGCNTGGCTTTGGTCAAAGTGTTTTTGTTCTGTTCAGACAGTGGGGACACAGCTGTTAGATCCTTGGCTGGAGATAACCCTGGAGTTTTCTGTACATGCTGGGAGTACTGAGGGAATCAGCATTACAGACCCTTCTAGAGAGAGGAGTCCCCATCCCACATGAANAAGGGCCCACTGGAAGCTATGCCGGTGGGCACTGCTTGCTTTAGTGCTGAGTGAGTGGAGTCATCTGACATCGGACACACCAGCTTCCCTCTTTAGACACTGGCAGGGCTCACGGCCAGGCAGGCTGCAGCTGTTCAGGAACTTGGAGGCATAAGTGTTTTGTGGTGGGTGGTCTGTGCCGGGCATTCCGTGGGGCACTGTGACCCACAGCCATACTGGCATTGGTCACGGTGACCTGAATGGGAAGAGCAACCACAGGAAGTGAAAGAGCTAAGGAAAGGCCCTAAACTCTGGAGAAGGGAAGAGAGGCTGAGGAGAGCCAAGTACTAGCATGAGTGTGCTCTTCCCGTGGCAAATCTGTCTGTCTCAATGCCCTGCGTAGGACCAGAGGGACCTATGTCTGCAACTCAACTCTAAGTGCATCTCTCCTTGGATCCAAACTCTACAGGAGACAGAAGAAGACAGCTTGAGTTCAACCTGGCACTGTGCCCTGTCCAGCCTCTTCTCACAGTCCTGAGGGACGTGCAGCAGGCTGCCCTCTGTTCCCAGTCCCTCCCGACACGGTGGCTTTGCAGTGGGTTCCATTGCTCACTGTATTTATCACTGCCCNCCAGGAAGCAGAGCGACAGGAAGCAAGCAAGGATAGTATACTCCCAAGGGCCTGCCCCCAGTGACCTATTTCCTCCACTTTGACCCTACTTCCCAACAGTTCCTGAACCTCCCAAAGCAGTGCCACAAGCTGGGTCCAAGTTTTCAAAACGGGATTTTTCTGGAAGGTGTTTCATATTCTTACCCTAGCGCTTCCCTCTATGGCTAAGGACAATATTTAGTTCCCTGTACCAGCAGCTTGTGTATTGTGTATCGTCTAAGCAACTGCACTGTTCATTCAAATCTGGCCCTACTAGTATCTACTCCATAAACATGTTTTAATAATAATAATAACAACAGTAATAAGAGACATTCTGACAACCAAATTGTCAGCACAGTGCTTACACCTCCCACGTTAATTTGTTACAGCTGTCATGACAAAGTACTACATATGGGGGCCTAAGTCATAGAAATGAATCTTCTCACAGCCAGAGCAGTGCTTCTCCACACTGCTCAGTAGCAAAGTTATAGTTATGAAGTAGCAACGAAAACAAATTTATAGTTGGGGGTTCCTAACCATATTTCTGATGGCTGAGACCTGCAGGTTAAGAAGGGCTGGTCAAGAGGCTAGAAGTCCAAGTTCAGGGTGCAGTCAGATGACTTCTGAGTTCTCTCCTTCACTCTAGACAGCTGTCTTTTCCTTGTGTCCACACAGTGTTCCTCCTTTTTATATATCTTTTCCTGATTGCTTCTTGCAAGGGCACACTGGCCCTATCATACACCATAAGCCCATGCCTATCACAGGCAATGCTTTAAAATTCCTGTCTCAAGAAAGTCTCCTTCTGAGGTGTTGGAGGTTAGGATTTCAGTATGTGATGTCAAGGGGACACAGTCAGTGCACAGTACTGCCTTGTGGGTGCTGGACCCTGGCAATGTGTAGTCAACTGTAGATGTTTATCCAAAGGCCTGGCTCCTGCCTCCAGCCCTGTCTAGTTACAGTCAATACTCCTTCCACGGTGTTGTTCCTGAAGTAACCACTCAGTAGCTCTCTCCGGTTTTCATCAGCTGTAAAGAATGGAATCTTCCTCTAGGTGGAGACAAGCACTTGTCTCCTCCGTTAAAGGCTAGCCCAGTGGGGCAGGGCAGGGACCTGGATGGGAGGCCTCTCTTCAGAAGGTGCGTTCACCTTACAATAATAATGTAATCAGTCTTGTACTTTTTCTTCTCAGAATTCTTACCCCCTAGTGTTGTGCCTACAAGCCAAATCACTATGAGGTCCGGCCTTGAGGACAGGCCTTTCTGAGGCCTGACTTTATGAAGCCATGTAGCTGCCTGGGGTCAGGTGGCTACCTCCCTACCCCCTTATCCCGAGAAGCACAGTTTTTGTTCAATCTCTTCACCTTCCTCCTCCCTTCCAGGCGGCTGATTGATTACCATTTGCCTGACCTGGGGATTTTCTTTTTACACTCTAATAAATTGTCCTTGAGTTTCTGTTTGTGTCCATTCTTAAATTATTTTATGAATGACACTGGGTGGTGGTGGCACAGGCCTTTAATCTCAGCACTCGGGAGATAGAAGCAGATGGATCTCTGAGTTCAAGGCCAGCCTGGTCTACAGAGCAAATTCCAGGGAAACATAGAGAGACCCTGTCTCAAAAAACAAAAAATTATTTTATGAATAGGACAAAAAACCCCAATAGGGTCCCCAATCTCTTGGGTATCATATGATGGCTCTGCTGGGGTTTCTCAGGGTTTCTGGTCACACTTTTTTCTTGACTTCAATTGGCAGAGAAAACAAACCTGTTTCTGCATCTCTAGAAAACATCAATAACTAGGTCACTTCTGGGTCATGCCTTCAGGGAACCTAATTCCTTTGATCTGGGAAGCAGTCTGGGCCACAGGGTCAACTCCCAACTCCTCAAAGGCAGTGNCATTGTAAAATGTCCAAAATACAGTCTGGGCTCAGCTCAGACTGGACTCTGACAGGGTAAAAAGAAGGATTGCTGGGGATAGATGAAAACTCACACTCAGCATTCCTCAGGAACCTGTGAAAAGGGTCTCCATTGTCAGGAAGAACCATTACTTTCCTTATCTTACCACCTCTGGCAAATTGGGCAGTCAGCTCCCTATTAGCACATACCTGTAACATATATCTAAGCCCTACACTAGCTCCCAGGCTGTCTTGCTCTCCCACCATCCTGNAGCTACCTACTCTCTTTAAAACTGGCAAGACTATTCTTGTCTGCCCAAGAGATAGCCACATGGCAGTTTTATATACGATAAACCTTTCTTCCACCCAGGGAGTGGTCTTGATTGGTGGTCTCACTGCACCCTCACTCAGGGGCCACAAAGCTCTCTGGATGGTTCTGCCATGTCACTGAAGTTAAAAGCAATAGACTTGGCTTCCTCCATTAAGCATGTGGACATAGATAGTGATTCAAGATGAAGGCTCAGGTTCTGTCCTGCAGTGTGTTGCAGAGATGGCGGAGGGAGGTGGAAGACAAGACTGGAAAGTGGATCCTGAGAGTTTGAAAACAATCATTGGAGTTGTAAATGCTTTGTTTAGTGACTGGATAGTGGAATTCTAGAAAGATCTTTCCTTGGCTAACACTGCAATCAATAGTAGATACTTGATAAAAGATAGTTGAATGAATGGATCAATAAATGAATCAATGGTGATGAAGTATCCCTGTCCACCCATGCTTTCCTTGCCAATTCCTCTGTCACAGTGTGTCTTAGTTAGAGTTTCTACTGCTATGAAGAGACACCATGACCACAGCAACTCTTATAAAGGAAAACATTTAACTGGAGCTGGCTTACAGTTTCAGAGGTCTAGTTCATTATCGCCATGGTGAGAAGCATGACGGCATGCAGACAGACATGGTGCTGGAGAGGTAGCTGAGAGTTCTACGTCTTGATCTGTGGGTAGCAGGAAGGGACTGAGACACACTAGGCCTGGCTTGAGCTTCTGAGACCTCAAAGCCCACCCACCCCCTAGTGACACACTTCCTCCAATAAGGCCACACCTCCTAATAGTGCTACTCCCTAGTGACCAAGCATTCAAACACAATCTATGAGTGGCATTCCTATTCAAACCATCACACAGTGTCATCTCTGGCCATTGTGTGATTCTGGATAAAAAAAATTAATAATTTTTCTTTCTACTTGCTCTTGTCTATATATCTGAACACCTTACCTATACATATTGCTTTAGGTTATTTCCAGGTCATTGATTAAGTAACAGTTTTCTGTAATTTGATAATTTTTATGTAGCCATCATTGTGGGGGCTGCATTTTTGGGTCAGGAAAGATAATGGCAGTTTGACATTTCTAGTCTCAGTTTCTTGAGACTAAAATTGCATCTTATTTTTGTCAGTTTTGATATGCATTCCAGTTTCTAAAATTTTGTTTTCAGTTTTCTTATCCAAATTTTAGTCAGACCTACTGGGATTTGGTTGATTGCTTTATTTCTCTTCCACTAATCAAAGCAACCAATGTCCAAAGNTTTTTTGACAAATAACAACAATAAAACTGTTATTATTCTTCTCTTGAGATAGGGTCTCATTGTGTAGCTCTAACTGGCCTGGAACTTGCTATGTAGACCAGGCTGGCCTTGAACTCACAAAGATTCACATGCCTCTGCCTCCCACTGCTAGGATTAAAGTTGTGTACCCCCATGCCCAGCCTAACAAACCAACTTTTAATGAGCACATATTTTCATCTGGACATTGACTTAAACTCTGTATGAGTTGTCTAATTTTATTATCAAAGTGATTCTGTTTTGTAGTCCTACCACAGTTTCCTTTTTACAACATGAAAATGTCAGGTTTTAGAGTTTATCNGAAGTCATACACATAACAGTTGCCAGAAGCAAGATATAAACCCAGGCTCTGGCCCATGTTCGTTCTTATCATGAGAAAACCATTCTAAGGTTAAAAAGAAAGCCTAGACCCATATAAAGTTACTGTTTTATTAATTACAGACAAACAAAATAAAAATTATTACTGACGTAGTTTGTGAGTAATGGTTCTCAAAGTCCTTGGACCGGCCACAGAAGGTTTGGAAATCTGGCAGTCTGTCTTTGGACTGAACTATTGTCATGCAAGTTGATCCAGCTTCCAGAAATCGTGATGAAATTCACCCTATGTTGGTTGAATCTGTTAGTTTTACTCCCAGCAGGAACTACAAAGTTCATAATTTTATGACTGAGGAAATGCCACTTGATACTTATTAAAGGCTAAAATAAAATNTAATTGAAAATGCCAACTGTGGATGAAGAGGTAGTAGGATTGGTGCTCTTACACACCGTGCAGAATCCTATGTAATGCACTGTGTTATCCTAAAGCGTACTCATATATAGTTCTGGTAAGAATTGATTACTTAAATTGTTTTGGGAGAGTTGTTCTCACTGCCATGGAAACTGAGATAAAAACTTGATAAATCCAGGGAAGAGCTTGGGATGATCAGCTGACGCTACTCTCCACATTTTCCAGATCCAAAAGCCCCATAAATCCCCCTCAGCCCCTCTTTCTCTCTTCCTGTCCCTCTCTATCTGACTTCCTTAGTCCTCCAATATCTCTATGGCTAATCCTGGTCAGCTAATTGCTGATTCCATCCTTGATTCAAGGTGGCTTTACTGGCATCACAGAGTGGCAGTGTGAACTATTTTCCTGCAATATTTAATTTTCCATATTATTATTTTATGAGAAGAAACACATGATCATCNGAATGCCAAATTTTAAAGACATTTGATAAAATTCAATACACCGTGATAAAAATCTTCGATCTAATAATAGAAGATATCTTCTTAACCTCATAGTTTCTATTAAAATTCACTCAAAACATCATGTATGAGGATGAGAAATGAAACCATTCCATTAAATGGGACAAAATATCCACTATCAATCTAGCTATTTAATATAGAAGAGATACTTTCAGAATAGTGAATTTAAAAGTATTAAGTTAGGGGGCTGGAAAAATGGCTCAGCAGCTAAGAGCACTTGCTGTTTTTGCAGAATACCTGGGTTCAGTTCCCAACACCCACAATATGGCTCATAACCGTCCATAGACCCATACAAGGTGCACATATATACATACATGCAGGCAGAACATTCATACACATAAAATGAAATAAATAAATCTTCAAAATACATTAAGTTAAAAGTACCAGATGAGGGCTGGGGATGTAGCTTGGTAATAGAACATTTGCCTGGTCCTGGTTCAATGTAATCTCCAGCACCAGAAAAACAAACAAAAAACAAGGCAAGAAAAGAAAAAAGCAAAAAGCACATGGATTACCAAGAAGAAGTAAAGCTGCCATTATCTACGATATGATAGTCTTATGATTCATAAGACTTACTCTATGGTACCCTACATAGGAAGTCCAAAATAGTCTGTAGTCTTTGAGAATTACATTCCTATACATTAGCAACAGTTGCATTAAAAACATAAGAAAAATGACTTAAATATCAACAAAAATGCTACAATACTTAATAATTTTTTAAAAAGATGCATAGGACTGTTTTGGTAACAATTACAATATTATTGTAAAAAATTGGAACCTACCTAGGCTTTGGATGGGGATGTTCATTGTCTTTTTTTTTTTTCTCCAAGGTAGGGTTTCTTGCTCAGAGATGGTGGATCACACCTTAATCACAGCACTCGGGAGGCAGAGGCAGGCAGATCTCTGTGAATTCTAGGTCAGCCTGGTCTACAGAGTGAGTTCCAGGACAGCCAGAGTTACACTGAGAACCCCTGTCTTGAAAAAATAAACAAGAACAAACAACAAACAACACAAAACAAAAAGATAGGGTTTCTCTGTCTAGCCCTGGCTGTCCTGGAACTTGGTGGGTAGACCAGGCTGGCCTTAAACTCAGAGATTCACCTGCCTCTGCCTCCCACGTTCTAGGATTAAAGGCATGCGCCACCACTGCCCCNGCTATGTTCATTGTCTTAAAGCTATCAAATGCCTCTAAATTATTGGCCTAGATCAAACTAACCCAGTCACAATCTCAGCGGGGTTCCCCCACCCCCTTTTATTGAGAGTCTAACTATAGCACATATACCTTAAAGGATAAAGGACAAAGAAGACCCAAGAAAANGTCAGGAAAACAAAAACAAAACCAGCAGCCAGATTATGTTGTAGCTCACTACACTCTGTAGTAATATAAACAGGGCAGTTTTGATGCACTTGTGGAGAAAAAGACACTGGCCAGAACAGACAACCAGCAACAGATCTGTGGGCATGTGCACGGCAGATAGGAAACAAAGATGGTCATAGGTTATGTTTTCAGGACCGTCTCAGGTTTTATTTTTTCTGTCTATAACTTTGTTAGATTAAAAAGCAAATCTCTGACAGGATCTTGCTATGTAGCCCAGCGTGACCTCAAATTTATAATCCTTCTGCCTTAGCCTCCCGAGTTCTAAGATTGAAGACAAATACTACACCTGGCTCTGCTTACAATTAAGGCAACACTTTATTTGCTGTTACTCTGTGTGTGTGTGTGTGTGTGTGTGTGTGTGTGTGTGTGTGTGTGTGTGTGCCTGTACCTACACGTCACAATGCAGAGGTCAGAGGACAACTCATAGAACTCAGTTCTTTCCTTCTACTGTGTGAATCTTGGGAATTGAACTCAGGTCATTAGACTTGGTCGCAAGTGCCTTTTCCCCCAGAGCCATCCCTCTGCCTATAATTTTAAGTGCAGTTTGAAGTAAAACAACATGATCCCTGAAGACATTTCCTGCTTAACGGTCTCCCACCTGAAGACACTGCGATCATACTCTTCTCCACCACCCAACCTGACCACGCCTTCTTCTTATATTTTACTCACAAACTCAATTTTTCATGGTTTTTAATGTTGTTTCTTATATTGATAATCTTCCTAACACTGTCCANCTGGAACATTTTATTGTCAGGCCTGCTTCGTGTCTGTCCTCTGGTTTGTTTGCACGGCACCATTTCCCGTTAGAAATAGAGGAAATATTTAATTCACCTTTTCTCTCAGCAGTAGGTTTGCATAATAACCTTACCTATCCTCGGGAAGGTGGATATGGTATATGGCAGCCTTGGTCTTTTTGTCTACATGGCAAGGGAGTCCTGCCCTAGTTGGAAGGCAGGAAACAGAGGAATGGGCTGAGAACAAGAGGAACTGAGCAGCTGAACACAGGACACAGTTAGCTCGCATGATGGTTTTATTATCCAAAGGATTGCTGTTTTTACCTGAAAGACCCCAACTTTCCTAAGGCCTGAAACCCCCATACTCTTTAGGCCTGACACTCCCTCCCTTAGGATCGAGAAGCTAAAGCCAGAGCAGAATTGCTAAATTACTGTTTAATGGAGGTCAAGATTTCTGTTAAGATATGCTGTCCAGCCATTGCTCCACCACAACCGGAGGTTTCTGGCAAAGAGATAATTGCTCAATTGTAGCTAGGACAATTACAGGAGTTCCAGGGAAAGTCACTGTGACCTTGTATAACCCCCCCCAAAGTTCTCCGGCAGAACCTCGATTGCTTGACCACAGGATGTCACAGGATGTCACAAGACATTCAGGTGATAACGATTATTTGGCTCTGGAATGTCCCAACTCTGGTCTCCATGACAATGAGCACCCACTCTATAATTAAGCCAAACTTTGTGGAAAGTCCCTAGACACGAACCAATCAAAGATAGATCTGTATGA
Source organism: Neotoma lepida (assembly GCA_001675575.1). Taxonomy (NCBI): domain Eukaryota; kingdom Metazoa; phylum Chordata; class Mammalia; order Rodentia; family Cricetidae; genus Neotoma; species Neotoma lepida. The sequence goes on from LZPO01097121.1 coordinate 301,758, forward strand.
AAACTGTAATTCTGTGATTTTTGCCTTTAAAAACTGTGTGTGATTTCAGTTCGGGGCTTCTCTTGCTCGAGAGAGTCAAGAAGGCCCGATTGTACAACCGTTTGTCTTTTTGCCCTGAAGTAAAGCCTCTTGCAGTTTGCATCAACTGGACTGGAGTCTGGGATTTTGGGGCCCCTCTTCCCGAGAAGGTAGCACCCTGTTTTTGGGGTCTATCATACCAAGTAGAGTTGGTGTGTCAGATGCCAGCATTCAGGACTTGGGCCAGCTGTGTCCAGGTTACAGCATCTAATAAAGTTGTCTTAACCAAGTCTTCCTTTGTTTGGTGACTGATGGGAATGTCTTTCTAAAAATGTGTTGCTCTGATTGGTTGATAAATAAAGCTGTTTGGCCAATGGTGAGGCAGAATAAGGTTAGGCGGGACATTCAAACTAGGGGAAGAGAAGCCGAAAGCAGAGCAGGGGCAGACGCCATTCTGCCACCTAAAAAGCAACATGTAACTGCACACAGGTAAAGCCACGTGGAACACGTGGCGACATAGATTTATAAAATGGGTTAATTTAAGATGTAAAAGCTAGCTAGCAAGAAGCCTGCCAGGGCCATAGTTTAAAAATGATATAAGCCTCTGTGTGTTTATTTGGGTCTAAGCGGGCCGTGGGAGCCGGGCGGGGAAACCGGACAAACTTTCGTCTACAGGTGACATATGGTTTGCAGCAGAGTCTAAGCCTTCCCTCCAACGTGATGCAAAAGACACAGTTTTTCAAGTCCTGGTGTTAAGAAGTGCACATTCTACATAAAACTGTGGTCCTAGTGAGGGTTTGTGTTGATGTGATGAAACACCATGACCAAAAGTAAGTTGGGGAGGAAAGGGTTTATTCAGCTTACACTTCCACATTGTACTCCATCACTGAAGGAAGTCAGGGCAGGAACTCAAACAGGGCAGGAACCTGGAGGCAGGAGCTGATGCAGAGGCTATGGAGTGGTGCTGCTTACTGGCTTACTCATCATGGCTTGTTTAGCCTGCTTATAGAACCTAAGACAACAGCCCAGGGAAGGCACCACCCACAATAGGCTGGATCCTCTCCCATCAATCACTAATTAAGAAAATGTCCTACAACCAGATCTTGATAGGGGAATTTTCTCAAATGAGATTTCCTCTTTTCAGATGACTCTAGCTTGTGTCAAGTAGACATAAAACTAGCCGGTACAACCAGCTATAGTAGACAGTTTTTGTGTATTATTAAATGGACCAGCCTTTAATAATATACTTCCCAGGGGCCCAGAAGGGATGCTACCATCCGTGCAGGAATGAATCCAATTACACAGAGCTCTCATGTCCAGCTTTTTGTTCGTCAGCTACCAATTCTCTGCTCCAAAAGTCTGATATACAGTTTTAGTTCTGTCTAGGCATTTAGGGCAGAAATAGATTTAGGTACACCNAGCTCTTTGTCTGTCTACTTTATTTCTCTGTGATGAAATTCTGTCTACATAGCTTCAGTTCTGTCCTGACACTCATTAGTCCTACTTTTACTGCCTTCTCATAGTCCTGCTAACAGCTAAGCCTTTATANNCTTAGCTTCATCTTCATCTCCTGTACCTTCGTCCTCCATCTTTCCTTGCTCCTTACTCCTGGCCCTGATAGACTCTGCAAGAGATTTGTCTTATCTTCTACTGAAACTGTCCTCTCTCTTCTCTGGCCACAGGGTTCTGCCTTCCCCAGGAATGCTCTTCCCCCTAGCACTCCACCTGGATATGTAAAAACCTCCTTTGATGTGAGTCAATTGCTCTGGAGTGCCACTGAGCCTGGGGGCCTAGATGTCTGAGCTTCATTTGCACAAGAAACAAAGGCTATGCATCTACCCTGCTGCTAGGTCCTGACCACATGACCTTAAGTTAAGT
>LZPO01097121.1:308236-328422 GCA_001675575.1 Neotoma lepida
TTAAAGTGACAGAATACTGATTAATACCCATGCAACACTGTGTCATCATGAGCCCATATAATCTGATCAAATGTATAATTTCCATTATTCCCATTTAACCTTAAATCAAGACCAGCAGAGTCAATGATGAGTGGTAATGCTTTGTGAATGAAGGAATGCTGGGGTCGAATATTTAGTAGCAAATTCTTTTATCATTAAACACCTCTGTCCTGGATGGACCCCTGGGCCATGCTGTTTCTCACGAAGAACATATAATGAAAGTGTCTCCTCTTTAGTATTATAGGATTTCAAAAATGAGAGGAGTAAGCATCACGAAGCATTTCTGCCTTTTGAGTAGACAGCATGCAGCCCATAAGGGCCTCATACTCATCAGATCAGAGGTCCCATCCAACTGAAAGAACATCTACCATGAACGTGGGACAATGTTTCTGTATCACATAACATCCAGTGACTTGGGGTTGGAGAGATGGCTCAGAGTTAAGAGCCCTGGCTGCTCTTCTAGAGGACCTGGGTTCAATTCCTAGCACCCACATGGCAGCTTACAACTGTATATAACTCTAGTTCCAGGGGATCTGACACCTTCACACAGATATACATACATGCAAGTAAAATACCAATGAACATGAATAAAAATATATTTTAAAAAATCCAGTGGCATTTGATNAAATAATATTTAATAATTCAGTGTTTTCTTTCAAGCACTGTATTTTAGTATCTAAAAATGTNTTATAAACTTGGCAGTAGTATTGCCTATATTTAATTTTGCAAGAGGAATAAAACTNCGGATGAGGATGATGTCCTAGTAACATTGGTATCTGCCTTTCATGACAAAATACATTGCTCCCTCCAAAAGGTCATCATTAGAACTTGTACTAAAAAAACTTCATTAGTTTTCTACAAAAATTACTCTTCTATATTTGAAAATTGTGGGGAAGCTCTGCCAGCTTCATATAACTTTTGGGCAAAACTTTAAAACCCTCTATCAAGGAATAAATAGTTGTATAAACAGTTTATTGCTCTAGGAAAATTGGATTAAATGTTTTCATCTTGTGTGCTTCCTTTCTGCATTTTCATCTGGGTCACGTGTGTGAAATGATCTCATTGGCACATCATCCTGAACCAGCACATACAGATTCTTTTNTCTGTTTGTTCTGTTTCTGATCACTGCCCAGAAACTTTTTCTGAATTGTCATATTTATGGAATAGTTTATAATTACTTTTCTTTAAGAAAGTGATTTTGAGCCTCTGGTCAATTTTTATTAACTGGAGGAATAAATAAACAAGGAATGACATTGGATGGGAACGGCCTCATNCNGTAAAGCAGGATGAAGCTTTAACAAGGATTTGGCTTTAAGTCTGTAATAGCATTTCCGTGAAAATCACAATTACATTTCAAATGTGTAAAGCATGTCTATTGAGCCTAAGTCTCTTCGCTCTCCCCTGCGAAGCTACCCGGACCACAAAGACAGCATGTACATCAAATATGCACTCACAGGCCGTATTTTTAGGGTAGTGCTCAGAGCAGAGTGTGACCAGTTGATGACACACTCATCTCTAATCACTTTTCTTTTTCTAGAACCAAAAGTCATTCTCGTGGGCTTCGTGCTAAAATATCGCTTTAGCCTAGAGAAAACTCAGCTCTCAGATGTGTTCCTAAAAAGAAAATCATCTAAGTTTCCTTGGTAACAACAGTGATGCTCCACGGTCCTTGATGCCTGCAAGCGCTCTCTCCATTGCAGAAACAAAGACAGCCCGACCAAACAGCCATGTAGGNCACCCATCACAAACAAGACTAACGTAAATTTGAGAGCACCACAAAGTTGCTCTACAAAATAATGACATTGNTTTCACAAAGTTACATGTGAAGATCAATCTTCCTAAATTAACCTATTCATCTTTTTTCTTCCAGGTAATGGTCCTTAAGTGAACATTTATTGAANTATTATTTTCCCTTTGCTTGGACCTTAACTGCANCCTCTGCCTTACCCNCCATCTTATTTACCCCACCAATTAAGTCTTTGGACCAGATTCTGAATAGGACTAAAAATCCAAGACTTAAAATAATTTTGTGGGTTTTTTTGTTTGTATTTTGAGACAGAGTGTCACTATGTAGTCCAAGTTGATTTTATTCTCATGTTCCCATCACTCCCATCATCTGATACCAGTTGTAGGCATAGGTGACCATGCTGGCTGGTAAGGCTTAGATTTTTAATCTTTCTGCACAAGTGGTGGTATCACTTATACATAGCATGGGTACAGATTTTAGATGTACTGTTCAAGTAGTTTTGAGAAATGTATATCTAAATGTAAGACATTTATATNAATTTTAAATTATTACTATATCTTTAGTATGAAATGGCCTCATTTAAATCANTTAATACAAGGTCATATTTTTAGATTTCTTCAATAGCATATTAAGATATAGCTGGAAAGTACTGAAATAGAAGGTCTGTTTGAGAAACTTACCTAGGCTATGCACCTACATACAAAAAAATGGAAAGACTAAGGGGTATTGGGTTGTGCATTCATTACATATAAAGAATTCTTAAAACAATTATAAAAATACAACCTGTTTTAAAAATGGGCAAAGAATTTCAAAAGGACATATGCAAATGTTCACTAAGAGCTTAGGATAGCAGTGATACATAGTGTACACTGCATGTAACCCCAGTATTTGTGAGGTAGAGGCAGGAGGATCAAAATTCAAGGTGAGCTTCAGCTACATAGCAAGTTTGAGGTTGGTGTGGGTTGCACAACGCCCGAACCTGTCTCTTATACACATCTAGATGTGTATAAGAGACAGGAGTTACCATTGGTCTATGTATATACTCCTGTGTGTGTCTCAAAGACAAATGGGAATATGTCTTCACAAAGCTTGTATGCGAGCATTTATAACAGCAATATTTAAAATAGCCAGAAAAGAAGTAGAAAGCCTGTGTCCGTGACTGATGAATGGATAAACAAGATGCCATAATTCACACAATAGGGTGTCATATGGCATAAAAAGGTGTAAAGCACTAACACATGCTACAACCTGGGTGTGCCCTCCCCACTTGCCATCTGTGGGAAGCCAGTTACAACTGACCACACATTGTATGATTACATTTATTTGAAACACTCAGAACAGGCGGAGCTACAGAGTTGGAAAGTAGATTAATGTCACTTGGACTTCAGTGGGAACAAAGAGCAAGGAGAGACAGGAAGTACTAANGAGTCCCAGTTTGGATTTGGATGCCACAAATGTTCTATAATTAGATTGTGCTAGACCTTGGAGAATACATACTTAAGTATGAGGGAGCTGTAATTTTACACGTATAAATTATATGCATACCAGTATGGCTGTCTCAAAATGTGACAGACAAAATGTTAGAAGAAATCTAGAGTATGGTCTGTTTTTCCCTAGGTAAATAAAGGACACCTTAACCTGGTCTCCACGTTATAAGTGACAAAGGAAGTTACTGGTCAAANTTTGTACATCGATCTCTAACTGCCGTAATTAACAATTTCTGATTACTGAAAACACCAGAAGGAAGTTGATAGGAGAAGCCAGTCTTAGGATGTTTGCAACAGGAGATCTGTCTAGTCATAGTAAAATGTGACACATTTTGTATTCTAGTCACAATGCACCATCGTTCTCAAGCCAGCTGATGGCTCTGTGGGGAGGATCAGCTCTGGTCAGTGTTACTGAGTTGCAGTATGACTGGGAAGGTGTGCAACAAGAAGGTGCAGAGGGCTAATGAGAACACCTTGTTCCCGATATTAGAGCAAGGCGACTTACTGAANTAAGTTTTTCTCAACCAGGAGGCTCTTCTGACCTCAGGGCCCCAAAGGCCGTNGTCACTGCCTCCATGTACCTCCCACAGGGAGCAGAGGGCCTCTCGCAGATTGTTCACAAACAGTCCTAGTTTATTGTGCTCAGAACCATCACACTAACTGTCCCTTCAGCTTTGAAGGGAAACGTTGCTTTAACAAATGCCATACGTTGCTGGCCACCGCTGTTTGGGATGGTTGTGCCATTTTATACTCCTAGCAGAACTGTGAAGGAGTTGCAGTTGCTTCACTATCTTGCCAAGACATCGTCAGCGTGTAAGATGTTGGCATCAGTGAGACTAGTTAATAGACATATCAGTTGGCACAGTAACTCCACTCTTAGCTATGTTGTCGATAGACACCCAGCACTGGCATANGTTAAAGGAAGTCTAGGGCATGTGCACCAGGAGAAAAAACATCCATAACAGTGCTATTCGTGAAACTCAAACACTGCAAACTACCACAGTGCCCAGCGGATGAAGAAGAGATATATTTTAACCTGTTCACACGGCAGACTGCTGTACATACAGCAGTAAGACAATGGAATGGTACNGATTTGCTTTACAAAGATTCTGATGAGAAAAACATATCTAGCCATGTATGCATGAAATTCCAAGCCTTACAAAAGATATTTATTATTAATAAGTACATATGTGATGAAAGTAAAGACAAGCCAGAAAGGGTTAATAATTTTAGGATAGCAAGATAACAGTCTTTATTTGTCTGTTTAAGGAGTGAAGTTCATTTAACCATGAACAGGTACATTGGAAACATCAGCCATTGGTTTTATCTTGTAGATTGAATATCAGAAGAATTTATTTCATTAGCATTTATACTGCTTATGCTCACATTAAAGTCTTCCCTGTCTTCTCTGCTGCCCCACCTTTTTGATTCTTTGTAATGAGGTCTCAGCCTATAGCCCAGTCTGGCCACAGACTTACAGCACGCTTCATGCTTTCAACCTCTCAAATGTCTACAGATGTTAGCCACCACACCTGGTGAAATTTCCCCTTTTTATAAGGACACCAATCATATTGATACAGAACCTTCACTCATGTTTTACCCTGATTGCTTTGTCCCCAAACAAGGCTGCATTCTACTCCTTGATTACTGGGGCATAAATTGATATAACTCTTTTGTGGGCTAAGAGTAAAATTCAAGGAATCATAATGTTGGGNTTATTTTTATTGTGTTGAGCTTCAGATTTCTTTGGGGCTTTGGAGTAGNCAGCTTGATGNCTGAATCTGGAAGCTAGTNGACAGGTGCTGAGGACTCNAAGTGCTCCGTTGACAGTCATGAGGATAGAGATGGTAACTGAGTCTATGGGGCAGGTGGGGTCATAATTTCTGGTATATACCATAGACCAAAGTTTAGTTCTACTGCCCCTACTGAGTGCAANGATGGCTTGGATACTTGTTAGAATGTCAAGAAAGAACTCCAGTAAGTAATTATCTAGCCTTTATTACAGATTCACACAGTCTCTGTGTCCTAGTGTCCCATTGCTGTGAAAGCCACACCTACTCCAACAAGGATGTACCACCTAATCCCTTTCAAGTAGTGCCACTCCCTAGTGANCAAGCATTCAAATATATGAGTCTATGGGAGCCATTCCTACTCAAACCACCATGGTTATTAGTGAACTTGTTGGAGGAGGTGTGTCACTGAGGGTGGGCTTTGAGGTTTTTAATGCTCTCTCTCTTCCTGCTGTCTGTGGATCCAGATGTAGAACTCTCAGCTCCTTCTCCAGCACCATGTCTGCTTGTATGTCGCCATGCTTCCTGCCATGTTGATAATGGACTAAACCTCTGAAACTGTAAACCGTCCCCAATTAAATGCTTTCCTTTATAAGAGAGCCATGGTCATTGAGTCTTTTCACAGCAAAACACTCTGGTTGAGGAACTTAGGGCTCTAAGAGTTTAAGTAACTTATCTAAAGCCACATATGTGATAAGCGGCTGAGCTGGCATCCAGTCTCTGGCTTCGGTGCTNAAGATCTTACCTACTACAAAAGCAGACAGAGACATATCAGCTCANANCCAACAGGATAAGGATCAGAGGATTCTGAGAATGGGATGCTTATATTCCATCACAAGGGCCGAGAGCCAGGAAATTCTTTACAGTCACTGGCTAGAGCAGGCTGTTAGGGCCAAGCTGGCTGGGTTTTAACTCAGCTCCATCTCATGAGCTGTTAATGTTTAGAAAGGTTATTTACCTGTTTGTTATTGCTTTTCTCGTCTGTAAGATGGGGTCACCAACACTTATCTNTATAGAGTTGTATGGAGTTAGGTTAGTTAATACNAATATTCACAGTTACCACTAAATTACTTCTGGGATTGACAGGTAGGCCTAAGTAGCATTCTATGGTGGAGGAAACACATAAGAAACAGTATTTTTATTTTATTTTAATTATTATTATTATTAAAACATTTGATGTACAACTGCAGGAGAGCTAATATACAGATATCTTGAACATAAATAGAGGTACAAATTCTTATCCTAATAGTGAAATGTTTCACTAAAGCATGCCCAGTGATTGGGAAGAAACAGTGTTTTTAAATGATAAATTTAGGAAGTGGGGTGTGCTCAGATAACTGTTGACTTTTCAGTTTNGCTGAGGCAAAGAGCTAATACTGGGCATGAAAGACATACAAACTAGAATGTTCAATTGGAACCTTGTCGATGCCTAGCAATTCCCATGTAAGTTCAAAGGGAATATGGAACTTCTAAAGGTTTGGGGGCAGTGGTATAATAANATTAGAATATTTTTTTAAATTTTTTAATTCTTATATGTATGTGTATGAGTGTGTCTGTGTGAGTGTACATGTGTGCAGGTACCTCTGTAGGCCCAGAAAGGACATCAGATGCCCTGGGACTGGAATTACAAGGGGTTGTGAGCTGTCCACATGTTAGCTGGGAATTGCACTTGGGTCATCTGCAAGTNTACTATAGTTTTAAACCACCAAGCCATCTCTTTAGTCCCTGCANTGTTTTTTTCCTAAGTATGATTTCATATGTCAAGCAAATGTACTGAGCAGATGAAAAAATTTTTCAGTCTACTTGGTGGTTATATTTCTCAAGAGAAATTAATAATATAATCTTGTGCTTCATAAATCCATCTACCCACCGATCTACTGAACAATTACATTATTANATTAACACACACTTCCTTCTACGTGGACCTAAGAAGAATGTGGACATACAAATGGAGCAGATAAGTAATACATGGAAACTTAACAACATATAGAATTCATAAGAAGGTGATTATCTAGGATTAGGATCTGAAATAAGATGCAGAATCCAACTAATTGCACATTTCCTCAGCCTTCTGAAAATACAGACATAAAGGGAATATGAATCATGCAATTCTTATTACCTTATAAAAATTCTAATATCTTTTGGCAAAACTGGCTCTTCCTTCCTGGAGCTCAGTAGAAGAATAACATGTACTTTCTGTTAATGTCCAGTTTTTAGGAAGTGAAAAGTCAACCTTCATGCAGTCATTTCTAGTGACTCATTGTCAACAGTGGCTCCCCAACCCCCCTGAGTCTGATGATTTCTTTGTTTCAGTAGAAAATGTTTTCTCAGCCTACACCTGGAGCTTATATTGGAAGCATCCTCCCAAGGGCCCATGTTTTGGGATCCTGGCTGCCAGCTTGTGACTCCACTGGGAGATTGTAAGACCTGTAATAGATGGGGCCTGGGAAGAGGAAGTTAGACATTTCTGGTGTCCTTGAAGGGGATCTTGGAGCTCATGCCCATTGCCTTCTGTCTCTTTTTTTCCAGCTGCCACGAGGACAGTTTCTTCCACTTTGCATCCTGCCGTGTCAATGCATCATCATAGACCAGAAGCAGTGAGACCAAGTGATTGTGGGTGCTGAGGACTGACCTTGAGTCCTCTGGAAGACCAGCCGGTGCTCTTATCCACTGCACTCTCTCTCCAGCCTCCACTCCCCCCTCTGAAAAGTAGATTGTCACAGGTATTTTATCGCAGTGATGGAAAGCTCACTAATACAATACAATGCAGTGCAATGNGATGCAATACAATACAATACAATACAACTCAATGCAACACAATCCAATGTAAAATTTGTGTATTCTGGATCTCCAATTCATGAACTCATAAGTTGCTTCCGATTTTCCATTACTCTAAACGATACTGCAGAACATCCTAACATGTATTTCCTTGAGAGGTATGCAAACAATTCTCTAGGGAATATAATTAGAAATGGAATTGCTGGATTATGAAGGATGACTAGCCTTATTGAATAATGTCTACTTACTCTCTGGATTAACACCCACAGGCTAGCAGACTGTTTTAACACCAGAACACATTTTAAAGAAGAAGCAATGTATGACATAGTAGCCACTGTCTCAGCACCACCGCTCTTGAAGGGGATTATCTTTTCAAGCATTTCTTGGCTGTCAGGTGTGATCTTCCTTCTGTGAAATACCTGAGCAAATCTATAGTGTTTTTAGACCTGTCCATTTGTGNGCTAGTGTCATCCTTGTTCTTCTGGTAATCTAGCTTTGGGCTACATGAGTTTTAAATATATTTTGTCTGTGACCTGCTTAGAAAAGTGTTGGAGATGCCATTCCTTTCTTGGAGTTTTTAAAGGTTACCAAGCTNATACTTGATGTAAGGTCACCAGACGATACATGTTCCCAATTTCTATTAAGTTTGTTCATTTCATCACACTTGATGATAATGAAAGTTCTAGAAGACCCATTAGGGTAGATGGCCTCCAGGAATATCCTGCACACAGCAGCCTGGGGCCAGAAACCTCTGGCACTAAAGCCACGGAGAGCTCAAAATCTTTGTCACCAGGAAGACAAAGAAATGGCCAGAAAATATAATACAAAGCACTGAAGAAGAACTGATACTTTTTTGAGTTATATTAGATCCTAGGAACATTAAAAAAATAGTGTTTCTTTGGAAACTAATGGGCCACATTGAGGAGACCGAAACCCNGCTTCCCAGTGAACTTCTATGTACCTTTCCTGAATAGCAGGCTGGGCGTTCCATCCTCCCCTTAGTGGTGCTTGACTCTGCTTGACTTACTTTGACTAACAGGCCTAAATGCACTGTTTGAAAAAAACTTNATTTTTTCGTAGTTATGACCAGTCCGACATCCTGATGGATAAATAATAAAATATTCCANTAAAAAAAGTACAAAAAAATCCAGATGGGCCCTATGGAGGAAGGTGAAAGACTTTAATGATTAGAGAGAAAAGCTAGGTGGTCCTGGATGAAGACAGTCATTGTGGAAGGTATGGTAGTACATGTCTCATCCCAGCACCAGGGAAACAGAGGCAGGAGGACCTTGAGTTTGAGGCTAACCTGGACTACATACAAATTCTGGATCAGTCTGGGCTACTAAAAGAGACCCTGCCTGAAAATATAAACAAGAACATAAAGAAAATATCAATTATTCCCCCAAAATATGTACCGGTGGCATAATTACCCAAATTCCTAAAACATCTTGGCAAAGTAATTCAAATGCTCATCAGAAGGATAAACTAGAAAACTTCTAAATTTAAGATTTTAACACATTATAACTGTCCTGCAAGATCTGATATGAAGCCAGACTCTAAAACCATGCAGCAAATGAGGCTGGAGAGGTGGCTCAGAGGTTAAGAGCACTGCCTGTTCTTCCAGAGGACCCAGGCTCAATTCCCAGCAGCCACATGATGGCTTACAATCATCTATAATGAGATCTGGTGCCTTCTTCTGGCATGTAGNCATACATGAAGATAGAACACTGTATACAAAATCAATCTTTTTAAAAAAGCATGCAGCACAAATGATAAAAGGGTGTGACTTCTGAGTCAGTTTTAACGATTTATTTTCATTGTTTTTATTTATGTGTTCGTTTGTGCATATATGTGCATGTGAGTACAGGTGCCTGCAGAGGCCAGAAGAGGGTGTTGCATCCCCTGGAGCTGGAGTTAAAGGCAAGTCATGATCCACCTGATGGGAGACAAACTCAGGGCCTCTACAAGAGCAATTTGCCCTCTTACCCACCGAGTTACCGCTCCAGCCCCTGAAGCCAATTTTAAAGAGTTGGATAATTCAATATACGTTATGGGTCATCACTTAGCCAGTACTGAGTTAAATCATTGCTTTACACCATATGCCAGTATAGATTCCAGATGAATCAAGAAGCTCACTGTNGAAAGTGAAAGCATATAATTATCAGAAGAATATAAAATTGAGCACTTACTCATCGCCTAAGGAAAAAAATGGAAAGCTTAATGGAAAAAATTTAATTAAGAATTTTACATAGTTTCTTCATGGTTCCTGATGTTGATCTTTGCTATGGAAGAGTCTTTCCCGTAAAGGATGCATACTGACCAGCTGAAAGAACTACAGTGTAGAGATAAGGAGGGAATAGATTTGAGTTTACTTTGTACAGTTTAAGAAGAAAGATAATAAAGTGAGATTATGGGCAGTTTTTACCTTTTCTCTACAGTATTTTTTCACATTTGGTTATTCATTAATACATGCACATTGAGACGGCTCAATGGTTAAGGGTACTTGCTGTGCAATGATAAAGGCTTGCGTTCAGAGCCAAGCACCCATAAAACTAGCCAGGCCTGGTCTCACACACACCTGTAACCCTAGCACTGTTGGGAAGACAAGAGAATCTCAGGGGCTTACTGAGTGCCAGCCTAGAAAAAAAGTGAGAGCCCCAGGATCAGGGAGAGACCCTGCCTCAAAGGAATTAGGTGGACAGTAACAGAGGGGGACACCCAGTGTCGTCCTCTGGCCTCCAAGCATACATGCAGGCGCGCACACACACACACACACACACACCACTCACACCACACATACATACACTTTCTTTTTAGCATGGAAGAAAATATATACTTTTGAAAGTAACTTGAAGGTCAGGCCGTGGTGGCACACACCTTTAATCTCAGCCCTCAGGAGGCAGAGGCAGGTGATGGATCTTTGTGAGTTCGAGGCTAGTTTGGTCTACAGAGCAAGTTCCAGGACAGGCTCCAAAGCTACATAGAGAAACCCTGTCTCAAAAACAAAAACAACAAAACAAACAAACAAAAAAAAGAAAAAAAAAGAAGGAAAGAAAGTAACTCGAAGGCTTTAAGGTAGACTAAAGAAGCTCTTGAAAACCATCTTAAAAAAATATGACACTCATCTCGATTTGAAAACAGGCAAAGGGGCTGGCTATAAAAAAAAAGCAGTTCATTAAAAAAGTAAAAATGGCCAGCAGGCATAATAAAATATATTTTATTCCACTGGCAATCAGAGAAATACAAATTAAATAAGTATGAGCTATGACAGTGGCCAGGGAAACTGGCAAAGGGAAAGAGAAAGAGTGAGGGAGAGCATGCCACACAGGCAGAGGGGTCTACAGAAATGGGTGTAATCAGGACCACTGGGAGTTAGGGAACCGCAATTAAGGGAGTTTGGCAAAGACATCAGAAATTTTTAAATGATACCAAAACTTTGTATCATCATTTTCCCCTCAGAAAATAACCAAATAAGTATACCAAGATTTTGAAAATTTCTATGAGTGGAAATTAGCAACTGTCTAATGCTCATCACAGAGGAGGGACTCAATAAGTGGTAACATCCTTGGAATTGGAACACTGTTTCATTTTAAGACAATTATCTCCAATTTACTTCAAGTGGAAAGGTGGTCACAGAATGTGGAAAGACAGACTACAACAGGGTCTATGCTGCCGTTGCATTTTTGGAAGTGTGTATAGTTGGGCGTGGGTGTGTGTGCATTTACAAACAAAACAAACTGGAAAGAAATGTCCCCTTGTATATGTTAAGGCAGCTTATTCTGGACAGTGGTTTATAGATGATTTAAAGGTATTTTATTTCTTTNTAAGTCCCTTATTTGGTTCTTTAAAAATTGATTTATAAAGGCTTAATATGAGGGCTAGAGAGATGGATGGTTCAGTGGTCAAGAGTGCTGGCTACTCTCCCGTATGGTCCAGGTTCAATTCCCAGCATCCACATAGTGACTTAATAACTGTCTATAATTCCAGTTCCAGGGGATCTAACAGCCCTTTCTAGCCACNGTGGGCACCAAGCTTGCACCTAGTACAGACACATACATGAAGGCAAAACGCTTATACACATAAAATAAAAAATTAAAACTAGAAGTTTCATATATTAACATATATTTAGTTTACAGTCAGAAAACCCAAGGGTAAATGAACCCAGTCTTCTATGTACTCACCCTTTGGGGTATTTCAGATCCTACCCTTGTTTACTTCATGTTTATTAGACATTGTGGGTTTTGATTCAGCTCAACCTGTGACAGAAGCCAACCCCAGCATAAGGGGATGGATGGATGAGTCTGGGTAAAGCTGATCCCCCTATGGTTTAATTAACTTACCTGCAGTGTGGAAATATGAAAATTGTTTCAGAAGATTATTGGGTGTAAAGGTGAATGTGTATGAGAGCCCCTAACTTCCGGGGTCCAGGGAAGTGCACACTATGAAGTGTTGGGTAGGATGTATGGTTACTCTTCGAAGGTACATNGTATATGAAGTCCACTTTTAGGCTGATAAGACTGAAAACGGGGTTGAGCTGAGTTTTTGTTTTGTTTTGTTTTGTTTTTTGTTTTTCAAGACAGGGTTTCTCTGTGTAGCTTTGTGCCTTTCCTGGAACTCACTCGGTAGCCCAGGCTGGCCTCGAACTCACAGAGATCTGCCTGCCTCTGCCTCCCGAGTGCTGGGATTAAAGGCGTGCACCACCACCGCCTGGCAAGCTGAGGTTTTATATGTATATAAATCTTCAAAAAATAACTGGAATTCATTACTGTCCATTTATAGCTATTCTGATGGTGGGTTGCTCTTTTTTATAAGACTAATAAAATGGGGCTGGAGAGATGGCTCAGCAGTTAAGAGCACTTGCTGCTCTTGCAGAGGATCTGGGTTTAGTTCCTAGCACCCACATGGAGGCTCACAACAATCTGAGGCTCCAGGTCTAAGGTATCCAATGCTGTCTTCTGAACTCCTCGGGCACCAGGAATGCACATATTGTATATACATATATACGGGCAAAACACTCATACACATGGAATAAAAACAAAGAGTAATGAAGTAAAAATATATATATAATTAGTAAATTATCTATTTCATACCTTTTTTGTCATTTCATGCTTATTTCTGTAGATAGTGATTCCTCATCTTGTTATGAGGAATATTTTTTTGGTTGACTGCTAGTAAATACTTGTGGGTTAAAATTTAAATATTTTATTCAAAATATACACAAATTGTACATATTTTAACTTTAATAGTACACTACTAAATATCTAAAAATTTTCATTTATTTTATATTTAAAAAGATGTTTTCTTCTTAAATACTTACAAATATAAATTATAATACATGATCACTTTCTCAAAATCAGATTTAAATATGACTGAGTTTTGAATTTTCAAGTAAACTTAACCCAATTACATTAAATGTTTTCACAAAAATAAAATCCTTTGCAGCTCCAATGCTAAGCTTATCACTAAGTTGCTAATGCAGAGAACAAGGAAGATCACACTTTCACTGTTTTACCTGGGCTTGAGTTCTCACAATCTTTGGTTTTAAGACTCCCTTAAGCTATTAAATTATTGAGAACTCCAAAGACCTTTGCTCATGTGGATAAAGNCTCTCAGTACTTGCATGTTGTAACTAATACTGGAACAGTTTTTAAATTTTTTTAAATTACGCGCACATGGGTACCTGAGCATAGGTTTGTGCNTGTGAGTGCAGTGCCCACAGAGGCCAGAAGAGGGAGACAGAGCCCGTGGAATTAGAGTTGCAGCTTGTGCACTGCCTCACGTAGGCACTGGAAATAGAACTCAAGTCCTCTGCAAGAGCAATGTGCACTCGTAACTGCCGAGCTCTCTCTCTAGCCCCCACTGGCATGTTTCTAAAGCAAAAAAATATGTAAGCATAGCTCCCACTGGCTCTCAGAGCAATGATGGCATTGAGGGTCTTGCAGCCTTTTGAAGAACTCNAATGTGAAAGCATGAGAATTAAAAAGGCNAAACACATTTAATANTATTAAGAAAAAGACCCTGGAAGAGTCTTGTGTTCCTGAAACCACTGGTTTAAAACAACATACTATACATTTAAGGGTTTATGTTGACTATTCTTACTTGACCCTTGCTACCACTGTGTATATTGTGCTGCTAGTCTGTGAACACCTTTGCATCCTTGCACCGGAGTCTGAAGAAAATCACAAAAACGGCCATGGCCACTACCTCTTAATGCTTCTTCATTATGCAAGAATCTATTAGACCTGTCTAATTGGAGGACCCTGACAAATTAATTTGTCTTTTTCTCCTCCTAAAATGCTTCCTCCGCGTTCTCTGGGGCTCCTGAGTGGTCTTAGTCTGGGACTGTGTGGCTCTCAGTGTTGGCGTTCTGGGTGGCCTGGGCAGAAGCCAGTGACCTTTCGGTACCTTTTAAGCTGAAATGTAGTTCTGTTGAGACATCTCTTCCTCAGAGTTTTCAATCTTCCTTTTTCTGGTGCAGAGTCCTTGGTGGACTTATGAGGGGAAGACAATGGACTCTCAGCCCTCCTCCTCCATTTCAGCCTTGTTCCTGGAACACAAAAATCCAGATACTTGCTCATGTGGGAGGTGGAGCCACTTTCAGAGGCTCCCACTGTGGCTCGGCACCCAATGGCAGCTATGGGCTGCCTGAGCTTCCATAGTGACTGGATTTCTCTCTCTCTCTCTCTCTCTCTCTCTCTCTCTCTCTCTCTCTCTCTCTCTCTCTCTCTCTCTGTACATGTAAAATACCTTGGATCTCCTTCGGAGCAGTCTCTGCCCTCTGTTTCTCGGATCTTTCCAGTCCTGCGCCAGGGCCCTAGGTGCCTGCTCTAGATGCCTTTCCTCTTTGCATCTGTATTCTGGTTCTGTGCCTCCCTAGGAGCAGGCGCAGGCTCCCCATCTCTGATGGTCGCCTGCCACCCACAACTTAGTTCCTAGATTTTGTTTTCATTTTCATTTTCCTTGTCTTCTTTTTTGGCAAAGGTATTATGCTAAACATTTGGATCATTGCTTATTCGTGAGCATAGATCAGCAAAGCACTCTATTTCTGTTTTGGGGGGAGGGGGCGAGGAGGGGGNCTGTTAGTATTTCCGGCACCTCTAGCCACCTGAAAGCGGCTAGAGGTGCCTGAACTGCTAACAGCGGCAGGCTCTTATGTAGCCCAGGCTTACCTCAACTATGCAGTTGAGGCTAGCCTTGAACTCCTGATCCTTTTCCCTCTACCTCCCAAGTGCTGGAATTGTGGGCAAGTGTCATCCTGTCAAAAGCTGATTTTCTTCAAAATTTTTAAAAATTATATTTATTTATTTATTTGTACATGTACAAATAAATGCAGGTAGAGGTCAGAGCATAACCTGTAAAAGCTGTTTTATCTCCTGATGTCTGGCAGGGCAACAGGGACCTTTATTCACTGAGCCATCCCGACAGCCCAAAAGTTTTTTTCTCTAGGGAATTCACTGTGGCTTAGAGTACTGTTCTTAGAACCACTGTGTCTTCTGCCCTCTCGGCTGCTGCAGGAGGGAAATGGGATGTATGTTTCCAGCGCTGAATGGGGCCCATGAGGCTGGGCTTTCCGACTTGCCTTGTCACTTTAAGAAAGCTCNCCCTAGCTAGTGTAAAGCCAGCCTGTCTAGTCTCTGGCAGCCCTGTCTACCTTGCAATGCTTTCTGCAAAGCCTAGTTGCTTCCCTGAAGGCTTTTTCAAAGGGCGGCTTNGGTACACATCCTCCCAGCTTTTCACATGGAGGATTACTTCAAAGGCTCAGCAGCCTTGGGAGGGAAGGGTGACAGTACAAAAAATGCCAGCTGCAGAAGGGTTTGCTTTGGCAGCTGTTTGATTGTTGTGTAGGTGGAGAGGTGGCTGCTCTAACCCTCTGCAGCTCGCTGGCCCTCACAGCTCATTACAGATGTTTTCTTCTGCTCTGCTTTCTCTGGGGCAGGGGTGGGGGTGGGGTGGGGCCCTTCTGCCACTCTGAGCCACTACTTCTTCAGGCTTATGTAAATTTCCTGGGGCCTTTGCTGCTCCTGCTTCCGCTGATCCCTTTATCTGTTGCCAACACTGGATTCTCCTAATCTTGCTTTGAGCTGAGAGGCATCTACAGTCAGGCAGGGAGAGGCTCCCCTGCTCAGGAGGTGGGACCATTTCTTGGCTGTATGTTTTATTTCAAAGTTACTGAGCACAGCAGGAATGAGCATGAAGCAACAGCCTATCCGAGAGCATGCTCAAAGAAGACTCCGGAGACAGTTCGTGGCCCCCAACCTAGATCTGAAACCTTACCGAGTGGAATGAAAATAATTNTTTTTTTCCTAGACAGGTTTTCTCTGTGTAGCCCTGGCTGTCCTGGAACTCACTCAGTAGACCAGGCTGGCCTCGAACTCAGAGATCCATCTGCCTCTGCCTTCCAAGTGCTGGGATTAAAAGCACTCGGGACCACGCCCGACACGGGGGGGGGGGATGTTAGAGTGAAAGAAGTGCTTCTCATTTCCCCGTGGGTGTGCAGACACCAACTGANGGGTGCTCTTTAACTGGCANTATTCTCAAGGGGACTCGAAGCTTAGGGAAATGAAAATGCCTGCTCTCTATGTATCCATTTATTTCTCTCCAGAGGGTGCATATCTTTTCCAGAAAGTTCTCGAGGCTTGGCTTCGAGGGCTTGCTGCCTTTTGCTTCCCATTGAGTCACTCACACCATGAAATGTCAGAGCAGCTGGCCAAACACCAAGTGCCCAAGTTAAAACAATGAAGGCTTTTTGGAGCCTCCAGCTTGCTGATGGAGAGGTTGCTTCCTCAACAAAACAATCCCACGGAGGCGCTGCCACCTGCTGGGAAACACTTCCTGCCTATGTGTACAATCTGAGAACAGAACCTGTTATGGTGTGTTCTGTAAACTGCTCTGAGCTCATTCAGTTTTGGATTGTTTGCACCGAGCTAACTCCAGAAAGGATCGGTAGTGAGTGAACAACCAGGTTAGACACAGGTCAGGGGCACAGTTTGCGAGAGTCCTGATCGCAGGCCAGTGTGCGAGTGTGCGAGTGCGTGTGCGTGTGCGTGTGTGTGTAGTTGCACATGAATGCATGTGCTAGGAAACCTCTGAATTATCACGGGGAGGTGAAGATCACATTCAGTAAACTCTTCTCCAGGACCAGTGCTGTGTACGGGTCACGGGGTGAGGTCTAGACCTCAGGGAAGGTCTAGACCTCAGCTCGGGCTGGGGCTGAGAACCTGCAAGAGGCTAAAGCAGATGAGTGGGAGGGGGGTTACTAAACCTTTATTTTCTTTGGAGATCTCAGAGCAGAAGTGATGGCTTCACAGAGAAGACACTGCGTCCTGCGGTCCACGTGTTCCACCTTCCCCCATCCTTCCCGCTCCTCATCGTCCATCTTCCCCCATGCTCCAGCTTCCCCAGGCTTCCCATGGCCCCCTGTCCTCCACAGCCCACGTATGTCCCCTGCTTCCCATCTATCAGCACGGCTGATGTATCCTTCAAATACTGANCTGAACTTGAGAGTATTTTTTTTTAGTACAAATTTGAAGGCACCAATATGCTAGTTTGCCATGGAGTTCCCACACCTGGCTAAAACCCCCAATCACCCNGAGTTTGCCATTGTGGAGATTTGACTAGTTCAAACTGTAGAAAGGGCACTTTTCATCTAAAGATGGGTTTTGTTGTTTTGTTTTGAGATAAGGCCTTATTATTTACAGCCCAGACTGGTCTAGAACTCATTGTGATCCTTCTGCCTTAGCCTCCTAACTGCTGGGATTAGGAGATTTTACTCATGTGTCGTCTCCACACTTCACCCTGGAGTGTTTAATCTAGGTGATTTGAATATGACCTGCTTCTACAGCCACCTGATGAGAGTGGGCGATAGGTACAAAGATGGTAAAAATGATGTGTGCATCAGGGGAAAAGAAGAGGAAGCAGGAATTTAGCCAAGTATCATGGCAACAGGCACTGCACTTCCTAGCCCTGCCACATATCAGATAAAGACTTCCCTGCGACAAGTTGGCTCCATATCGTATCCTTGGACCTCACACCCAAGGCTGTGACCAGCAGGAATGAGGAATANTGATGATGGTAGATGGAAGGGGTGTTAGGAAGAAAAGTGACATCTGGACCATGAGTGAGACAACTGTACAGAGAGTCTAAGTCTCTTTGTCCTCTTTGTATCCAGTTCTTATGAGCCATACATTTATCCCCCCCAATTCCTATGCTGAAATTTAGTTGCCTTGTATTAGGTGTGGGGCCTTTCAGAACTGATTAGATCAGAAGGCAGATCTATCCAAGGCAGAAAGCCATATGGATAATTAGTTGCCCTTAAAGAAGAACTTGACCATGACTTCTCTGTCTCCCCCACCTTGTGAATGTGCTTTGTCACAGACTCTAGGGACACGTTGATCTTAGACCTTCCAGACCTCAGAACTGTGAGCAATAAATTTTAATTATAAATCAATAGTTGCTTGAAAGAGAATGGTCCCCATAGGCTCATAGATTTGAATACTTGGTCACCTGGGAGTAGCACTNTTTGGAAGGGTTAGGAGGTGTGGCCTTGTTGGAAGAAATGTGTCGTGGGGGGTGGGCTATGACATTTTAAAAGCCCAAGCCAGGCCCAGTGTCATTTTCTTGCTGCCTAAGTGAGGAGCTGGATGTAGAACTCTCAGCTACTTCTCCAGCACCATGTCTGCTTGCCTGATGCCATGCCCCCACCATGCCAATAATGGGCCAATCCTCTGAAACTGTAATCCCCAATTAAACCCTTTCCTTTATAAGAGCTGCTGTGGCCATGGTGTCTCTTCACAGTAATAGAACACTAAGACAAATAGTCTAGGATAGTTTTGACACAGTGGCCTGAATAGGCTAAGACCAGTTATTTGGTTGATATCCCTTGACCCAGATTTCAGCTGAAAAACTATATTTTTGTAGGTCTTTAGGACAAACTAGTTCAGAAGTTGTNAACTCTGTCTTGTGTCATTTGTCATTGTTCTGCTCAAGGACCCAGCTCTACAACTGGGGCTCTCTTTTCTCTTTTTCTTCCCTTTAATGTCTTTATCTTACGTATTCACAAGGACTGTCATTGTTAGCCCTTCTCTCCAGGAAAGGATAAACTCTTTGCTCAAAGCTCAGGTTTAAAGCAGAGTGGCCCTTCACAATGTCTGCACAAGGGACATCTGATGCCTAAGCTCACACCTGTGCCTCCCCAAAAGTAGCCAGTCTCCACCCCTGCAGAGGGAAGAGCCCATATTGGGCTTTCCTCTGAGTTTTTGATCAAATAAAAAGCAGTTTGGTTCATTACAGTTCACCTTTAAAGAAACAGAGTGAGAGACAGAATTTCAGAGTTAAAATGGAAAATTCATGGTCAGCCATAGACATGTTTAAAATGAGGGAGCGTGGATTTTCATGTGTTTGTGTGTGTTTCCTTGGTCCTCAGTTAGTGTCTGCAGTTGCTCTGATGATAAAATAAGGATTTTATCGGCATAGAGCAGTGGTTCTCAACCTGTGGGTTGTGACCCCTTTGACAAATCTCTGTCTCAAAAAATATTTACATTATGATTCATAACAGTAGCAAAATTACAGTTATGAAGTAGCAATGAAAATTTTATTGCAGGGGGTCACACCACACCATGAGGAACTGTATTAAAAGGTCGAAGCATTAAGAAAGTTGAGGACCACTGATCTAGAGGGTTGGGATTATTTAGTCTGGAGACAAGTCCAAAGAACAACAGCCGGAGGACTGTCACCACCAAGTAATGACAGTTTGGTTAAAGGAAGGAACTGCTTCAATTGCTGCCCAGCGGGTTTTTGTTTTAATGGAGATCTTTACAGTTTGGAACAAGTTACATGGAGAGGATCTAGGATCTTTTCTCAGGGTCATTAAAACAAAACCTGTCATGACTAGCCAGTTCTGTCCTGGTCCAAACTGAAGGAGGAGGGGATATTTCCCCTCTATTTTTATCTCAAGGGAAAAAAAATTCCTGGTGCTGATTCTTTCAGTCTAAAGTGAACATTTGCTCTGCTGTGCTTTTGTAACTAAGGACAAATGATTGTACTAGAAAATCTTTCTTCCTAATACATTATTTATGAGGAAAACTAGTGTGGACTAGTATAGAAAAGGAATTTTTAAGTGTATGTATAATTTATGTATAATCATTGCTCTGAGCTCCAATTTTAAAACCAGGCCCATCAAAGGAAAATTGAGAGGAAAACATTCTTTAGAATCTTGTAAACACTTGAAAATGATTTACGTTTTTAGGTTCTATCCCTTCGTTTCTAGAGCATCGTCATGCTCTGTAGGGTTGGTGTGACAATGACTTCAGATCTCGCTATGTCTCTGACGTCTGGCCCTTCCTGCTT
>LZPO01097121.1:343034-353608 GCA_001675575.1 Neotoma lepida
GAATCCAATTCAGTGGTAAGTAAAAATGAATGCTAATTGGGACAAACAGATCCATCTGCTTGGGCTGGTGTGCAAGCTGTGCTGCCTGAGCTATGCCTGGGAGGGTGAGGATGATGTCAGTGGGCTGGGTCTTGGGCACTCACCAAGCTAGGCTGGCGTACAGAATGCACAACTGAGGCTGCACCTGAGGTTTGAGAGCAGCATGGGGCAGCAAGGGACTCATCAGGCTAGGGTGGCACACAAATGTGCATCCCAACCTGGGCATGGGGGTTGGGTAGGCAGGGTAGGGTCTGGGGAATTCACCAGACTTGATCAGCACACAGGATGTGTGNTGTGGGCTAAGTCTGNAGGTTGGGTGTGACGTGGGTGGGCTAGGGTCTAACAGACTCACCAGACTGGGCTGGTGCACAGGGTGTGAGACCTGGGCTAAGCCTGGAGGTTGGGAATGGTAGAGGTGGAATTGCTCATACACAGGGAGGAGGCACACAAGATATGAGACCAGGCTGAGGTCTGGGGACCAGGGAAGCTGAAGGCAGGCTAAAGTTAAGCAAAAAGCACTGATCTGGACTAGAAACCAGGATGTGCAACCTGGGTTAGGACTGAATGTTGGATATGGCACAGATGGGCTAGGGATGCATGGANTCAGCAGGTTGGCTAGCACCNGTTTTTTAGTTTAGTTTAGTTTTTTTCTTAATTATTTTTATTTTCTATGTATGTGTGTGTGTTTGTGTGAGTGTCTGCCATGTACATGCACGAAGAGGCCAGAAGTGGGCATTGGATCCCCTGGACTTTTAGGCAGTTGTGAACGGCCTGATGTGAGTCCTAGGAACCAAATTCAGGTTTTCTGGA
The DNA here is from genome assembly GCA_001675575.1 of Neotoma lepida. Lineage (NCBI taxonomy): Eukaryota > Metazoa > Chordata > Mammalia > Rodentia > Cricetidae > Neotoma > Neotoma lepida. The sequence continues at coordinate 343,884 of LZPO01097121.1, forward strand.
AGANAAGTCATCACTTTTAACTGCTGGATCACCTCTCCATTCTAAACCTTTGTTGTTGCCTTAGTTGACTATTTCAGGCATTTTGTTACAGCAACACAGAACTGATTAACAATAAAACNTGCACATTTATTCCATGAGCAGGATATCACATGAAAGGAAATGCATACTCAAAATCCTGTGAGGTCTAGAAGCTCACTTACCCTTCTCANAGGTGAGAAGAAACAGACAATTCAGGGGAAAGTGAATGATTTTCGGAAAAATGGGCGGGCTCTCAGGAACAGATGACAGCTGGTGACACAATCTGCCAGGGCACNGTGGCAACCTCTCGTTTCCTCTCCTATGATCCCACTCACTAGGCTGTGCNTGATGTGATTGCTGACAATTGTGTTGCTTTTGCAGAATCTACCGCTAAAGTAGATATGGAGAACTCAGGAAAAAGTCTGCAACTATTGCTTCCTAAGCCCCCTTAGTACAAACTTGTCAGCACAGCACAGTGGTGTGCTTGGGAGGACATTCCTGAACTGCTTCAAACCAGTAACTTTTATATTCCTTAGGATTTAAGTCATCCTAGTTGATAGGTCTCCCTCTGTTCAGTTCCCCTTCCAGCATGAGATAAATTAAATATTATACAGAAGCCATAAAGCAGAGATAGTCATTCCTAATTTTTTGTTGTTTTTGTTTTTCAAGACAGGGTTTCTTTTTGTACTGTCTTGGGACTCACTCTGTAGACCAGGCTGGTCTCAAACTCAGAGATCCGCCTGCCTCTGCCTTCCAAGTGCTGGGATTAAAGTCGTGGGCCACTGCTGCCTAGCTCTTACATGGTTTTAATGAAAGAGATAAANACCAGTTAGAATATAGTATTTGTCAATAAATCAGCACCTCTATTGTAGCAGTCAGGGAGGAAGCAGAGATTTTGAGTTCCAGCTTAAACAAAATACAAGGGAACTCAAAGAANAGTGTGCTGTTGCATATTGATGAGGATGGAGCCTGCAGTGCACAGTCTTTGGGGTATNCGTGGTTTTGTTGGTAAGATGTCTAATTCTNACCTTCCTCATGACCCCAGCCTTGGCCCCAACATCCACCCCTCCTCTGAGCTTCATCCTGAATGCAGGAGATGGCAGGGACCGAGAATCTGGGCTGAGGTGAGACAGCTGTTTTGCATAATTACTTGATAATTTGGGAAAGCTGAAAATTTAATCACCTTTAGGCTAACTCAAAATACCCACATTCAAAACACCTGCATCTAAGCAGCAGCTGGNAAGTGTCAGGCCTCAGTGGGTCTCATTCCTTCTGGCTTCGTCCCGTTATGTCTCCACCTGGTCCTCTGAGAGAGTTCTGTGAGATGCAGGTTGGATCTAAGGACTTCATCTGAAGTCCTTCTGGCTCCTCCCTCCCAGCCTTCCAGCTCCAGTCACACCAGGGTGATAGTTCTCCCCTAGCTGTGAGTCATGCCTGCCTGCCTTTGAAAGCCCCTCCCTCTGCTCAGAAGCCCTCCTCCCCNATCACCTTGGGTGGTTTCCTCCCTGAAAGACTCCTGTGTGCCAAGAAGCAGTTGGTTAGGGATTTCCTGTTCTGAAAGGCAGCGTTCTGAGGCTTTAACCTCCCTCTCACCAAGTGGAATTATTCTCCTGTTTGCCTGTTTGTCTCTCTCATTAGGCCATACGTGCCTCTCTCCACCTCAGTGCAGGATATATCTTCTTTATTTTTATAGCCGTTAAACTTGGTGTAGATCATCACAGGGCAATCATACGATAGATGTCAAATGAAAGAAGGAATGAATGAGTAAACAAATAAACAATAAATTGGGCGCAAGAAGTCAAACACATCAGGACAGTAATGCTAGTTTTTTCTTTTTTCTTTTTTTCCCCCCCAAAATACACACTTCTCTGTTCATTCATGTGAAATGTCTGGTTGCTTTAGCTTTCTGCTACCCCAAGTTTCTTGTCAACTTGACACAAGTGAGGNTCATTTGGGAAGAAGGAGCTTCAAGTGAGAACATGCCCTCATTACATTGGCCTGTAGGTAAGTCTGGGCCAGGGGCATTTTCTTAATTGGTGATAGATGTGGGAAGGCCCAGCTCTCTGTGGGCAGTGCCACCACTGGGCAGGGTTATATAAGAAAGCAGGCTGAGTAAGCCATGGGGAGCAAGCCAGTAAGCAGCATTCCTTTATAGCCTTTGCTTAAGTTCTTGCCTCCAGGTTCCTACCCTGCTTGAGTTCCTGCCTTGTATTTCCTCGATGATGGACTGTGATCAGGCTGTGTAAGCCAAGTCCTTCCTGAATTGCTTTTGGTCATGGTCTTTATCACTGTACTAGAAACCTAAGTAAAGCATCTGCCTTCCACACAGGAAGTGAAGTTTGTAGCCGGGTGGTGGTGGCATACATCCTGCAGAGGCAGGAGGAGCTTTGAGTTTGAGGCCAGTCTTACCTATAGANCGAGTTCCAGGACAGCCAGAGCTACACAGGGAAACCCTGTCTCAAAACAATAACAAAAACCAAAAAGCCATTCTTGATCTCCATTTTCTAACCTGTATAAGCAGTTCACAGGCATTTATTGAGCAGTTTCTCTGTCAGGGACTGATCTAATGCTAAGGTCCCACAATAAACCAAATAGACTAAACACTGTCCTCATGGGGCCTGTAGTCATCATGTGACATTCCGCAAACTGCCTCACNGTGGCTGAGAAGGCTCAGGAGGCAAGCTTGCTGCACAAGCATGAAGTCCTGAGTTGGAGTGCAGTTTTCATGTGTCAGGCCAGGCATAGTGGTGGNCACGCGTAATCCCAGTGCCAGGGAGGCAGAGAGAGGCAGATGGCTGGCTTGTTGACCAGCAGCATATCCTAGTCACTGAGCCCCAGGTCCCAGTGAGAAACTGTTGTGCAATAATCTTTTTGTACACTGTGAAAATGTGTCTTTGCCAAGGCACCTTCTGATTGGTTTAATAAGAGAGGAAACAGGACATGCAGGAGGAGAGGTAAAAAGCCGTAAAGCAAAACATAGATTAATGCAAATTGGTTAATTTAAGTTATAAGAGCTGGTTAGAAACAAGCCTAAGCTAAGGTTGAGCTTTCATAATTAATAAGAGGTCTCTCTATCATTATTTGGGAGCTGGCTGCTGGGACAGAGAAAGACTCGCTACCAGAAACCCTATCTAAAAAAATGTGGAGGACCCACAAATCAGCAGCTGAGAGCAACCTCTGGCTTCTATGCACACATGTACACCTGCACACACACCAGGACACTCACACACTCTCACACTCTACTCACCCATGGTTGCGTAGTGGTGTATGCTGTGATCGAAAACTCACAAAGGAAATGATAGGTCACAGAGGTGTGATTTTTTTTCAATGGAGTTCCCAAGAAAGGCCACGCCCAGCAGATAGCATTTGAGTGACAACCTAAAAGCAGACAGGAAGCAGAGTGGAACAGAAGAGTGATGGGGACAGAACCCAGGGCTGCTTAGCACTGTAAGAAAGGAGTTTGGCCAGCAGGGGACGAGGTGAGAGCAGCACCAGGGACAGAACCCAGAGGCTATGGTAGGGACTGGCTTTCTCTCTGAAAGCTTGCTGGAGGGTTCAGGGCAGAGGCATGATGAGGGCTCGCAGTACAAAGTGAGACTGACTGCTGTGCCGAGTGGCTGAATGAGAAGGGTGGAGGCCAGGAGGGCTTGGAATGATTCANTGTAGGAGGTAAAATGCACTCTTATGCCCTGTAATCAAGACATTTTTCTTCCATCTCTTAGAAGACTGTTATCGCGTGCTTACTTTTCAGAACTGCCAGCTGCTGGGAAATGATTGCACTTAGTACACAAATCTATGGGGCCTGAAAGTGGAAACCNCAACTCATTTCCTTTACCTTGTGTGGTGTAGAGCTGTATTGTCATTCCCTTTCCTGAGAAAGGGAAAGGGAAGGATTCGGAAGACTTGGAGGTCTTCAATGTAAAAAGTGGGAAGGATGAAACTTCTGTAAATCGAGAAGGGTAAAAGCTGGGCACACGCTTGTAATCCTGCAGGAGGTGGATTCAGGAGGACCCAGGCTTAAGGTCAGCCTGGGCTACGGGGCCAGACTAAGAAAGGGAAGACTATGAGGAAGATTTGAGGTGGGACAGACAGGTGATAGGGAGGATCTGAGATATGGGATATTGTCTTCTGTGATTGGTGGAAGGCAAGCTAATGAAATATATGCATGCATTTCTTTTTATTAAAGATTTAATTATATGTTTTGTCTGCATGGACATCTGCACACCAGAAGAGGGCATTGGATCCCATGGGACTACAGCTATAGAAGGTTGTGAGCTGCCACATGGGTGTGTAGGACTTCTGAAAGAACAGCCAGTGCTCTTAGCCACTGAGTTATCTCTCCAGTCCAATTTATGCTACATCAAAGCACTTCCTGTCTATAGTTGCTCGACAAATATTAGACATTATTTATAAATAGANCCTTTAATAANATNATTAACGAGGGTCCCATGGCTTGACTCTAGCTGAAGGTGATCATTGCCCCTGTAAGAACAGAAGGTGAAAGCATGGATACACACAGGGAAAACCATTAGATNCCAGGGAAACCAGTCCTGTTGGTCCTGATCTCAGACTTCTGTCTCCATAAACAGGAGAAATAACTTTCCTTGATTAACCCCAAACAGGCATTATTATAATCAGGTTCCTTACATTTTTAATATTTGCATTTAAGTTTAGCTGATACGTGTGTATACATATATGTATAATTGCATGTGTGTAGACACAGGGTCATTCTGCTGTCATTGCAGGCATGATGTTTCCAAGCATAACTCAGTAGTTTTATCCCAGACTAATCTATTAACAAATTATAAATTAAAAAGTTATTTTAAATAAGTATATATAATTATATATATAATATGCATATTTAAGTTGTGTATAGGTGAATGTTTTGTCTGGGTCCTGCCAGGCCCCACNCGGTNCAGCCCACCCTCGGTCCCGCAGGCACTTATAAATTAATAACTCAAAAGCTTATATTAACTACAACTGCTTGGCCATTAGCTCAGGCATATTACTGACTAGCTCTTAATACTTAAATTCAGCCCATTTCTATTAATCTATGTTTTGCGACATATTCTGTGGCTTTACCAGTCTACAGGCATGTTGTTCCTTCCGCGGCGGCTGGCATCTCCTGACTCAGCCTTCCTCTTCCCAGAATTCTCCTTGTTTGTTTATCCCGCCTATACTTCCTGCCTGGCTACTGGCCAATCAGCATTTTATTTATCAATCAATCAGAGCAACACATATTCACAGCATACAGAACAATATCTCCATCAGTTGTGTGTGTCCATAAAGCCATGTGAGTATGTGTTTGGAGTTCTGTTTGCCATGCAAAGTCCTCTTTCCTCTTCCCTGGGCCATGTATGGGCTGTTTTGCCCTGATAACATAGAAACAAGGAAGGCTCCATTTAACAGTAGAGTTCATTTTCTTTCAAAAATGCCTGTTTCTATCCAAATATGACAAATAAGACTGCTCAGATGGAGGCTGTAAACATGGAATTAAATTTTTGTATATATTTCATGCAATATCACTGAAGCAGAATATTTTGATGGGACTGTTTAAAAATTACCCTGTCAGTAGGTAAAAACATGTTTCTTACAATCAGGCATAACAGGCTTTTTGGGAATCCTCCTGAGTGTTCTCTGGACCACATGAAGCTATTCTGACAAAAGAAGGGCTTTGGTAAGANGGGGCATTCTTTCAGAATAAATGAGGGCTGGAGGTGTAGCTCAGGTGGTTAAGTGTGTATCAGGCCCTGGGTTTGATCCCCAGCACTATGTAAAATCAACATGGTGGTATATGCCTATAATTTAGGCATATGGGAAGCAGAGGCAGGAGAATCAGGAGTTCAATGTTATCCTGGGCTACATAGCAAATTTGAGGCCATACTGGAGATCTTCGACAAGACAAAGAAAAAGAGGAATGTCATGTAGTGCTCTATTAGATTGGGCACAGCAAGAGAATTCAACAGAGCATAGTTCACTGGGCACTGTCATCCCATCTCTAAGCTTTAAACAGGTTGTTGGGTTTGTGTATTACTAACATTAAAAGCTGAATAGCAAGTGTTTTCTTAAGTGCATTAACTTTTGCACATCTAACTTGAAATATATAGTGTTGTATGATATTTTGTTTGTGTTCTGACAAATAAAGCTTGCCTGGAGATCAGAGGGCAGAACTAGCCACTAGTTAACCATAGAGGCCAGGCTGCTGTGGGATGGTCTTTCTGTATGCTGTGAATATGTGTTGCTCTCATTGGTTGATAAATAAAGCTGTTTTGGCGAATAGCCAGGCAGAATAAGGTTAGGTGGTACAATCAAACAGGAGATGAAGAAAAGTGGGGTCGAGGCAGATGCCAGCCAGCTGACAAGGAAGCAAGATGTATAGAAAATGAGGTAACAAAGCCATGAACCACATGGCAAAGCATAGATAAGAAATATGGGTTAATTTAAATGTAGGAGCTACCTAGTAATAAACCTGAGCCATTGGCCNAACATTTATAATTAATATAAGCTTCTGAGTGATTATTTGGAAATGGCTTCAGGATGAGGTGGGACAGAGAAAAGCCTCTGTTTATACCAGCAGTTGTGGCACACACCTTTAATCACAGCACTTGGGAGNAGGAAGCAGGAAGGAAGATCAGGAGTTCAAGGCCACCCTGGGCTACATGAGATTGAACCATTCTAAAGANGAAATAGAGCCAGGTGGTGGTGGTGCACACCTTTAATCCCAGCACCAGGGAGGTGGAGACAGGATCACAGTGCCCCATTCAGTTGGAGGATTTGTAGAGGTAAGAAATTTCTAGTGGCTGCCGCTCTGCTCTGCTCTGCTTCTCTGATCTTTCAGCTTTCACCCAGTCTGGGTTTTTATTTGATAAGACTAATTAGGATCATGCTTCAATGTTGTTTGGGGATACTTTTTTGTTTTCTATAAATATGTCACAATTTCAGCAAATCGTTTAAAATCCCTGGTAAAATACCCAGAGTGATTCCATAGTNATTGTCCAGTTTTCTNTNTTNCACTGGGATCCGAGAAAGACTGTGTTTGACTTACTATGGTGTGCATAGTTTCTGGAACATAGCATCACATATGTGTCAGAGATATGGGTCATGTTGATTGAAAGAGTTCGAGCTAATTAGGTACTTGACAGAGTACATCGCCTGGGATATAGTTAGCACTGGAAAGTCATTCCTTGTATGATTTCTTTCTTTCTTTTTTTCTCGAGACAGGGTTTCTCTGTGCAGTCCTGGCTATCCTGGAACTCACTCTGTAGATAGAAATCTGCCTGCCCCTGCCTCCCAAGTGCATGTGTCACCATGCCTGGCTTCTTTGTATGATTTCTTTAACATCTACCTTTTTCTCTCCAAGAGATACCTCCAGCATAAATTTATACCTGATTTGTCTCCATAGTTCCTTTCCAGAGTTCTATTTCAGGAGACATTCCCTTAACACCTCTCCTGCACTAGGGGCCTCATTGTACTGTCCCTTACACACCTTATGCTTCTATGACAGTGCTATCCAGTAACGTGTCTCTAGAGCCTCACCAGATTGTCAGCTCTTGGTGTCAATAATGGTTGCTGTCTGGACCAGGTGTTTCCAGTATCTCAGTGTCTCATCCGAGGAACTGGAAAGGACACACTCCCAAGAAGGAAAGCAACAGAAAGTTTTATTAGGAACTACGTGAAAATTTGTTTTGATCACATGGCCAGGAGAGTCGGTGGGTCATTGGAGAGAGTACNGGGGCNGGGAGAAGGATTATTGTTTGGGGTTTCTTTTTATGGTGTCAAGGAGAAGGAGGGGTTCCTGCTATTTGGTGGTTTTCTATTTTGATTGACATATTTAAGTAATATAATCTATTTTCTTTTTTGTTTTTTGTTTTGTGTGGTTTTTCGAGACAGGGTTTCTCTGTGTGGCTTTGGCGCCTTTCCTGGAACTCACTCGGTAGCCCAGGCTGGCCTTGAACTCACAGATATCCTCCTGCCTCTGCCTCCTGAGTGCTGGGATTAAAGGCATGTGCCACCACTGCCCGGCTATAATCTATTTTCTATTGCATATGGCTTCCTATATTGCATCTGATCTTAATAATATACACATGCATTAGGAATAGATATGAGATGGTAAATAGGGTGTTTCCCTAGATGTTCTCTTAAAGGACACATTTGTTCTCTGTGCATGTATCATAAACCAGTCTAGGCTGGATTGGAGCCTTATCTTCCATACACTCTGAATAGAAACTATGTACAAAAAGGAAGTCCTTGTTAGTTCTTAGGGGAGGATAAACTTATTCTGTTGTTCAGAGCAGGGTGTACATACAGCTTGATGTAAGTAGGTGGGGTCCTAGGTTGTTGAGTGCATTGTTAGAAGACGCATGTATACGCACCACACATGAGAGTCACCAGTGCACATAGCCCAAGCCAAGTAGAGTCCCAGATTGAAAAGCTATTCTCCATGCCTGCCTGTCTAACTGGAGGCTAAGATGTTCTATTTAACATGGGAACCCCAGGACTAACATACTCCATGAACCATTGCAGGTATTCAATAGACATATACCAAACCTCAGTAGCTGGAGTTTCAAGCACAGTTGTGAACTGCCTGGCATGGATGCTGGGAACCAGACTCGGGGTCCTCTGGAAGAACAGTGTGCACTCTTAATGGGTGAGACATCTCTCTCCAGCCTACCTCCCTTTTTAATGTGGCTTTGAGCATTTATGGAGACAGAGAGTTGCCCAAACTATTCCAGACTAATGGTTGTTGAGCATATTTTCAAATCTCCCAAGTGATGGTAATGACAGAATTTAATCACCTTTGTGGCTGAGTTCTGTCTTGGGTCAAAGAAAACTCTCTTGTTGCATCCTAACCCAATTTTTTCATCTCTATAGAGATGGAGGAAAGCCAACTAGCATCTTTCTTCAACCAAACCACCCTATTCCTNATGAAAGTTATTAAGTCAGTCTTAGCCCTCAGCCCACAGTTTCCAAGGTGAACTCTGTTCATCTCTGCCCACCTTTCCCCTGGNTTTAGCCTCCATCTTCTTAATGGTTTTTATCACTTCCCTTTGGATCTTTTCCAATTCCTCTTCAGCTCTTTAGAAATTCAGAAACCAAAGCTTGACTCAATGCTAATGAGGGCCTGACCAAGGTTAAATATAGAAAAAATTATAGGTTCTCAGACTGTGTGTGTCATACTCTGTCAGTGCATGTCAGGGCAGAAGAATGCCATTATTGTAGACCAAAGCACCATTTGTGATGTCCTAAAACAAGGTTGGATGCAGACTTATCCTTCTAAAAACACCTTTTTCATTGTTTTTAAAAAGATTTATGAATGTACGTACCTGTATGAGTTTATGTATATTANATGCATGTTAAAAGTATCTTCTTCATAGACAATATATAGAGAAGAAGACACAGCAAGGCATTTGACATGCTTACAATAAAACCATTTTAAAAATTTGGTGATCACACAGTTTTGATCACACATAGGTGATCAAACATAGTTCATCACACATTATAAACTAACTTTTTACTAGACCAACCTGCCTAAGGGACCCTTGAAGCACCAATTCAGCTAAGCAGATTGTCTTTGAGCATCTGAAGATGATGGTCTATTTTGATACTCAAATACTTTTTAATGATTAGAGCTTTTCTTAATTCAGTTGCCTTCCAGTTCTCTCAAAATAAGTAAAAACCTCTCTATGTTTTAAACATGATAATATCAT
>LZPO01097121.1:363811-385148 GCA_001675575.1 Neotoma lepida
CCTCATTTCTCTACCAGGTTCTCCATGGTAGCTGAGAACCAGCTCCCAACACTGCTATAACTAGATCTTTCTAACCTAGTGGAATAATTCTGTTCCAAATGGACTATTAATTTAACATCTGCTTCACAAAAGGTGAATGCATGCCATATGAAATTATTGCTTCCTTAAATCTCTTCAAATCTAACATTTCTATAGGTTCCCAGTTAACTTCTGAATAGCCTTGGGGATGCTGATCATCTGACTGTCATTCTTGAATGGTAACTGGATAAATTAAGATTGGTTTTCTAACAACCTTGGGCTGCTTCCCTTCAGTTTCCTAATGCCCTGGTGTGGTAACTTTGGCTCTAAACTCTTCTGTCTGTGTGTGAATATTTTTCTTAGTTCCATTAGTCTGTCTTTCTGAGGATTTTATCTTATCAGTCATATTTGGCACTGATATCAAGTAGCCTTTTTAGAGATAAACTAAGAATTACCAAATTGATAATTGACATGTCAATCCCAGCTAAGTTGATTATCCCTTCTTTTTTAATCATTCCGTTTGCAAACCATCTATTGTAGACCAATGCAGAGATCAAACTCCATGTGTCATACTGTTTCCCATTTTTAACGGGAAAAAAACTCTTCAACATCTTCTCTGCTTTTTTTTGTTTTTAAATCTAATTCCCTCCCTTTAAGAAGTCCCAGTTGTGTCACCAAATCTGCTGACAATGACAGTGAAGTGGTGCTAGCTGTCGCTGAGTAGCATGTCTGGGTGGAGAACACAAGCGACCCTGGTTGAGGACAGCTGGGGCTGATCGTGTGTCAGCAGCCTGAGGAAGGCGTCCAGGGGAAGCCCACAACCCAGGAGGAAAAGGAGCCAAAGAGCCATCCATTTGAATGGCAGACACGCGGAAGGTGCAAACACAGCACAAGTGGTGAGCAGGCAGGAAGTGAAAGCACAGAGCTACCTGAAGGCAGAGCTGGCTGGTGGTGAGGGGCTAACGCTGGTGGTGTTTGGAGCCCAGGAACCTGTGGAGTTTGGGGCTTGTGGAGACTGCTGCACAGAGGTTGCAACAGGAAAATCCCAGACTTGCTCAGAGGGTTTGGGGAAGAAAAGGAAAAGCCAGCTGGTGGCATGGTGACTCCATAGGGTGCAGTTCCTGTGTGCAGTTCCAGCAGGTGCCAGTGGTTGCAAAGCCACTGGCAAGTGGCTATCTGGTGAACTCATGCCGTGAGTTGGACACCAGGTAAAATGCAATCTAATTAATCTTCTCAATAAAAAAAATCAGGAGTCAGATATCAAAACCTGAGAGATCAGAGAAGCAGGGCAGCAGCCACAGTCACTTCCTACCTCTTTGGTTCCTCNTCCAAAAAGGCTGCGATCCTCTCTTCACCCTACCTTACTACTTCCTGTCTCCTCTGTCTACAGTCCTCCGAACCTCTATAGTTAATTTTGGTCAGCTAGAGGCTGGCCCCACACTCTGACTCCAAGCAAGCTTTATTAGTCAGAACACAGTCAAAATGTCACACAACAGTCACGGTCTTGTGGCAGAAAGATAAACTTAGGAATTTAACTGCTAAGCACTCCAGCCCCACGACTTCCTGGCCACATGACTTCGGACAAGCCATTTTACCTCTCCACTTCCTCTTTTATAAACAGGTCACAATGATGAATGTCTCATAGCATTTTTAACAATATGATATAAGACAGCTTATATAAAACAGTTGGGAGAGTCCTGTCTTACAGCAAGCAGTCAGTCCATGTATGTTCTCATCATCTCCCCATGGAAACCAAGTCTTTGTTTTAACGATGCTTCCCCATTGTTCTCTCTCCTTGNAGTCAATGACCAAAATGATGAGACTTGACCTTCTGATTTTTCTAGGATGTGTTTTGTTTGCTATAACACAAAGTCTCACTTGTATCCCAAGCTAGTCTCAAACTTGCAATCCTCTTACCTCAAGTGCTGGGATTGTAAGTGTGTACCACGGTGCCTCACTTAGGTCTTTAACACCATTCTCCGTATTAGCAGTGAATTCAGTCTGCGCTGCTTGCCTTTCGTCTCATCAGTGGCTACACTTAGGAAACCACTTAAAGCAATACAGAACCCAATACTAGATGCTCATTTCATGTAGTTTTTTTAAAAAAACAATTAAAGAGTGGTCTGGAGAGGTAGCTCAGTAGTTAATAGCACTCGCTGCTCTTGCAGACCTGGGTTTGANTCTCAGTACCTATATGGTGGCTCACAACCATCTGCAACTCCAATTTTAGGGGATCTGATGCCCTTTTCTGACCTCTGCTGGCACCACACACAAACATGGTAACATGTATATTATCATAATAATATGTATTACCACATATATGCCATATATATTGCCACATATATAATACATATTACCATACACATACATATATACACACACATATAGATGCAGGCGAACACTTATAAACATAAAATAAAAATAAAATAAATTGAGTCTTCCATTTTCAAGAAGCTGCTAGATTTTTAAAAACTTGGTGAGTATTTGCCGAGCCTATTTGAGGCCCTACATTCAGTTCAGTTCCAAGCACCATAGGAGTAGCAGCTATGAAGTCAACAGAGTCCTGGCATGCTGTGGAGTNCTGTTTCCATCATTTACCCTTGAACACGTTAGACCTCAGACTGTTTATAAATGTGGCTTCCTCCATGAGAATGATGAATGGTTTTGTATAACTAACACTGGATAAATGAGCCTGCACGCTCATGTAAGAATCATGACAACCTGTGAGGAGAGATCACATTCCTATAACCATAATGAATACTTAGAGCATGCAACACTTGGTGACAAAGAAAGGGGCAAACAAAGGGAATGGAGTTTAGAGAAGTAATTCAAACCAAAGGAGTTGGGAAGTGATAACCAATGATCCAAAGCAGAATTTGCCCTTGTTTGATTATTTAAGTAAAGAGAATCAAGGAACATGGGTGACCTCCTTCTACTTCCCCACAGGAAATGCGACATAAAAAGGGCCTCATTATGGTGTGGTAGGTTGAATATCATTGGCCTCCATAAGTCTCATGGAGAGTGGCACTATTAGGAGGTACAGCTTTGTTAGAATGGGTATGGCCTTGTTGGAGGAAGTGCATCACTGTAGGGATGGGCTTTGAGGTTTCCTATGCTCAGGATACTGCCCAGTGTCTCAGTCAACTTCCTGTCACCTACAAGATGTAGGACTCTCAGCTACTCCTCCAGCATCACCTCTGCCTACATGCCACCAAGCTCCCTGCCATGATGATAATGGACTAAACCTCTGAAACTGTAAAGCCAGCCCCAATTAAATGTTTTCCTTATAAGAGTTGCCATGGTCATGATGTCTTTTCACAGCAATAAAGACCCTAAATAAGACTTATGGCTTTATGAATAAGAAATTGAAATGTTTTCCAATCATTTTTTGTCACCAAGATCAGAGTTCCTTTTAGATGTGGATAATGGTGGGCACATAGGGCTTGAGCAACTTAATTCCTAATTCCAGAAGCCATACATCAAACAGTTTCCTGTGCCTGCTTTTCTGTTCCCACCATAAAGTACGTTCATAATGCATTTTCTTCTTTAGGAAAAGTAACAGAGCTGGCTGGCTGTGGTTTGTTTTCTAAGTCCTGGTGCACTGAATCCGAGGAAATCAACAAGCGTAATAACATGTCAGCAAGTCAACGTGCATTTTGAGGCTGCAGGTTCCTTGATTTCATTCACATCCTTCAGAGTCTCTAGCTAATGGGTGTGGGGAGGTGAGCTCATCACATGACTTTCAGGACAGAATCAAGGCTGAGACTTGGCCTACGGGATCTGCCTACCTGGACAGCNGTTCTGTCAAATCTGTAGCTACCTGGGAACTCTGGAGTCTGTTGGAGGCTGGCAGCTTTTGCAGACAATCCACGGTAGTACAGTGAAGTGTTCTAGTTCCTGGCATTTGTAGAAACTTTACACGGTCCACAACCAGCCCTAGGGCAGGCGACTGTTGTGTTTTTCTGGGACAGTTTATACAGTTTGTGATGCTGAGATGGATGAAGGGAAACCTGTCCTCCAAACGTCAGGGACCCTGGTTGTTGACAGTTGCTTCTGGTCACAGAGGTCCAAACAGAGGTGACAACCATTGTTGTTGAATCTCCCTCTCTTGCAAGTCACTTCAGCTTAGGCTAAGGTGATTTCNAGGGGACTTGAAGAACCAGAGCCTCTTCTCTGCCTTGCACTTTTCTTTCACCTCATTTAGAAGACAGACATTAAGCTCTAGTGGTTCTCACCCTTCCCAATGCTGCAACCCTTTAATACAGCTCCTCATGGTGTGGTGACCCCAATCATAACATTATTTCATTGCTACTTTATAGCTGTAATTTTGCTGCTTCTATGAATTTTAATGTAAATATCTGTGTTTTCTGATGGTCTTAGGTGACCCCCTGTGAAAGGACCATTCTACCTCCAAAGGGGTGGTGACCCACAGTTGACAGCCACTGCCCTAGATCATCTGGAAGCAGCTGTTATGGTTGGAATCTGAAGGTCTGTGTTTTAAACCTTTGTCCCTCTGCTGGTGGTGCTGCCTATGGAAGCTTTAGTAGAAGTGGCCTACCTAGTGTGCTGCCCAGGAGTGGGTCTTGTCAGACTATGTGTGGCCCCTGCTGCCTGCTCTAGCTTCCTGTTTGGCTGTGCTGTCAAGAGTCTCTGTCATACTTGGCCTCTTGCTGCCATAGGCTGAGCTTCTCTGTCATACCTTCCCTTCCATGATGAACTGAAGTCACAGGAGAAGAAATTTTTCCTCCCTTAAGCTATAGCTGTAGGATTCTGTGGTCCTAGAAATACAGAAGTAAAGAGCTCGCACACATACAGGGAAAGTTAGAAAGTGATCGCGCATGTACAGTGAAGATTCACATTCCAAAAGCAAAATCTAGAAAAATCCAAAAAATGATCCAAAAAAGAAGTTCTGGAGCTGAAAAGTCAGTAGCTGAGATGAAGAATATTTTGGTGGGAGGAGTCAAAGGAATATTTAAATAGGCATAAAAGTTCATCAGCAAATTGGAAGGCAGATCTGAGGAAGTCCAAAACTGAAATAATTGAGTCTGAGGAAGAGATGAAAAAAAGATTGATCAAGTAAGACCAATGATTTAAGAGATGAATGTATTTAAAAAATAATCAGTCTAGGGCTGAGTGTCACATCATACAACTAATGAATGCATTTGAGAGGTGGAGGCAAGAAGATCAGGAGTCTGAGTCCAGCCTCAGCTACATAGTAAGTTTGAGGCCAGCCTTGGCTACATAGTAGNTTTGAGGTTAACTTGGCTANCTGAGATTCTGTTTCATTAAAAACAAAAAACAAGCTGGGCAGTGGTGGCACATGCCTTTGATCCCAGCTCTCAGGAGGCAGAGGCTAGCCTGGTCTACAGAATGAGTTCCAGGACAGCCAAGACTACACAGAGAAACCCTGTCTTGAAAAACCAAAACAAAACAACCCCCCCCCAAAAAAACAATGGACTAGCAAGATGGCTCAGTGGGCAAAGCCATTTGCCACCAAATCTAACAACCTGAGTTTGATCCCCAGGACCCACATGACAGACNAAGGGAACCAATTCTCACATGTAAGTCTCAGTTATAAACAAATGTAACTTTTAGAATGCAAGCAAGGACACAAACACAAACATTGTCAACCTGTCTCTCCAGGGGAAGGCAACTTTAAAAAATGATGATGATGTTTAGTATAAAGCTACTTTGTATTTTACCCATATCTTTTTCTTTGTAATTTAAAAGACTAATGCACTTTAAAGGCTAATAGTTTCATCCTGTAAAGAGTATGGAGGGTAGGGATATGACTGTGATGTCAGCAGCAGGGATAAGAAGAAATGGAGCTAACCAGGAGCAGTGCCTCTGTTTAGATTTATTGAAGTTAAGCTGCTATTAATCTATACTAGATTGTTGTGGCTTTAGGATAAAGTGTAAGATTAAGTGTAACTCATATGTTAGCTACAGTGAGTAGCTATTGGGTATACTTGAGAAAGAGTATAAATGTCTCATTGCAAAAGTATCAAACAAATACAAAAGATAATACTAATATAAAAAACAAAAGCCAACGGTGGTGGGGCACGCCTTTAATCCTAGCAATTGGGAGGCAGAGGCAGGTGGATCTCTGTGAGTTTGAGGCCAGCCTGGTCTACAGAGTGAGTTCCAGGACAGCCATGGCTACACAGAGAAACCCTATCTTGAAAAAATAACAACTATTAGCTATTGGCCAGTCAGCTCTTTTATTAAACCAATCAGAAGGTGTCTTGGCAAAGACACATCTTCACAGTGTACAAAAATATTATTCTATTACAACAGAATGGAAACATAGATAGGTTTCCAATTGTAGTTGGATACTTAATTACCCGACTCTCAGTAATGAACAGAACAGCAGACACAAGGAAAGAAAGAGGACATATAGTGAGCAGACTAGAGTCAACAGCCCCTGCAGAGACACACCTCCTGACAACAGTCACTCCATCTCCTCTGGTTCACATAGTACTTTCATATGGTATTCCTCAATGCTATTCCACAGATTGTCTCAGTAAATTTCNAAGACTCGATAGCAACAAAAGATGANGTTAGAGATCAGTAGCTTCAGTAAAACTAGAAAAGTCCTGGATTTAGAGACATTGANCATCATATTCCTAAAAACTCAGTAGGTCAGAGAAGGCTCCCAGGAGAAATTTAGAAGCAGTTAGAGCTGGGTGCAAATGAAATAACAATTCTCCCAAGGCATACAGCGTGTACTAAAAGTAGAACAAACTGGGGGGCAGTTTACAGCTATGAATGCTAATGTTAAAAAAAGAAACAAACAAATCCCAAACTGAAATCTCAAATCAACAACCCAACTTTCCAATTTAAGGAACTGGGAAAAAGAGGGGCAACTCAGTTCCAAAACTGTCCACAGAAAGGAAATAATAAAGATAAGACCAGAATGGAATGGATAAGTGGAATGGAGGATTGAAAAACGATGGAAAAAGCAGTGAGACCAAAAGAAGTTTCCTTGAAAAGATTAATGGTTGACAAGCCTTTAGCTAGATGGCATAAAAGAGAGAAAAGATTCAAATTACTAAAATCAGAAATACAAGTAGAAGCTTTACTACCAACACTATAGAAATAGAGGCACTGTAAATTAGTGCTGTAAACAACTATATGCTAACACACTGGGCAGCCAATGCAAAAGAGCCTAATTCCTGAATACCAAATCCACTAAGGANAAANCACAAAGACATAGGAAGAGACCTACAGCAGATATATTATTAAAAATCCATACTTATCTATATTGTGTCTGATTATTATAGCCATTACTGAGAATGTGGTATTGAAGTCTTTAGCTGTTATTGTAGGACTCCGTTTCTCCTTTCAGTGGTGTGAGGTTTTGCTTCACTATATTTTGATGTTATTAGTTATTAGTTGTATAANCAGTAATTAAAAACTTTACTACAAAAGTCCTGGGCCAAGTGTCTTCACTANTGAGTTCACTTAATGAGGAACTAATGCCAATTCTTCTAAAANNTTTNCAAAAACTTGAAGAGGAAGAAACATTTACTAGATCATTCTATGAGGCTAGCATTACCCTGATCAAAACCCTGATAAATTACTACGAGAAAGGAAAACTATAGACCAATGTCCTTTAGGTACTATGTTGTAAAATTCCTCCACAAAATACTAGCAAACTGAATTTAACAGAGTATTTGGAGGACTGTATGCCATAACCCAGGGAGAACTGTCTCAGTTACTGTTCTATTGCTGTGAGGAGATCAAGGCTCCTCTTATAATAGAAAGCATTTAATTAGGGCCTTGCTTATAGTTTTAGAGGGGTTCATGGCAGCAGATGTAAGCATGAGAGCTTACATCCTGATGCACTAGCAGGCAGAGAGAGGGAATGGGCCTGGTGTGGGCTTTTAAAACCTCAAAGCCCACCCTCAATGACACACCTCCTCCAACAAGAGCATACCACCTAATCCAGCAGTTCTCAACCTGGGGGTCAAACAACCCTTTCACAGGGGTTGCATATAAGATGTACTGCACACTGAATATTTACATTTGATTCATAACAGTAGCAAAATTACAGTTATGAAATAGAAACAAAGATAATTTTATGGTTGGGGGTCACCACAACATGAGGAACTGTATTAAAGGGTCGCAGCGTTAGGAAGGTTGAGAACCACTGTCCCAATCCTTCCAAACAGTTTAACTAGGGACTAAGCATGCAAATATATGAGCCCATTGTGTGTGTGTGGGGGGGGGTGAGCATTCCCATTCAAACATCACAAGAACTTATTATCATATGCATGAATAGTTTAACCCATTAAAATTGGTCAATGAATACATACTAGCAGAATAAATAGAATAATTATATCAGTGGATTCAGAAAGAAAGCATTTAACACAATTTAATATACTTCATGATAAAAATACTCAACANACTAGGAATAGAAGGTACCATACCATAATAGGCATATAGGGAAGTTAACAGTTAACATCATNAATTATGCTGAAAGGCCAAAAGCTTTACCCATAAAAGCATGAACAATTAGGGCTGCCTTTGTTCAAAATTTTTTATCAATACTGGAAGCTCTAGGCGTAATAGCCAAAAGAAAAGAGAAGAGAAAAGCAGTAAAAAATAAAGGGAAAATTAAGTCAATAAATAATCGTTCAATGCAAATCACAAAGGAAATAAAAATACCTCTCCTTACAGATGTGAGGTGCTATACATAGAAAATCCTAAAGATTACACACTTGTACACATGTACATACACACCACACACATCTGCTAGACACGTATCAGTAGACAAAAGTTGGTTGCATTTCTATACACTAACAATGAGCAATCTGAAAAGGAAATTTCAAAAATAATCAAGTTTGTTAGAACATCAAGAATAACAAAATACTTAGGGATTAACCAAGGTGAGATTTATATAATTAAAAATATAAGACATTGATGGAAGAAATCACAAAATCATAAATAATTGGAAATTTATCTCACGTTAGTGGATTAGGAGACTTTACCTTGCTAAGATGTCAATACTGTTTGTATTAGTTACTTTCTTCATCTAAATACCTGACCAGAGGCAATTTAAGGAAAGATGGGTTTATTCTGTTTACAGTTTAAAGGGATACATACCATCATGACAGAAAGAGCATAGTGGCTATAGGGGGAGGCTGGCTGATAACAGTGCATTGGTAGTATTCAGGAAGCAGAGAATGAATTGGAAAGGGAGTGGGGCTATACAGCTTCAAAGCCCACCCTAGTAACCCACTTCCTCCAGTGAGACTCCATCTCCTAAACATCCCCCAGGTCTCCCCAACAGCACCACTGTTGTGAAATGGGGCACAAGAGGCCTTGGTGGATCTGAGCTGAGGAGACAGGCCATGCNGGCAGTGGCCAAGTGAGCATGAGGCATCCATGTGGAAAGTTTTATTGAAGGAGGAGGGGAGAGGGAATAGGGAGAAAGAGGGAGGGGGAAAGAGAAAGAGAGGGAAAGAGAGAGAGAGAAGGAGAGAAAGGAAGTGGAGGTGTGTGCAGCCTTGTGAAGACAGAGAGAGAGGAGGAAGAAGAAGGGGAGGGGTTTTTTTCCTCTTAAAGGGGGCTTTACATAAGATGATGTCAGGACGCTGAGTGGGTCCCTAAGGGGTGGCCTGAATGCCAACAACCACTAGCTGAAGACTGAGTATTCAGACACGTGGACCTATGGAGGACATTTCACATTCAAACCTCAACACGACCCGAAGCAATCTATAGGTTCAAGGCAATCCCATCCTAATATTTATTTATATGGCATCTCCTGGCANGCTGAATAGTCACAATGGTCATTAAAAAGAATACATTTGTAGGGGCCGATGAGGGTCACACATTTTGACTTTAAAATTTACTATAAAACCACAGTAACCCAAACAGTGTGACACTGGCCTAAGGACATAGATATGGACCAGCAGAATAGAGCAGAGATCCTTGCATGTCTAAGCAAAGGGGTTTTGGCAAGTGTGCCAAGAGCATCCTCTGAAGGAGGAAAGTCTCTGAAACTAGATATCCAGGAGCAAAGAATGAAATTGGACTCCTACCCAATGCTCTATGGAATAATTATATGAAATAACCAAAAGCTAATTCAAAATGGGTCAAACACTTAAAACTATAAAGCTTCCAGAAGTAAATATAGGTAAAAACTACACAACATTAGATTTGAGAATGATTTTTTTGGATAAAACGAAACCAGGTAATGAATAATAGATTTATTGAACTAGGCAAAAAACAATGTTTCGTGCATCAAAAAACCACTATTAACAGCCAGGTGGTGGCTATTAACAGCCAGGTGGTGGTGATGCCCTCCTTTAATCCCAACACTCAGGAGGTAGATGCACGCAGATCTCTGTGAGTTCAAGGACAGCTTGGTCTACAAAGCGAGTTCCAGGACAGCCAGAACTGTTGCACAGAGAAACCCTGTCTTGAAAAAAAAAAGAACCAATAACAAACAAACAGACAGAATAGCAAGGCAACCCACAAAATGAGAGAAAAAAATTTACAAATAATATATATGTCTTTGTGAGGATTTCTGTTGCTGTGACGAAACACCATGANCAAAGGCAACTTGAGGAGTATAAAGGGTTTATTTCACTTATGTCTCCATATCACAGTTCATCATGGCAGGCAGTCAGGACAGGAACTCAAACAGGGCAGGAATCAGGAGGCAGGAGCTGATACAGAGGCCAAGAAGTGCTGCTTACTGGCTTGTTCCTCCTGGCTAGCTCAGCCTGCTTTCTCATAGAATCCAGGACCACCAGCCCAGGGATGGCACCACCCACAGTGGGCTAGGCCCTCCCCCATCAATCACTAATTAAGGAAATGCCCAACAGGTTTGCTGATCTTATGGAGGCATTTTCTTAGTTGAGGTTCCCTCCTTTCAGATGACTCTAGCTTGATATGAAGTTGATGTAAAACTAGCCAGGACATCATAAGGGTTTCTTATCTACAATAAGTAGGGAACTCCCAAATCACGAATCACTTGATTTAAAAATGGCCAAAAGGGTTGAAAATAATTTCTCCAAAAATCTACAATCACCTGCTACATATATAAGAATATGGTCAACATCATGAATTATTGGTGAAATGCAGATTAAATCAGCAGATGAATATCACCTTACACAAATGGGAGATGGCTATCAAAAATAAATAGAGAAGAGAAAAAGGAAAGGAGAAAAGAGGAGGGGAGAGAAGGAGTGCTGATGAGAACATGGAGACAAAAGAAGCCTTATTCACCGCTGGTAAGAGTGTAAAATAGTATCCAGCTGTGGAAAACAACACAGCCATCCCTCAAAAAAACTAAAAAGAGAACTATCTTTATGTGATATAGCAATTCTAATTTTGGTTTTATCCCCCAAAGAACAAATGAAACAAAGTTATAAAGAAATATTTATAAACTCAAATTATTTTCAATAGTTAAAGTATGGGTGTAACCCAGGAGCCTGGCACAGCAGAATGGGTAGCAAAATGTGGGACAGATGTGCAGTGACATCTTGTTCATCCTTGAAAGGAAGGACATTCTAGCACAGTGACAAGATCAATGACATTTGAGGAAAATCCTTGTTAGAGGCTATAATGTGACTCCCATTTCTCTGAGTTGGGTATCTTGTTTTATTTAACTGAATATCTATTATTTAACACTCTACTTTGGCCTCCTCTAGTGTCCCATAGAATGTGGGTATTAGTAGGACAGAAGCAGAAGAAAACTCATGAACTTAGGATCATTTTCTCTATAACTTTAAATAAAGCAAGCTTGCAACCTCCCAGCACAGCCTCTTCAGGAATGTTAATTCTGTGAAAGACATGCGTGTTGTTCTCCTTTGAAAACAAAACTTTAAATGTTTTTGTCAGTTTTCAAGTTTAAACCAGTGCTCCCCCCTCCTTCCCACNTCCTCTGAAGGAGGAAAGTCTCTGAAACTAGATATCCAGGAGCAAAGAATGAAATTGGACTCCTACCCAATGCTCTATGGAATAATTATATGAAACGACCAAAAGCTAATTCAAAATGGGTCAAACACTTAAAACTATAANGCTTCCAGAAGTAAATATAGGTAAAAACTACACAACATTAGATTTGAGAATGATTTTTTTGGATAAAACGAAACCAGGTAATGAATAATAGATTTATTGAACTAGGCAAAAAACAATGTTTCGTGCATCAAAAAACCACTATTAACAGCCAGGTGGTGGCTATTAACAGCCAGGTGGTGGTGATGCCCTCCTTTAATCCCAACACTCAGGAGGTAGATGCACGCAGATCTCTGTGAGTTCAAGGACAGCTTGGTCTACAAAGCGAGTTCCAGGACAGCCAGAACTGTTGCACAGAGAAACCCTGTCTTGAAAAAAAAAAGAACCAATAACAAACAAACAGACAGAATAGCAAGGCAACCCACAAAATGAGAGAAAAAAATTTACAAATAATATATATGTCTTTGTGAGGATTTCTGTTGCTGTGACGAAACACCATGAACAAAGGCAACTTGAGGAGTATAAAGGGTTTATTTCACTTATGTCTCCATATCACAGTTCATCATGGCAGGCAGTCAGGACAGGAACTCAAACAGGGCAGGAATCAGGAGGCAGGAGCTGATACAGAGGCCAAGAAGTGCTGCTTACTGGCTTGTTCCTCCTGGCTAGCTCAGCCTGCTTTCTCATAGAATCCAGGACCACCAGCCCAGGGATGGCACCACCCACAGTGGGCTAGGCCCTCCCCCATCAATCACTAATTAAGGAAATGCCCAACAGGTTTGCTGATCTTATGGAGGCATTTTCTTAGTTGAGGTTCCCTCCTTTCAGATGACTCTAGCTTGATATGAAGTTGATGTAAAACTAGCCAGGACATCATAAGGGTTTCTTATCTACAATAAGTAGGGAACTCCCAAATCACGAATCACTTGATTTAAAAATGGCCAAAAGGGTTGAAAATAATTTCTCCAAAAACTACAATCACCTGCTACATATATAAGAATATGGTCAACATCATGAATTATTGGTGAAATGCAGATTAAATCAGCAGATGAATATCACCTTACACAAATGGGAGATGGCTATCAAAAATAAATAGAGAAGAGAAAAAGGAAAGGAGAAAAGAGGAGGGGAGAGAAGGAGTGCTGATGAGAACATGGAGACAAAAGAAGCCTTATTCACCGCTGGTAAGAGTGTAAAATAGTATCCAGCTGTGGAAAACAACACAGCCATCCCTCAAAAAAACTAAAAAGAGAACTATCTTTATGTGATATAGCAATTCTAATTTTGGTTTTATCCCCCAAAGAACAAATGAAACAAAGTTATAAAGAAATATTTATAAACTCAAATTATTTTCAATAGTTAAAGTATGGGTGTAACCCAGGAGCCTGGCACAGCAGAATGGGTAGCAAAATGTGGGACAGATGTGCAGTGACATCTTGTTCATCCTTGAAAGGAAGGACATTCTAGCACAGTGACAAGATCAATGACATTTGAGGAAAATCCTTGTTAGAGGCTATAATGTGACTCCCATTTCTCTGAGTTGGGTATCTTGTTTTATTTAACTGAATATCTATTATTTAACACTCTACTTTGGCCTCCTCTAGTGTCCCATAGAATGTGGGTATTAGTAGGACAGAAGCAGAAGAAAACTCATGAACTTAGGATCATTTTCTCTATAACTTTAAATAAAGCAAGCTTGCAACCTCCCAGCACAGCCTCTTCAGGAATGTTAATTCTGTGAAAGACATGCGTGTTGTTCTCCTTTGAAAACAAAACTTTAAATGTTTTTGTCAGTTTTCAAGTTTAAACCAGTGCTCCCCCCTCCTTCCCACNGTGTGGTTGGAAGGAAACCTTATCACCTAAGAAATGCTGACAGTCCACGCCTACCACTGGGACACATAATTGGGTCTGTGTGCCTTTGCTTTCTTTTCAAAGGGTCATTATTTACTTATTTAATGTGTATGTGTGTGTTCCTGAATGTATGTATGTATGTNTGTCACATATGTACCACACCTGCAGAGTCTAGAAGAGGACATTGGATCCTCTGGAGCTTGAGTTATNGGCAGTTGGGAGCTGCCCAGTGTGGGAGCTGCGAACTGAACCTTGGTCCTCTGGAAGAACAGCAAGTGCTCTTAGCTGCTGAGCCANCTCTCCAGCTCCTGCCTTCACTTTCTGACGCAGGTGTGGTGTGATGAGGCACTCCCAGGCCCTTCTGCACATAAAGCTCTGTACTCAACATCCCAAGGCCTTAACAGATTGCTTCTAGTTTTAGGAGAGACAAAAGCAAAAACACTTCTCTTATACACATCTAGAAGTGTATAAGAGAGCCCTTCTGCACATAAAGCTCTGTACTCAACATCCCAAGGCCTTAACAGATTGCTTCTAGTTTTAGGAGAGACAAAAGCAAAAACACTTACTGATCCAGGTAAATGCTATGAGAGAAGCCAGTGAGTGAGGCAGGTATTAATGGAGACTGTAAGACGAATTTCTAACCAGTCTTATTAATAAACACACAGAACAAGAAATAGAGGTGAAAATCTGACAGAGATCAGAGGAATTGGGAGCAAGCCACCAGCTAGCCTCATCTCACCAACGCTGCCACTACTTCCAAAGAGCGAAGAGAAGCGAAGAGAGCGACTTCCTGTCTAACCCGGCTTTTTATGCCGGTCCGTTCTGCTAACTCATTTCCTATCCTCACCAAGCTACATCACTTCCTGTCTGTCTGCACGGACCTCCAGAACTCTATGGCCTGTCTCTTATACACATCTAGATGTGTATAAGAGACAGGATTAAGGGCGTGTGCTAACTTGCATGACTATTGTTTTACTACTAGTGGCTGGCTGCCCCGTTTTTCCTCCGATCCTCCGATAAATTTTATTGGGGAACACAGATAAAATATCACCACAGGAGACTTTTCATGATGAAGTCAATTAGAGGCTGTCATAGTTAGGGTTTCTATTGCTGGGAAGAGACACCATGACCGCAGCAACTCTTATAATGGAAAGCATTTAATTGGGGCTGCTTACAGTTCATAGTTTAGCCCATTATCATCATGGCAGGAAGCATGACAGCATGCAGGCAGACATGGTGCTGGTGAGGTAGCTGAGAGTTCTGCATTCCGACTGGCAGACAGTAGGAAGAGACAGTATGCCCCTGGGCGTGGCTTGAGCTTCTGAAACCTCAAAGCCCACTCCCTNGAGGCATACTTCCTCCAAAAAAGGCCACACCCACTCCAACAAGGCCATGCCTCCAATAATGCCACTTCCTATGAGTCTATGGGGGCCATTTTCATTCAAACCACCACAGAGGCATACCTTAGTAAAGTAGAAGGAACTCAACACAGAAGAGTGAGCCAGGCAGGAGCATGGGATGTGCAAATAAATGCCTTGAGTNTAGAAAGCTCAAGATGTTCAAGTTACATAGAAAATCAGTATGACTGGGACAGTATAGTAGAAGGAAAGGAGTATGGAGACAAAGGCAAGGGTCTTGTTGTTTGAGGTCTTGTCAGCCNTTTGGCTAATCTAGAGTGTGAAGGTCTCTACTGACTATCAGTTAGAATCACCTAGGAAAAGAGTCTGGGCATGCCTGTGAGGGGTTATCTAGATTCACCTCTGGACGTGCTTGGTAGGGATTTTATTGTGAATGTGGGCAGCACCATTTCATGTTTTGGGTTCTAGGCTGACTAAGGAGACAGGAAATCCAGCAGCAGTGGTCACTGCTCTCTGCTTCCTGAGTGCAGACTCAGCGTGAGCCCTGCTGCCATGACTTCTCCCACCCTGGAACTGTCCTAGTCAGTTAACTAACACACAGGGTTTATTTAATGTTTGTCAAGAAGTCCCTGAGGAATTGAAAGTGGCCCCCAGGCACATTTTCAACTTGGGACTCAGTGCTGACTTCCAAGCCTCAGTTTACCCATAGTCTTCTTCAGACTCTTTGCAGCTCCAGGGCTTTGGGTCATGCACAAGACCTATGCAAATCCAAGCCAGATGTAATCCCAGCATGGCGAGGCTAAGGCACACAGTCCCATCTCTATCCGAGGAGCTATTGGCTGTTAATAGCTGCTGGGAGAGGGAGAGTCATTTCTGGAGTAGAGCCCATGGCAAGTTGACAGTATTCCACCGGAAGNCCACACACTCAAGAATGATGGGCAGCTCAAATTAGACTGGCTGGCTAGAAAAGCAAAGCTACAAAGTTAGGTGGTTCAGGAGTGGGGCTGGATCTGAGAGGAGTAGGAGNGAGGTGGAGAGGGTGAATATGATCTAAACACATTGTGTAAATTTTTCAGAGAACTAATTAAAAGATGGGGTGGGGGAAGAGAAAGAGGGAGAGGGACAGGGAGAGAGAGAGAAAGATAAAGCACAAACTCGAAGTGGGGTGAAGCTATAAATTCTCAAAGCCCACCCCCAGTGACCTACTTCCTCCAGTAAGGCAGTACCTCCTGAAGGTTCTAGAACCTTCCCAGTGTTCAAATAGGTGCAACTATGGGAGACAGTTCTCATTCAAAACACAAGTGGAGTTCATCATTGACATGAAATAAGCCAGATTGGGTCATACAAAGATTATTGTACGGAACCCAACCCCAGTGGATACATCTACATCACAGATCTTGCATCTGTGGCACAGGCAACATCTTGGAAGAGGGGGTGGAAAGATGGTAAGAATCAGAATACCAGGAAGTCTACTGGGAAACANTCTCTCCTAGAAATGGCTGCATAAGCATGACCAGAACAATGGCNATATCAATAGACATGCTAAGGTAGAAGGGGAAAATTTCAGAGTCCCACCCTAGATAGAGAACTAGTGATTGCTGAGTGAGGCAGGATTGGCCTCTCCCAGTGGTGAGCTTCCATCTTGGTTGTCCAATACAAACTTATCAGTCCTGAAACCATATGTGTGCAAACAAAAAAAATGGACCCAGCGGGTTGTGTTTGTACATATACACGCATATCCAAACATATGTATGTATCTAACGATGATAATGAATGAAGAAGCAGCTATCAATTTGGGGGGGGGCATGGAAGGAGGCAGGGCATAGGAGAGGTTGGAGGAAAGGTTTATGGGAGGGGCTGNAGGGAGGAAGAGGGAGGGGGAAGTGATGTAATATATTATAAAATTAATAAAAACCCTCAGGATTNCATATTTTCTCCCATACATGGAATCTTTTTTAAAAAAGACGTGAAGGGAAACTATTTGGGAAAAGGAAGGGTACTGATGTTAGCATGGTAAGATCAAAGTACATTATATTCATGCATGCAAATTTAATGACATTTATCTTGTATAATTATACACATATAAAACTAGATAGATAAAAAAGAGAGGGAGTGCACTAAGGAGAANCAGAAAGATGTGTAATTGCTGGTCTAGAGCTGGAACTAGAGGCTGTAGTGGCATTAGTTGGCAAAACTGCGTTTTTTTCTTTCTATTCCTTAGCTTTATGACAAAAGATGTTAATTAAATAAAGTAAAATATCTATGTAACCATTAGAAGTTGTCACAATGAATATTTAATGACAAGGAAAAATGCTGTTTCTGAGACTGAGCTCTTTGCTCTGAATCCATTGGCATTCATCTCCATGCACAGCTCTGTCCCTGAGAGGCTGCCTGCTATGAACACCAGATACTCTGCCTGGGGCTTTCCTTTGGCCAGGAACAGGCTGCAAGTCTATGCTAGGGGAATGCTCAGCCCTCCTCCTACCAACTCTCTCCTCCCTAACCAATTGCTGATGGGAAGTTGACAATGAGAACCTTACCTTCCTCAACTTCCCCAGGGGCAATTGTGAGATGTTTTCCACACTTAGGTTTCTAAGATTTTACCATCAGAGCTCAGTTCTGATTATAACATAGTACCTATTAGATTAATTGCCTAGAGTTGATCGGCTTACGGTGATTTTTTTTTTTTTATCAAATTTTTCAGCATTCCTCTCATGAAGTGGTTGCATCTGTGTCCTCCCCTCTCCTTTGGGGACATTCTGCTTTTACTAAAAGACGAAGGCAAAAGTGACCTTGTGTGGCTTTCAAGGCTGCACTGTACAAGAGCATCAGTCTCTGTTTGCCCTGTTGGATACTCTCTCTTGAGGAATTCACACATCAGGTGAGAGGTCTGACAACACTTAAGTCCCTATGCTGCACAGTTCATGTGTCAACCTGTTTGACCCACAGGACCACCTGATAGCCCAGAAGAGCCTTCAGATGCCTGAAGCTCTGCAGATAGCTCAAAGTTAAGTTTCTGGACACCTGCTGAAGAAAATNTTATGTAAGACTTGTTGGTTGTTTTATACCACCATAAATAATTTTACACAGCAACAGCGACTGGAAATTTTCTCTCTGTGTATGTCTTTACTGTATCATACATACNTTTTCTGGCATCAGCTTAAAAATAAATTATGTAGGAAGATACTTCAGTGATAGAACATTCATCTAGCATGTGCAAGGTCTTCTTTTAAGACATCAAGACTGCCATGCATGGATCAATAGGTATATAAATGGAAGGTTGGATGAATAGATAATGGATGGATAGATAGATAGATGAATGGATAGATGGATGGATGGATGGGTGAGTGGGTAGGTGGATGGATGAATCAATGGATGGGTGAATGGATAAATAGATAATGAATAGATGAATAATGGGTGGATGAGTGTTTGGATGCATAGATAATGGATAGATGGATGGGTGGGTTGGTAGGTGGATGGATGGATGGATTAATGGGATAGATGGGTAGGTGAATGGGTAAATAAAGACACTGTGTTACTCAGCCTTCACTGCTGTGAGAAAATACCTGAGGTGGGGAGGAGCTATGTACGAGGAAAGGTTTATTTGGCTATGGTTTCAGTACATAGCTCTCTGACTCCAATGCTCTTAGGCTTGTGACAAGGCAGAAATGAATGTCAGAGGAAAGCTGCTCACTTCGCAGCAGGCAGGAATCAGAGAGAACAGATACNCATACCCCAGTGGACAACACCTTCTCAATCTACCTCACCTTCTAAGAGCCCATTCAACTAGTGTATGAATTAATCCATCAATGAGGTTAACACCCTCATGGTGATTAGATTAAGAATTTTATGTATTTTTTCTTTCCTTTGTATTTATTTCATGGTTTTGTTACACATAATTATTAATTGGTAATATAGTTTTTCTTTTAAATTTTATTTTTATTGCTATCTATGTGTACGTGTCTGTGAGACTATGCCACACGTGTAAAGTGCTCACAGAGCACAGGAAAGGGTTTCGAATCTCCTAGAGCTGGAGTTAAAGGTGGTTGAAAGCCACCCTGCCAGATGTGAGTGATGGTAACTAACTCAGNTCCTCTGTAGGAGCAATAAGTTCTCTTCACTGCTGAGCTCTGTCTCCAGGCCCACAACATAGTTTTTTGAGGTCCAACTTTTCTGAGAACAAATTTCAATGTAAAGATTCAAGTATATGTAATTTATTCATTTTCCATCTTATTNTTAGGTGACAAGTAACAATTGTATTGTTACCTGGGGNACAAAGGGATGTTTTGACACATATACATTGTGTAATGATCGCATCAAGGTAATTAGCATATCTGTCACCTCAAACAATTTTCATTTCTTTGTAGTGTCATTTTCCGCGAGATGAGTGGACCTGGAAGACATTATACTAAGAGAAAGAAGTTGGGCCCCAAAGAGCAAATACTNCATAGTCTCACTCCTCTGGAATCTAACGAAGTTGGTCTCATAAAAGCAGAGAAAGACAGTGGTTATCAGGAGCTCATGGATTGTGAGGTTGGGAGAGATTAGTCACATTATGATTTATACATGAGATGTCCTCCAAAACCCAGGCATTGAAGGCTTGGTCCCCATTGTTGAAAGAAGACCTGCCTACCTCTGCCTCATGAGTGCTAGGATTAAAGGTGTGCGCCACCTACCTATGTCCAGCCACCTCCCATTATTTCTAAAATGATTATTAGTTCACACACGAGTTCAATTTGTAGGAAATATGCCTTTGTTTTACTANGCCCACCAAATGAGAGGTGGAGCCAGCCCTGCCCATGCTTTGTGTGGTGCCTTTATAGATAATGAGTTAGNTGATAAAAANGACTTCTCAAACTCCTGAGCACTGGAATCTAGACAGGATGTTGCCGGGGATGATTGCCGTTGGTTCCAGGAAAAGCAATTTGTTCTGAGTTAGCTATCCCAGCTGTCTGGCATTATCCTTGGAACTGCATTTTAAACCTTTGGGAAATCAGATTTCCAACTTGCACCTCCCGAAAAGAACATACTCCCTAGGAAGAATCTGTGACACTAGCAGGCTGTGCCCCTGGTTCTCTGTATGAGACTTCCTCCTTCCTGTAATCATGACNGCCTCATGCTGTGTTTAAGATGCTGGTAAAGGATTTCTGCTCTTACCTTAGATTTGAAGATCCTTTCTTTCTANTGTGTATTACTTGTAAAAATACTATTTAACACCAATGAAAACTCCTTTAAAAAGCATTCATGGAACTATGACCATGACCAAAGTTTCTATTTTGCCANAAAAATATAAATAAAATGTTCTTAAATCTGTTCCTGACAGATAAGTGCTCAGGGCTAGAAAGACGGCTCAATGCTTAAGACCTAAGTTCATTCCCAGCACCCACAGGGCAGCATACAACTTCTGTAACTCTAATTCCAAAGAATCTAACGCCCTCTTCTGGCCTCAACTAGCAAAGGGCACACATGTGGTGCCCATACACGCATGCAGGCAAACACGCGTATACATAAAGTAAAAAGAAATAAATCTTTTTAAAAATTCAAGTAAAAGCTAAATGGAAGTCAAGATGTTCTTTAAAAGCAAATATTAACATCATGTAACCCTTTCTCCTCTGGACAGACTCCCCCTACTTGTAAATTGCTGTATTTATGTTGTCCNTTCCTGACTTGACATTTTTCTAGGAGTCAAGTTAGATTCTCACAATCTCATACCTGTATGCAGAATTCACCCAGCAGTTTGTGGACCATCAGTTATGGACTTCAGCATGTTTCCCAAAGTGACATGTCCNACANTGTTGTAGCCCTCACTGTGGGCTTATTGTCTGTGAACCTTATCACCACCTGGCCCAGCCCTCACACATCAGAGTCTTCTGAAGTTTGTCTCCTATCTTTGTCCACATTTCACTTCCTAAATCAGTCTTCCAAACTACACTCGGGGAGGCATTGGAGGAGAGGACAGCTATCCAGAGGTACTCTCTTCAATGTCACAAACAGTCTGTGCAGGCTGTGCTTTGGGAGCAGCTGTGGCCATCCAAGAGGCTTCTGGTATGAGACATTCCAAGTCAGGGTATGTGGGTTAATGGTGGGAGCTCAGATCAATGAGCACAGACTGGGAGGTACTGAAAGCAGTGCTCATGCTT
>LZPO01097121.1:420934-438904 GCA_001675575.1 Neotoma lepida
CCTTTCCTGGAACTCACTTGGTAGCCCAGGCTGGCCTCGAACTCACAGAGATCCGCCTGCCTCTGCCTCCTGAGTGCTGGGACTAAAGGCGTGCGCCACCACCGCCCGGCCCGGCACTTTGAAGAATACATAGGCTTAGGATTTCCCAGAGTTCTCGACTGAAGAGAAGCATATTGGCACTTGCTGAAGATTCAGATTCCTGGATCCCAAACAGATGTATAAATATAAGCACCCAGAGTAAGGCCTGCAAATCTGTGTTTATATCCATTGTCCTAGAAAATTCTTGCCATNACACAAAGTTAGAAAACACTATAAAGATTTCTGAGGGTCAATGCCAGCAGTTCTACGAAGANCAGGAACCAAAGTTCTTGGTATTTATATAGTGCCAGGTTTAAAGTGTCAGAGGCATATTGATAGCAGGGTGCAAGGAGAGACTGGTTCACATGGGCTGCATTCTTGATCCCAGGGAGGTATTCTGGGGCCTGCTGAGTTCTGAGGGAGGGAGGAGTTAAGAGAAGGGACAAGATGTCTTTTTGTAACAGAAATTGGACTCCCTTCTAATTGTCTTGGCTCTAACCTGGTTATATTCTGTTCCAGGTATGCACTTTGGACGTGTTCCTCNGCCCCAAATGGTGGCCTGGTCCATTAGTGTCACATTCCGCAGGGTGTTTCTCCAGTTCACAGACTCTTCCCTGCCCAGACACTGTTAGAGAGAAGGAGGTGGTGCTGGACCAGTTAGAGCTGAGATGCAGGTAGAAGGTGACGTTACAGAAGCTGGAAGCTGAAAGCATGATCATTTCTGGGGTAGCACAGGAGAGAAAGGTACGGGNTTCAACATGAGTATTTGCCTTAGTATTAATTCACCAAGCTGAGGGATGATTGTTCTTAGTCTGTACCTCAAACTTCAGCTAAGTATTTGTAGAGTAAATTTAAACACAAAACTCGAGTTTTTTCAATAATCTTATTTTAAAATTTTTTAATAGAAGATAAATGATAATTGAATTGAAACAAAACAAAAGTTAGTTTTTGATTATAAAATTGCTTTGTATTTTATACCTAGTAACTTAAGCATGTCATTCTGGAATTCATGGATTT
Organism: Neotoma lepida; assembly: GCA_001675575.1. Lineage (NCBI taxonomy): Eukaryota > Metazoa > Chordata > Mammalia > Rodentia > Cricetidae > Neotoma > Neotoma lepida. The sequence goes on from LZPO01097121.1 coordinate 422,030, forward strand.
GAAAAAAATACTGAACATTAGCTATCGCTATTATGCTAGTGGCATGAAGACGTTGGATTTATGTATGTTAATTTGACTCATATGCAAGTCAAAACATGCACATTCTTAATCAGCAGCTGGTTTAATATGCTTTCCACACTTGTAAAAAATGAAAAGTACCGCAAGCTATTTTTTGCCTTGTCATTCATGCTGTCAGCTGTACTTACTGTGAATCCAGCAAATGTGGTGCATCTGGGTCCAGGACAAAGTCACAAATTCAGTAGAAAATATGGCCCTTTTGTAGGTAAGGGGAGAGCAAACTGAAACGTAATTTTAGTGCATGCTTTGAGGAGTATCCTTCTAAAATTATATGTCAGCTGGGTGTGGTGCACCTGGAATCCCTTTTCTTGGGAGGTAGAGGAAAGAGGGTTAGGAGTTCAAGATCACCCTTGGTTAATAAAGCCAGTTACATGAGACTCCACATCNAAAAAACAGGTAAATAAGCATACAATTATTTGTATTGCTTGAATTTTTTTTTTTTTTTGAGACAGGGTTTCTCTGTGTAGCCCTGTTTGTCCTGGAACTGACTTTGTAGACCAGGCTGGTCTCAAACTCACAGAGATCTGCCCACCTCTGCCTCCTGAGTGCTGGGATTAAAGGTGTGCACCACNACCATCTGGCTCACTTGAATTCTTAAGTGAATTTTCTATATATTAGAATTTCGGAGTAGACTTATAGTCATTTTTATTAGACCCTGTAGGTGGAGTTTTTCTGTGTCNTGGTTGCTCCCAAATAACCACAAGAGACTTAATATAAATTATAAATGTCTGGCCGATATCTCAGGCTTATTACTAACTAGCTCTTACAACTTAAATTAACCCATTTCTATTTATTTATTGCCACATCATGGCTTTATCTGTCCTCCATCATGTCTTGCTCCTTCTGTGTCTCCTGGGGACTCCTTTGGCTCNGCCCTTCTTCTTCCCATCATTCTCAGTTTGGCTTTCCCGCCTAACTTTGTCCTGTTCAGCTATTGACCAGTCAGCTTGTTTATTAAACCAATCACAGTGACCTATATTTGTACAGTGTAAAGGAATATTCCACAGGACCCTCCACTTACATTTCTATTAAAGCTTTTAATTCATTTGGTAATTTATATTTCTTTATAATAACATATTATATTATATAATATAATATAAACAATGTAGTGCATGAGCATATGTAGGATACTTGCAAGGCAGCATCCACACAGACCAAGCCTGATCCTTACAGTCTACTAGAAAAGATACTGAGTCACTTCAAGGAGAACATCATAAGCAAGGTGGCTCACCTGTGGGGTGTTCAGTACCTCCTGTAGAGCAGAGGGGCCAGAAAGGGGCTGCTTGTACAACATTGCCTAGAAGGACCCAGTTTCTGGGGCTTTTGTTCTGAGGCCTTCTAGTTCGTTCTTCCAAAGAATGCTTCTGTTCTCAACAGCTTTCCTTGAGGGTCTAAGGAGCAATTAACAATTGATTAGGTTTAGTAGGGGGGCAGTTCCCTGTATAAAAAAATGCTGGAATAAACCTGGGGCAAAACATCATTTTACATGCAACCACCTCTTAATTAATTTTCAATTCTATTTGATTTTTTAAAGTGAGGACACACACAACTCAGCTGTAGAGTACATATCGTGCACATCATATTTTTAATCACATTTGAACTCCAAGAGCAACTTATTTCTCTGTCTTGAACTGTACCTCAATGTGTCATTAGTTAGTGGATTTTGCTTCTATGGTAAACTATGCATGACATCATAGTTAAGAATTTAACCATTTTAAATGGATAGTTCCACAGTGTCAGATACATTGACAGAACCTTGCAACCTCTAACCATTTCCTGAACTTCTTCATGATCCCAAACAGAAGTTCTACTCACTAAACATTAACGGTCTCTTTCCTTTTCCTGGGTCTCTGGTAGCACCTCAATTCTATGTGTTCCATAGTATAATTCTATAGTATAATAATACACTAAGTACTTCTTACAATGAATCACATAACATGTATTGTTTTGTGCCTGAATTGTTTCAGCAGGGTATTAATATTTTCAAAGTTCATCCATGTTGTAATATCTACCAGAATTTCACACCAGTGAGATGGCTCAGTGGGTAAAAGTGTTTTCTGTGCAAGCCTGATGCCTGCATTCAGTTCCTGGAACCCACAAAAAAGCTAGACGAGGGGCTGACATCTGCAGTCTCAGTCAGCACTCCCGAGGCAAGATGGAGGGCAGAGAAGAAGCTTCTGGAAGCTTGCTGGCCAGCTAGCCTAGAGAAAGCGAAATAGCAGAGACAACAGGAGAGAGAGAACCAACTCACCAGAGTTTGTCCCCTGACCCCCACACTTGTGCCATGGTGCATGTGCATGTGAACCTGCTTGTACACACACACACACACACACACACACACACACACACACACACACACACTAAGTACTTTTTAAACAGCTGTCAGGATTTCACTCCTTTTTAAGGAGGAAATAGTGTATACTTAATATAAAATGTAGCTGCTGGCCTAGTTTCCTTTTTGTTACCATGTTAACCATTGTGATAAAGGTAACTTGGAGGCAGAAAGGGTTTATTTTAGCTTATAAGTTGCAGCCCATCATTAACGGAAGCCAAGGCAGGAACTGAATCAGAGACCATGAATGCTGCTTACTGACTTCCCTCCAGCCTTATGTCCATCTGCCATTCCTCACAGCCTAGACTGACCTGCCCAAGGATGGTAANGTCCACAATGGCTGGGCCCTCCTACATCAATTGTCAATCAAGAAAGTGCACTGCAAATAGACCCACAGGCCAATCTGATGGAGGCAATCTGTCAACTGATGGTCTCTCTTCTCAGGTGTGTCTACTTTGTGGCAAGTTGACATTAAAACCAACCATCACAGTTGCACATATATGATTATATGACATATAATTTTGTTATGTGATAATAAATAACATTTTATTTACCTGTCGGTGGCCAATTGGTTATTTCTACTTTTTGATTGATGGCCAGTGATCAGCATTGACGTCCTATGTTTGTTTGGCTTCTGACCCTTAGATCATGAGATGAGCTGAGAACTGGGACTTAGGGGCATTCTCTATAACAGTCTNATGAACCACTGACGGGTTTTCCACAGTAGCTACAACCTAGTGGGTAAATGTAAAATTTAGAATTCATTCTTTCAGTCTTAACCTCATTCAAATCAATAACTCAGCTCAAAGACAGTCTTGATTAATGTGGTTTTTGTTCCTGGTAGTTGTATTCAGTAAATGCTACTATGAGAGAAAAGAAAAGGGTTGGAAGAGGAAGGAGGAAAAACAGACTAGAAGAGGTGTTTTTAAAATAACTCCATCTTGATTGTTAACCACATGCATCTTGCATGCTGCCCTTAATCCATTCTGACCCATGTTTTTACTTTTATTTCTTTTTCTTCCAGTTATTGGCTCAATCCGGAACCCTGGATGTGTTTTATCTCTGTGGGGATGGCAGTGGTAGAAGAGACAGAGTTTGACTATGTGGCTCAGGCTGGCCTCCAACTCATTACCCTCCTGCCTCCATTGAGTACTGGGATTACAGACATGCGTCACTAGACTGGACTGGGCACACATGCCCTCCTGGGCTGTGTGCTCAGTAAATGTTGGCTGTTGAGTCAATTGATTGTGAATAATAAAACCTGAACAGACATCTGATGTGTCTGCTAATACCCATTCCTGTTTCTAGACACCAGGTTCAATGGTCAGTAATTACAGTTGTGTAGTTGCAATTTTCTNTGGGCAGCCAACCAGCTCCCAAATAAAGACACAGAGACTTATTATTAATTATGAATGCTCGGCCTTAGCTTAGGCTTGTCCCACTAGCTCTTATAACTTAATTTAACCTGTTTCTATTTATCTACATTTTGTCTTGGGGCTTTTTACCTTTCTTTCATTCTGTATGTCCTACTTTCCTGCTTCCTCCATATTTGGCTAACTGACCTGTCATCTCCCTGTCGTCTCCTTTTCTTTCTCCCCTGAGCCTAAATTCCTCCTCCTACTTACTCTCCCTGTCCAGAAGTCCTGCCTATACCTTCTCCCTCACCATTAGCCATTCAGCTCCTTATTAGACCAATTAGGTGCCTTAGGTAGGCAAGGTAAAACAGCAATACATCTTTACATAATTAAACAAATACAACATATCTTTACATAGTTAAATATTCTACAACATAAACAAATGCAACACATCTTTGCATAGTTAAACAAATGCAACACATCTTTGCATAGTTAAATATTCCACAAAACAGTTGCATTGGAAAGTTGTGTGTCACAGAAGCAGAGTTCTGTTTTCAAAGATTTCTGTTTATTCTTATTTTATGTATGTGTTTTGTTTGCATGTATGTAAGTNTACCACATGCATGCAGTGCCCAGAGAGGCCAGAAAAGGGCATCAGATTTGGAACTGAAGTTACAGACTGTCTTAGGGTTTCTATTGCTGTGAAGAGACACCATGACCATGGCAACTCTTATAAAGGAAAACATTTAATGGGGTGGCTTGCTTACAATTCAGAGGTTTAGTCCATTATCATCATGGCAGGGGATATAGCAACATGCAGGCAGAAATGGTGTTGGAGAAGTAGCTGGGAGTTCTACATCTTGCAGGCAACAGGAAGTAGTCTCAATGTCATACTGAGTGAAGCTTGAGCAAAGGAGACCTAAAAGCCCACCTCTACAGTGACACACTTCCTGTAGCAAGGTCACACTCACTCCAATAAGACCACACTCCTTATAGTGCCATTTCCTTTGGGGCCATTTTCTTTCAAATCACCACACAGACCCTTGTCAGTTGTCATGTGGATGTTGAGAACTCAACTTGGGTCCTCTGTAAGAGCAGCAAGTACTCTTAATCACTAGCCCGAGAAGCAAAGGTTTTGGAGGTAAAGAAAAATCAATGTTCATAGAAATTACNGGATACAATTAGCGTGCCCAGAGTTAAATGGAACAGGCTTCATAAAGAGTTGGATTACATTAAACCTGGGAAAACGTTTGTGATGGATAGGAGGAGGAGTCTGTGGTGTGGGGAATGGCATTTCAAAGTTATGTGGAAGTAGGATGAGGTTGGAAAGCAGTTTGCCTTCTATGAATGAAGCAGAGTGAGAAGCAAGCCACTCCAGGATGTACTGGCAATGAGGGCAGGCTCTTGATTGAAAATCACAGTCTGAGAAAGGAACTAAATGTTGCTTCCACTCTGATGAAGGATTTCTCTGCTCTGTTTTTGGGCACTGACAAACGGAAGGTTTAATGAACAAGATTTTCCTCTGCACAGTAAGATCAAGCATATTATTTATTAATGGAAAAAATTTGCCAAAACATCAACAATAGTTTTCTTTGTATGGCTTCCATGAAGGATTNTTTGAAGGTGTCTTCTAAATATTAGGTAATGAGAATATCTTATTTTTCTCTGTAAGATGAAGCTTTGAAAGTTCATGGTGTATTGATTAGGATGCTTTGTTCTAAGCTGCAGAAAGAGCCTTTAACTCAATCAGTCAGAAAGAAAATCCACAGGAAAGAAACAGGCTAGCTTATAGGAGCAGTGGGAGGGCAGGGGAACCAGGAAGATTCTGAAGGTAGCAGAGGGCAGCCTCTGGCTCATCCAGAGGCATCCAGGAGGGAAGCCCAGGTGGTGCTTGGTTTTTCTCTCACTCTGCTAAGTATCAGGAAGGGAGCTTCTGGTGACTTGTGCCCTACTCCTCATATGGATTCTCATAGGTCCAGCTGTTTCCAAAGCCAGAAGAAACTGAGAGACTATTACTTAAAGGAAATGGAATGGCAGAAATATATACATGTATATATATGACCTCTTTGTCCTATTTTGAATTTATTATCCAATTATAGAATATTTCCATTTTATTTTCATGTGTGTCATGTAGGCATGTGTATGTCATGGCTCTAGAGTGGGAATGGGTGCTTTCCTTCCATCTNGTGGGTCCTAAGGGTCAAACTCAGGGAGTCAGGCTTTTCCTCAAGTACCCCAACAGTTGAACCATCTCACCAGCCCAAGTTATAATAATTTTAAAGTGTAACAACTATGTTGATGGTGATGTTTTTCTGTATGCTGTGAATATGTGTTGCTCTGATTGATTGATAAATAAAATGCTGATTGGCCAGTAGCCAGGCAGGAAGTATAGGTGGGACAAACAAACAAGGAGAATTCTGGGAAGAGAAAGGCTGAGTCAGGAGACGCCAGCCTCCGAGAAAGGAACAACATGTCTGCAGACTGGTAAAGCCACAGAATANGTGGCAAAACATATAGATTAATAGAAATGGGTTAATTTAAGTGTAAGAGCTAGTCAGTAATAAGCCTGAGCTAATGGCCAAGCAGTTATAATTAATGTAAGTCTCTGAGTAATTATTTTACAAGTGGCTGAGGGATGGCAGGGCTGGGCTGGACCATGTGGGGCCTGGTGGGACCCNGACAAAACTTTCACCTACACTATGTCCTATATAGGATAGTTCAATCCTGTTGCCTTTTTAAAAATCTTTTTCTTGGGGCTCTGAAAACTCATCTTTTTTTTTTTAACATAATTTCCTTACTGACTCTGGGAATTATACACCCTAATTCCACTTATTTCCAAGTCCCCCATATCCACCTGTCACCCTTGCAGCATCCCCCCCGCCAAAGAAAATTAAAAAAAATTAAAACCAAACCAAAACCAAAACAAACAACCTCTTCATTTTTCCATCTTTTCCGCCACTCCAAAACCTCTTCATTTGTCTTAGTGGCATTGGGAGCTGAGGTGTGTCACACGGTATACTCTTTTGTCCAATCAGCTTTACTTGCAAATGTTCTTTGCAATGAGTTATTGGTCTGGTTCAAAGCATCTAGTTTCTGGTACTCCATCATCACTGGATCCTCACTGAAACTCCTCTGGGATATCCTGTGGCTGCCCTGAGTCATGGAGATCCTGCAAGTATCATTTCACAGGACCACTCCCTTCATGAGCTCCAGCAGGTCGTAGATGGAGTAGATGTTAGGGTGGGCCAACCCAAAGTCCAAGATGTGGGCCTAGGTGGCATCTAAGCTGGTCAATCTTGACAAGTTGGGGTGCTCCCCTCAGGTGAGGGGTGGAACCAGCTCTCGTACATCCATGCCATCAGGGTGAGGAATGGAGCCGTCTCTCTTAAGTTCGGAGGAGGGGGCAGCTCTCCGGTGAAGGTCCGGCCAACTTTCTTGCTGCAGAGTCCAGTGAGGGGCAGGGCCAGCTTTCCCAAGGCCCACAAAGGGAGGGACCCATTCAGCATGGCTCTCTGCTTTCATTATGCATGGTTCCTATGGCCCCTTGTGGTAACACAGGCCAAAGACATCAACATAGACTCCAGCTGCAGCAGGACCACCTACCTAGACATGGCCCTTGGCAGCAGCTTGGCCTAGATGACGCTATGGCTCCTGGTGGCAACACATGCCACTCAGATCAGCATAGCTCTGGTGGCAGCTTGGCCCTTGGACACCGAGGCCACAGGTCATGACCAGGCTTCTGTGTGGCCTTTGGATTTCGACACAGACCCTGGATCCAGACATGGTCCACTGCAGCAGTTGGGCCTGGATGTCACCATTGTCCCAGGTGGCAGTGCAGGCCACTCAGATTAGCATGGCCCTGGCTGTAGCATGNCCCTCGGACACCAACATAGTCTCAGGTGGCTGACCACACCCGGGGCATCTACATGGCCCTTGATGGCAACAAGAGCAGACCCTGGCTGCTATAGGGCCATGAACCCAGACATGGCCCTCAGGGCGGAGGAAACCATGGCCCCAGATAGCAGCACAGGCCACTCAGATCAGCATGGCCCCAGTGGTTGCATAGCCCTCAGACACCAACAAGGACATAGGTTGTGGCTTAGATNCCAGACTTCCACATAGCGTTTGGTGATAACATGGGCCATGGACGTTAACACAGACCCTGGCTGCGATAGGACCATGGACCCAGACATGGCCTTCGGCAGCCCAGGCACCCACCTGAGCCCAAATCTCAACTTCTTTAGTGAATATGTATGGGACATGGGACCAGNGGCCATAGTGGTGGAATAATCCTGGGGGAAGTAGTTAGCTATGTTTTAGAAAAACATAGCCTTTGGTTTCCTTATTTTGCAATGGAAAAGACGGTACAATTTTCATTGAACACAACAAAAGTGTTGTTTGATTTTATATCATGGTTTACTAAGAGAAATGTGTTAGGTTGACATATTTGGTTCACCCCAAAATTTGAGTTGGGGTGGCCATGGTTTTTTTTATCAGGGTTCAGTGCTTTGCAAATTTGAGACACTTACTTCAAAATATCTAAAGCAAGGGTGAGAAGATGTGATAGAATAATTCTGTGTGAAGAATTTGTAAACCCCAGGCATGGAGCCCTGTTGGGAAGTCTTAGAGAAAGCAGACTTTCAGAGTGCAAAATGTGTGAGCCTTGGCAGCTGCTCATGCTATCTGAGCTGGTTTCGTTGTTTGCTTCTCATTTAGGCTCCCTTCTTTCTGCAGAGGAGGCTCTGGCTCCCTCCTGGAAAAGCCTGGAAACATTGTCTCCATCTGAACTGCAGTCAGGGACACCCTTGCTTTTGAATTCCAACTGGGGAGAGAGGAGTCTGAGGTTGACCTAGTTTGCATTCTTCCTGTCTGATTGTTGTGGGGTCCACTTGGAGAACTTGGGGTTGTGAANGTCTGAGAGAAAGGAGTGAGTGTGAACTGTTAGGTCCCCCGAGGAGCTCCCTGTGTATGTTGAACAGAGACAGAAACTGGGGAAGAAACAGGAAAGCACGGTGATAGAGGTGTGGGAGATATGTGGGAGGGGTTGGTGGTGATTCTCAAAGACGAAGGATGGGTGAGAAACTGTCCTAGTTAGGCTTCTCTGTTGCTGTGATAATGTACTGACCAAAACCAACTTAGGGAAGGCAAGGGTTTGTTTCATTTTATAACTCCCAGGTCATAGTATTTCCGTCATTGAGGGAAGTCAGGCAGGAGGTCAAGGCAAGAACCTGGGGGCAGGAACTAAAGCAGAGGCCATGGCTGGGTGCTGCTCACTGGCTTGTCCCCCATGGTTTGCTCAGCTTGCTTTCTTATAAAACCAGAACCACCTGCCCAGAAGTTACACCACCCACAGTTGGTTGGGCTTCCCACATCAATCATGAATCAAGAAAATGTCCCACAACATTACCACGGGCCACTCTGACANAGGCAATTCCTCAACTGAGGTTTCTTCTTCCAAGATGATGCCAGTTTGTGTCAAGTTGACAAAACCTAACCAGCGTGGGACCTCAAAAGGAAAGTAACCAAGTCAAGATGTTTTCTTTCAGATTATAGAAATGGCACCTTCTCTCAAAGTGTCATAACCAAGAAAGTGGTTTCACAGGCAGGAAGTCCTGAGATAGAGTTCCTTCAAGACTGGCTATATCAGCCATACAATGTAGTATGACAGCCCAGGTTCTTTCATCTTTGTTCTCTTGATGTGGTCTTTATTACCAGGAACCAAGTGTCACATGCAGCACAGTGGATGGAGGTCAAGGGCAAGGTGAGGTCATTTCTTAGATGCAAGAAGACTCCCAGAAAATTCTCCTTACCACACATGGCAGAGAGTAAAGAAAGCAAGGCCTCCACACTGGCAAACCACTGGGATTTTGGGTAAAAGAAGGCAATGGCAGGCAACCAGCTGTATGGGCTACGAACTAGACAATGGGAAATTCAGAGCTGAGGGAAGCAAAGGCCTCAGCTGAGGAGTCAGAGTGGAAGGAGGCAGGAGACGTGAAACAATGTGGAGGAAGGCAGGCAAGCTTGCTAAATGCAGTGTCTGCAGGAAATGCAGTTGTCACATCTTGCTGTACATCAAGGCAACTATTAGAACATGTTTTACCTGTTTTCTCTGCCATTTAAAAATCCCATTAGCTTTTCAGTAATTAAACTTATTAACTGCTTTCCAACCTCAGAATCTTAAATGAGATGGCTGTAGCAAAATCCCCTTTGAGGATCTCTTCTCTCCTCAAAGTAAGCTGGAATTTATTGGATTGTGATGGAGTTATATGAAATATGATCGCTTATTTATTTCTGTCTTTATTTATAATTTGCTTTCTAATTATAAAACCAATATAGTTATATTTCTTTGAAAATTGAAGATCAGGAACATGAAAACAAAGTCACCTACAATTCCACAGCCTTGGTGGGCATTGCTGTGTCTGGAGGCTTCTAGAGACAGGGCTGTGCCTGGGAGGGAGGGTAATGACCAGCTTTGCAGAAGTCAAAAGGGAAGTGGTTATGTCTTGTTGACTGGAGCAGATATCTGGATGACTAGACAGACACCTCGTTATTTTGCTGAGGAATATATTTTACATCTTGAGTTTGTTTCTTCTTGAGACTACCTATCTGTATAAGATGTCGTGAGCCACTAGGTTTCAGACTGAATGCTCTGGGCCTGCTCATTAAAGTGTGGAATTCTCTGCACCTGTGTCATGAGTCCCTCAGCCACACTGCAGCTAGGACTTGTTATCNTTAACTCATTCTGGCAAGAATTTCTGCTCAGAGGCAGTCATGGCCTTAGTCTGAGTTGATCTGTTTGGAGGCAAACATAGCCTTAGTCTGAGTTGATCTGTTTGGAGGCAAACACAGCCTTAGTCTGAGAGTAGAATAGTTCAGCACAACCATTAGGCCTACAACTGCATCACATACCCAACGACTATTATTTCTCAGGAAATCATTTTATATATGATTGTGAACAATGTTGTATAGTATATAATATACATGGTATAAGAATATGATAAACAAATGTATCATATATGTGACAAGATTCAGAAAACAAATGCAGATGTAAAAATGAAGCAGATCTCATTCTGACCAATATTTTTAACTCTCCGATTTTGCTTCCACTACACTTTCTTTTATTTTCTACCATATTTAGTGTGCTGGCTGATTTTTGTCAACGTGAGAAGAGGGACTCTCAGCTGAGGAGTTGCCTGCGTCAGATTGGCCTGCAGGCAAGACTGTGGAACGTTTTCTAAAGTAATGATGGACGTGGGAGGGTCCAGATCATTGTGGTGGTCCCGCCCCAGACAGGTGGTCCTCAGGCATATAAGAAAGCTGGCTAAACAGACCACGGGGAGCAATCCAGTAAGGAACATTCCTCTGTTCATTGCTTTCCGTTTTTGTCTCCAGGTGTCTGTATTGGCTTCCCTCAGCGATGGACTGTAACCTGTAAGCCAAATAAACCATTTCCTCCCACAGTTGATTTGGTCATGGTGTCTTATCACAGCCATAGAAAACAAACTAAGCTGGATCGCTTACTCACCAANGAAATATGTGTACACACGTTCTTTTGCCAACATAGTTGTTTTCTACAACATGGTAACCTACTGGGTATGTTGCTATGCACCCTCCATTTTGTCATTTGACAATCTTACTTAGAGATAACTCCATATACTATGCCTTTAAACTTTATAATATATCAGTATATTGGCACACTCTTTATAACCATCATTCTTAACAGCTATAAAAACTGAGCAAATGATTCATTCAATCCTCTAATAAATATTTATCACACACCTGCAGAGCGCTAGTGAGTCTCAGATAAGAAATGACAAGCCACACCCTAAAAGGAGGCACAGCTTGGAAAATATAGCCCAGTAAACAAATAATTACAAGCCGTTGCTAAGTGCCAATTATGGGATGCTGAAAGAACAAAGGATGAAGCCTCCAAGACGTTAAAGGTGTTGAAGGATGAGTAAGACAAGTTGGCTCACAGACAAAAGGCAGGAGGACCCTAGTCAGGGACCAGGAACACGTGCAAAGGCACAGATGTGGGAAGATCACCACAGTCAGGTGACTATAAGGACTTGGGTACAGCCCCAACTACTTGATCTATCAACTTTTGGTCAAGTGTTCAATATAAATAATGCTACCACATACAACTTGCAGTATATAGCTTTTTCCATATTGGAGTATTTCTTTGGCTACATTCCCAGACAGGAGGCTGCTGAGTCAAAATATAATACTTTGACCTCAGACATACAGCTAAACCATTTTCCAAATGGAACGTATCTCTCATATGTTGCAACTGCATAGGCCTTGTGATACATTGTAATGTCATATGTGTAAGTCAGTGCTCATTATCTTTGCCCCTTTATCCTTAAGTTAATGTATGCTCTTTGATTATCAGAAAGTTAAATTTCTCCAGGTATGTTAATTTAGATTTCTTCTTATGCCTTTTGGCATTTATTTATTGATTGATTGTTTTTGAGACAGTGTTTCTTTGTGTAGCCTCGGATGTACTGGAACTTGCTTTATAGACCAGGCTGGCCTCAAACTCAGAGAGATCCACCNTGTCTCTGCCTCGTGAGTGCTGGGATTAAAGGCGAGTGCCACCACCGCCCAGCTTGTTTTTTGTTTAGATACAGGGATTCCATACTTTAGCTCTTATGAGCCCTTCTTACAATGCAGGTATTCAGACTTGTTCATATTTGTTGCCTGTAGCCTTTTCTGGTTAGTTAGATACAACACAAGTTTGACAGCTAATTTGTTATGAAGGTACACTTAGTCACAGCCACTGATTATTTCCTTCCATTGTTTCTAAGTCAAGGAATATTTCTATCACGAAGTTTAACAAATATTCTATTTTCTGGTTGCTTTAAAATATGTTTAACTCATTAATCTTCACAGAACTTTGGATATGTGATATGACACAGGACTATTCAACTAGTGTTTTTGTTTGTTTGTTTTTTTAACAGTTCTCCAAATTGCCAATGAGTGATTGAACTGTACCTTCTCCATTCATCTTTCCTCTTTTCTTTTTCCCTGAGATACCATCTCAGGTAGCCCAGAATGGTTTGGAATTAAATATTTAGCTAAGGATGACCTTGAACCCCTAATATTCCTGTTCCCACTCCCCAAGTGTTGGCAATACAGACACACACCACCATAGCCCACTGATGTTTAAGGCTTTATTTTGAGAGATGTTTTAGGTTCATTGTGAAGGAGGAGGAAAACTACCTTCTATGTGAAATTTCTTCTATATGAAATTCCAAAAAAGGTGAAACTATGGAGATATAAAACATCAGTGGTTTGGGGGAAGGGAAGTGAGGAATGTCTAGGCAGAGCACAGAGGGTTTTAAGGGCAGAGAAAATACACGGTATGACGCTCTAATGAGAGATACATGTCATTAGACATTCATCTAAACCATAGATATGCAGAACCAGAGGTGGACCTTCATCAAGCTATGGAATTTGAATGATAATTATGTGTCAGTGAAGGTTCAGTCGCAGCAAACGGACCACTTTGGTACGGGATGTTGGCAAAGCTGGAAACTATGCACGTGTGAGGGCTAGGGCACTTGAGCTATCACTTAAGGATAAAACTCAGCCATCAATTGGATTTAATTCTAGTCCTTTGTTGAAATGTGTCACACAGCTTAGGAGGGACCTTTCCTCTGACTTTGCCAGAGTCCTGCAGCAGCACATCTATTTATATACAGAAAGAATGACAACAGCGCGAATAGGCTTAGGTAAAGCTGTCAGTGCTCTGTTAATAAGGGAAGCGGACCTTACTGTGTTTGGGCTGGGTGGCGAGAAAGAAGGCNTTTTCATCCGCTGCTAGCCAGTGTCACGGTATGGAGTGAGTAGGATTCCTGGTCCTCCTGCCTTTTGGGTACCCCGACTCATAACTGTGGCTCTAACATAGCTCCAATCCCTCTGAAGGCCAGGCCCATCTAGAAAGAGTTTACTGCAAGTCAAAGTAAACTTGCCTTACAAAGCTTGACTGCAGGCTGCCAGCTTGAAGCCAGTTTCTTAGCAAAACCCTACTCAGGACCTCTGGACCTCAAGCCTCCTTAGACCCCGAAGTTATCACCTGTGGAGCTTCTTAAACATGCAAATTTCTGGGCCGTGAGTGGTTCTGGATTTTTTTTTTTAAATCTCTATCATAGATGTTTGAAGACGCAAGCAAATTCCCATAGATGTTGCCATACATTTTTTAGCTGTTCTTCCTTCTCTTCCCATGAAACACTGGCACCTGTTTCCCTGCACTTTCGAAAAGAGTGTGGATACACAATTGCTGGGTATCTGCTCACCCCATGCTTTTCAAACGGTTTCTATCCTCTAGCTCTGTCCTTTCCTAGAGTTTAGGAGTGGTCTGCGTCTATAAATTCAGTTAGGATCTCCCCAAAGGAAGACGGTCCCGTGACTACTCGATCGCTTCCTCAGTTAGGAAGCAGTTGTGTTCCTTGGGCTCTATTCCATCAAAGGTGGGAAGATGTTCGTGCTGTGGAAGTGGACCTGGGTCAAGACTCCTCTCAGTCAGCTTCCCTTCCTCGCTCCTATTTGCAGGATGAAATTTGTCTCTCTAGTCAGTGGGAAGGTTGAGTTAGTCACAGAGAGATTCTGAGTATTCTTTGCGACGCCCACACCCCCGTCCTCTCTCTACAACTCCCTAACTCCGCTTGCACCCCTCAGCAAAGCCCCGTGTAACACTCTGCTCTGCTGTTGGGGTAGCAAGTCGTCCGCTCTTCCACATAGCGGTGCAGGACGACGCAGTGGTTAGGTAGCATGGGGACCTTGTCCAGGGGTGTGTGGTTGGGGAGGGGCTCATCCAGCCCTCTCGCCCCGAAGCCACTCTCTTTTCTGGAGTCCCTCCAAAGCTGCTGGTGGCCAGAGAAGGACCCAGCAGCTCATCCACCGCGGTGGGTCCCTCTGCCTAGGCTGCTCTGGATCAGCGTGCTGCCCTCGGATCCCCCGGGCAGCCAGGGGCTCAGGAAGATGGGGCGGGGAGCAAGGAGTCGAAACAGAGGGACCAGTGGACCGCGACAGAGGTGGCGCGGCTGCGTGGTGCGGCCGCCTCTCGGGAGCTCCCGGGCACGAGTCGAGCGCGCGCGCGCCTGGCCGACCCGGGCGCCGGGCGGAGCTGCGAGCCGGGGCGGGCGGAGCGAGCGGCGGGCGGAGCGAGCCGGCGGTGGGAGGCGCGCGAGCAAGCGGGCGGCGGGCAGCGGGCAGCGTCTCAGCCGGCATCTGTGCGGCCGCCTCTGCCCGGAGCCCGGGGACCGAGCGCCGGACCCGCCGCCTGGCGCACGCACGCGAGGCTTCCGCTTTGTGCTCCGTGCCGGTTCGGCGAGGCTTCCCGACGGTTGCGGCCACCGCGTCCCGGCGGCCTCGGAGGCCCGCGGCTGGAGGTGCCGGAGCCGCTCGGTCCGCGCGGCTGAGCCCCGCGTGCCCCGCTGCTCGCCGGGCTGCTCCGCGCCGCGGTGCTCCGGGGCTCCAAACTCGGGCTGGCGGGGAAAGTGTCTTCATGAACCCAGAGGATGTCCGGGAAGCACTACAAGGGTCCTGAAGTCAGTTGTTGCATCAAATACTTCATTTTTGGCTTCAATGTCATATTTTGGGTAAGTTGGAGCGCTCCTGGGCTTGCAAGTGCTGTGGCGGATGGGTGGGCGATGGTCTCCCGCCGTGGTCGCTGCCTTTACTTTTCGCCGCCCCCGGGGCGCCTGCCGTAGTCGGGGCGAGAGGCTTCTACCTTCCGCCTTCCCGGCTCGAGCGCGGGGGAGAGAAACACTTCATCCTTTCCAGGACCGGGAGGAGGTGAAAAGAGGAACCGAGCCGGGCAGGGGGCAGCCAGGCCTCAGGGTGGCTTTTTTCTTTCTTTATTNGAATAGATTGGGTACGGATAGGAGGACGGCTCGGCAGTTTGAGAAACGAGCGAGCACACGGATTAGATTTGCTTCCCGTGGGATCTGGATGTTGGGCAGAGCGTGGTGTCATAATGGGGCAGGCTAATCGGGCACAGTCGACCCCGAGATCCACCTTCCAGCGCCGTTCTGATTGGCCGAGGGCTTGACTCGGTGTTACCGCGGCTGGTCTGTGCCGTGCTCAGCGTGTATCTCCTTGCACCATCTCGGGCTTTGTGTAGGATGCAGATGCCGTGGCGTGTGGTTCTGTAATGTGCACGTAAATAACACGTCCTGCATGCTCCTCTCCGGCTGTAAAGCGCTCCCCTTTGCATAATGGACTGGTCAAGTGGGCGTGTGGGGTGGAGGGATTTATTTCTCTGTGTATCGTTGTGGAATAACTAGTCACCAGTCAACATATGTTTCAGTGTGCGCGTGCCTCACGTCCTCCCTTTTTAAAGGGGTGACACACAGCGGACAGGGTTTTAGTAACCCTCGGAGAAATAAATGCAAAAGAGAAGGTGTGTGAGACCTGTTTTACTGGCTGAGCAGGCGAGCAGCTGCTTGCTTGCACACTGGGTTCAAACCGTGCTCTGTTGGGCACTGCCTTGTGCGGGGCGCCTATTGTAATCAGGCTGGGACCCTACTCTTTTGTTTTGATTCTTTTCTGCGACCTCCCAAACGTGTTCAGCAACCAGACAAAGAGTTCCCTAGGACAAGGGGAAATGGTTGGTTGGAAGACTATATTATTTTTCAGCCCACCTCTTCCTATTCGGTTGTCTTCCTCACTGGCACCCTCTCTCCATGGGCGGTAAAGATGGTGGCTGTCCGTGAGGGTATCACCAAGTTTCTGCGAGGTAAATAAACAATGATCCAGCGGTCTGAGTACAGGACATTTTAATTTGGACTTCCCTTAATTGCGGCTGTTTGCTGTAAATATATACATCTGTGAGACTAGTTGTAGATTCTCTTCATGTTCTGTTTTTCCCCTCACTTAACAGCTTATTTTATTTTCTGTTAGAGTGGCCATGTGTGTTTTGTGAAAGGAAATGGACTTTGTGTCAGCATGTCATCTGTTCTCAGGACTGGACCAGATTGACGAGGGGGTGTGGGAATAGAGACCATATCCAACCATTCATCAGTTTTTGTTTTTGTTTTTTTGTGTGTCAGTGATAGTATGTGGTAACTGGGAACACCCCCCCAACACACACACATGGAAGATCAC
>LZPO01097121.1:447373-459739 GCA_001675575.1 Neotoma lepida
TATGGTTATCCTTGTGATATTATCCATATGTGTGTAAAGGATTGCTAATTAAGAATTTTAAGGTATAATTTAAAAATATATAATCAGCAATCTTATTAACAGAGTAGGTTCAAGAATGGGTGGCAGGTCAGTTGGCCACCCTCTCCGCAGGCNTGGTGATGTTCTGTTGGCTTCCAGCAACTGTTTACTATTTAGATGTAGGTTGCACAACATAGGCTCTTCTACTTGTCCAACGTTCTTTCCAAATTACACTTGGCACCAAAGCTTGAGTTTCTAAAAATCTGGAGGGAACAGCTGGTGCTCTAATAAATATTCAGGCCAGCTATTTTAATGTTGTGTACTCAATTAAGTTGTCCTAATAAAAGAGGAGCACTTGCCCTAAGCATTTCTCAAAGTATAATATTTTGCTTCTAANNAAAATTTTCTCCTAGTGTTGATATTTCTCCCAAGCAACCTTAAACCATCATTGTGTCCAGTAGGTCTTTTACCCAGCCATGATGAGGTTCCATCCTGAAGTCTGTGCTGCCATGGTCCATACCTTTAGCTGATGAGGGCTGTAGGCCATTCATTCACTTTCCAGGGACATTCTTAGTTTTTGTTTTCTGAGATGTTCTTCTATGTTCAGACTGGCCTCGGACTCACGATCTTTCTGCCTCAGTGTCCTAAGTGCTGAGATTACTGGCACATGCTTGTCACTGCATCTGGCTTAGGAAAACCNTTTGTATGATATAGCAGTACACAGTAATCCATAGTGCGATTGGGTTTAGGCANGGGNTGCGCTCCTGTTATGTGGAGGAGTCTGTGGTTAAGAGTTTGGGCTTCAAGAATGTGGCAGTTCTTACCCCATCCCAGCCTTAGGATCTTAGACAAATTGCCTACTTGCTGGTTAAGTCTTTTNTTCCTTTGCAAAATGGCATGTTTAGTAGTAGTTTTAATATTATGTTTAGTGCTAGGAGCTGTGTTTGAATGCAGGACCTCACACATGCTAAGCAAGCAAGCAAACGAGCAAGCAAGCAGGAGTCGTACCNTCAAGGTACGCCCCAACTTAATTAATATCCCCATTTTTGAGACATAGTCTCACTGTGTATCACTAGCTGGTCTGGAATTTATTATGTAAACTATGCTGGGCTCCAACTCACAGAGATCTGCCTGCCTTTGCCTCCTGAGTGCTGGGATTAAAGGAGTGTACACCACTGGTTAATTAACATTCTTAATGGGATTATTAAGACCTAGAATCTGTCTCAGTCATGAGGACAAGAGAAAAGATGTGTGTAAGCGGCCTGGAATATTCTATTNGTATTAGCAGTAACCACTGGTTTTTCAACGCCAACGTGTCTTTTGATGGCTTTCCTCTCCCTTCGTCGGAACCATTAAGATAATTGTGCAGTGTGATGTATATTTTTTTGTTCTCTGTAATGTTCTGTCTACATAAATGCATTTTCAGAATAACTAAAGAGAAATAGATCCAGCAAATGTTCACAGTGCTCTTTTGCTGTCTTAGATAGCACAAGATTCTTATCATGAAGACCTATCCATGAATTCACAGCTATTGTTTATTTATTGTTAACTTCTTACTTTCAGTACCCAGTGTATTTGTTCTTATTGCTGTGACCAACTGTCTGTAAGAGGCAATTCAGAGGAGAGGGATTCGTTTTGGCTCACATTTCGCAGGTACAACCCATCATGGTAGGGAAGGCATGACAGTATTTATGGCTGGGTGATCCCATGGCTGGAACTTCTCCCATTTTGATAGGCCAAGATGCAGAGAAAGTAGAATGCTGGCTCTTTTGTTTCCTAGGTAGTCCAGTCAACTTGTCAGCGAAGAGGAACCATCGCACCTGGTTATAGCGACTCTTCATTTTCTTTGCAAAACCATACTGCCTGTATTAGAATTTTGTACCGGGAAGTCACGTTACAGAAGCTTAGCTCTGGTACTAAGCCTGACATCTAGTATCAGGCTGAAGGATAGGGAGTACTCTATTAGCATCTGCTAAGCTTGGGTATTCTAGAGCTCTCTAGGTAGCCTAACTATAATTTCAGCTTCTCATTGTAAACACTGCANATTGATGTCATTCTTATTCTATATTGTTTTGATACATTCTTCAAGTCATAAAAGTGAAAACTCTGTTAGCGATAGCAGTGACTTGTGAGTTTCCCTTTGTATGTCCTTTCAGGGGATGCCCAGCTAGGATTTTGGCCTACACCACCTAGATCATTGGTAGATTGGGCCACTCATCTCAGTGAATGAGTGAGTGACTGACTAGCTTCTCCTTTGATACATAAATGGGATGTGCGATGTGCTTGTATCTCAGTATAGCCATCTGACATAGAAGGTACCAGCTGTCATATCTAAGCACAGTCTTCCTCCTGGCTAGGCTCCCTTATCCCTGGAAGAAAAGGCTAGGACGTGCAAGGCTGGAGGCNGGAGGAACATCACCACTGGTTCCCATATAGAAGGTGTGCTCAGTCCCCCTTCAGTCCCTTATGATCCCAAGAGCAAGCTCCAAGGAGCAATCATTGCAAGCAAGTAGCATGGCCTTGGACAAACTCTTGTGTCTTCCCAGTCTTTCAGGNGTATGCGGGTCATGTGGGACTCTTGTAACCCGTGCTTGGATTCAGCAGTTGAGAAAGGGACCAGTGGTGTGGCATGTGCCTTGAACAGTCTCCCACTTGTTGCTTCCAGTCAGCTGATGATATTTGGAGTCATAGGGATCAAGCTTGTTCTTTTCTTTTCAATAAATTCTGTGCTTAAACCTTAAATATACTATTTAAAAGGGAAAAATTNAACATATCTACTCAAAGGCACACAATGACAATAATGCANCTTATTAACTTCTAGGTAGCTGGTGGAACCTGCTGGCAGGCTGAGCCACCAGCTTGTTTTTTCTTTGCTGTAGTGGAAGTTAACAGGTTAAGAGTGTTTGGCATTTTGGCATCAAATGAAGAATTTTTCCTAGACTAGAGCAAAGGGTTAAAAAAGGGAGTTGAAAGGAAATAACTTCCTTATTCAAGGTTATTTGCTGCTGTGGTTTGAAGTTGTCCCCTCTGGAACCCCGAATCTCTAGGAATCTTACTTTGGGAAACCCCATGTTTAAGCAGTTTGAAAAGTCACATGTGTTTTAAGTCACAATCTCTGGAGGTGCTGCGGTTGCAGAATGTGTTTACATGTTTGACTTTTCTGTGTTCTGTTTCTTGTCCAATGCTGGGCCGGGGAAGCAAAAGTCTCCTCCACTTCAGAAACTTGTGAACCCCATGNTCACCGAGGAGTTATAGTTCAGGCACAAAAGAGAAAGTAATTTGGGGATGTATCTCAGACTAACAGGAGGTTAACNTTAAATGCTTCAGTAGTCTGTCTTAGGTTGAACCTAACCTGCTGTTAGATTCAACTTGGGAATGAGTCTTGTTAATTGATGCATTTTTAAACAGAGCACTTTCTGTATGCTTTTCTATTGTGAAAGCATTACACAATCATTGATAGAACTTTGAAGGAAGGATGCTTCCAATCCCAGTAATACTTTCTTCTGATTCAGACTGGAAACTCCTGCCCAAATGCTGAGAGCAGTAAACAAATGCACCAACAACCAACCAACCAGCTAACGAACCAACCAACCAACCAATCACTAGCCAACCAACCAACCAACCAGCTAACGAACCAACCAACCAACCAATCACTAGCCAACCAACCAACCAACCAGCTAACGAACCAACAAACCACAATCACTAGCCAACCAACCAGCTAATGAGCCAACCAACCAACTAGCTAATGAACCAACCAACCAACCAACCAACCAACCAACCAGGCAACCAGACAAACGTCAATCAGAGTTTCACTCTAGTCATCCGTGAGGGGGTGATGTAGCAAACCAAGGTTCCTCAACTTTGAAGTGGAAACTGTTACATCACTTCCCTTTAAGCATGTGTTTTGACTTTACCAGTGTCTTCCCCCTCAGGATAACATTTAGAATAAGTGTTTTCAACATACAGAGCAATACCTTGTGAATAAACACTGGTTTCCTTCAACCAGAAAGAGGGAAAAAAGGTAAAATCAATAAACCTCCTGCAGGCATTTGAAAAACCGTGTACTTTTAGAAGAAGGAATTGCCAGTGATAAGGCACTGCAAGACGAGAGCTGCTCTTCATTTTCTGTGTTTTTGACAACTTTCTGTGGGCAGAATACTGTAGCTGGGATGGCCTCATCGCCTGCTTGGCTGTTGGTGCGAGGAAGGGCACCCACGGCAGCCCAAGGAGAACAGCTCCACAGCCTTCTTAGTTTTTGAATGTCATAGCAGGAATCCTAAGGAAAATCATGTTTCTTTGGTTTCGGCTCCTTTTACTTTGCCTGTTGGTTTTTGAGAGAATAAATGGAGTGAGGAGCTGTCTAGATGATCTAACTGTATGTGGCATTTTCATTTTTTTCCTTGAGTCTGTAATATTTAATAGTTCTTGGTATTCCTGCTGTATGCTTAGAGTTTTAAATTGCTATTNGGTGAGGGTTTGAAACAACTGTATATATAAGTTTGAAATAGTGTTTTACTTATTTTTCCTTAAGATGAAGAATCAATATTTTAGAAATGAATGGAAGGCACCAAAACAACAACATGGAAATTCTTATACTTTGTGAAATATATGAATATTCAATTTAAATATAGATATGTATCATTAATGGATATTAAATACCAATTTAAATCCTTGGATTGTTTTAAACATAGGTGTGTATTGTCTTTGTGTGTGTGTGTGTGTCTGTCTAAACAGTTTCATGCATGTTAAGAGAATAAAATGTCTTTATCATAACATACAATATGATTTCAAACTATATGGGACCCTCTATTAATTTGTTTGAGACACACTAGCCTGGGCTAGTCTCAACCTCGTGGCTATCTTTCTGCCTCAGCTTCTCCAGTGTCGGAATTATAGGCATGAGCTGCCCAACCTGATGAAATAAACCCTTTTGAAGATCAAAATAAAGTCTAGAGACAGCTTCAATNTTTACAGTTCATGCAGAAAGAGCACAACTGTGTTTCTGATTTGTAGATGGGACTAGAAAAATAAACCCTGAATTGTGAGATTATTGCATCACAGCCNGGGACAACTAACAGCTCATTCATTACTGCTAAGCACCTTTCGAAACACAGTTTTAATTTTAAAGGTCCTTCCTATGGAATTTCCCCACTCTTGCTTCCTTCTTTCTGTGACTTTAATTCCAGAATAGAGAGACAGGGAGTTTTCTTAAGGGAAGCCAAATCTTCCTTAGTCTTTAAAAAAAAGTTAGCAGGAAGAATAGAAGGCTGGAATTCTTTTGAACAGGAATGGCTGTGCAAATATTTAATTCATTGTTCCTTGGTTGGTCTATTTAGGGCAGAGTACTGGAAGGAACTGTGCTTTAATTGGCCTTTTGCAGACCTGATTATGTAACCTCAGGACTTCTAAGTTGAACAGGACATGGAAAATCATCTAGTCTCTGTTGCTTATCAGTCCTCTTTCCTCACCTGGTCCTCTCTCTTAATGATGGATTTTTATTCTCCAACCACAAGTTCTAAACTGGGGCACAGAGCTTTCTCCAGGCCACTCAGCAGTTTATGGGTTCAAGATGCCCTCAGCCTCACTTGTAGGGACAGTGTGCAGAGGAACAGCAGGAGTCCCTGTGAGTTTGCTCACAGGTCAGCTGTGGCCAGTGGTGAGAGTGTCTGCACACCATTTACACACTGAGCTGGGGTGAAGGTGGCATTTGGTGGGTACTGTTGGTAGGATGCCTGCATGCTGAATCACCCAGGCTGCCAAGTCCCAGCACTTTCACTCCACTTGGCTCGACTTGACAGTTTTGGCTCAGTCATTTTGATTAACATCAACCTTGCTTATGTTAAGTAACTATTCAGGTTATTTATTATGTATTACTCTTATGCTTTGGAATGAGCGGCCAAAGACTTCTGCCTCATATGGACTCCATATGCAGCTGTTAAGTTAGCAGAAATGCAATTAATTGGCACACAAGCTGCATATTGAATAGATTAAGCTAGATAGCACAGGCATTGTTTGAGATTGTTGTCTCTAATATTTAAGAAAGCTATTAGATGTTTGAAGTTGTGGTGGTGATAAACAATCTATGAGCTCACATATGTCCCATTTTGTATTTTTATTATTGAATGCAAATATCTGTGGAATCTTTGTTGTTTATTTTGCTCTGATGAGCTCCAGAGAGTATGAAATGACACAAGTCTGTGGAAAACAGATGTCTGATCTTTATTTTCCTTGTTTCCTCACTCTCTCAGGCTAGACAGAGAATGTTCCAGTGGGTAGGGGACAGCCTGGGCTCAGGTGTAGGCCTGACACCTCNTACCTGTGTGATTATATGTAGGCAACACCTTTAGGGTCATTGCAGAGACCAATGTGCCGAGGATTGCTCAAGAACACTGACAGCAAGAAAGCACCCCACTGTCACTGCGTGCTCTGGGTCACTGTCACCTGAGAAGGATGTTGTCCAGGTCCAGGAATCTCCAGAGCCCGTGTTAGGGATGTGTTCCCNGAAGGATAGAATCAGTCACTTTTCAAGCTTGCTTTCCATTGTCCTTCTCCTGTGGAAGGAACTTGGGAGTCCATCTTTTTTTCTTGGCTAGTGGCTCTTAAGGTTTTCCAGTGGGGACAGCTGCCGCATGCTCACTTCTTTCCATGTTTAATTGTGTCTGCCCACCATATCCATGTGTTGCTGGGGTCTGTTCCTATGCTGTCTTNAAGCTTTCCTCCTCTTACATGGGGATCTTTGCATGTGTGCATTGTGTGTACAGGTGCACATGTGTGCATGGGTATATAGAGGNCAGAAGTCAACTTTGGATGTTATTCCTCAGGTGTCATCTATCTTATTTTCTGAGACTGGGTCCCTTATTGGCTTGGAACTCACNGATTAGGTGATATTACTGGATATCTCCTATCCCTGCCTTCTTAGTACTNAGATTGCAAATGTGTACCAGTGTGCTTGGCTTAAAACGAAACCNAACATAAGTTCTAGGGAATCAAACTTAGGTCCCTATGCTTGCATGGCAAGCACTTCANCAACTAAATTATCTTCCTAGCTAGGGGGTCCTTTTGAGGCCATTTATATATGCATTATAATTACAATTAAATATACATAAGTATGCCTAAAGACGACTTAAATATACTAAGTAATAATTATCTGTTGAAATAATTTAATTAAATTTGAAGTANTTTTTTTTCATTTAGGAATAAAATAAGCATCCATTTGGCCCCCACTACAAAAAATTTGTTATACACAAATAGGTATGNTTATGAAATTACTTAGTTTATTAACATATAATTCATCCCAAATATTGCATTCTCTTAATTGAATTTACGCTTGTATGCTTACAATTTTTTAAAATATTTTTAAACAAATGGTGTCTATGAGCTGCTCCACTTTAAGAACTCTGGTATTTTAAGTTGTTTTTCTGTTGTCTGAGAAGTGAAATTCTAGGTCTAAAAGAGAAACGGTTAATGTATAGTAACATATAGGTGTCCTGCTCTCTGATGCTATCATAGGTGATTTCTCTTTCTTCCTTGACATAGGAGATTCCTGGAACTCAACTTTTTCCTACGCTGGGACCGGCTTCTGCCTCTACATGGTGCTGTGGTTCACATTCTTGTGTTTTTAGCACTGGTCTTTAAACACAGACCAGTTTCTGAAGGTGGAAAAATGGGCTGGAAAGGGGGATGAGAGGCCAGAGCTGGGAGAGTCACCACACTGAGGGAACTGCATGCCTGAGAATAGCAGACTCTGCCATTGGCTTCATGTTAAGTCATGNGGGTGTCAAAGCCCCTTCCAGCNAGGGCCTTACTGCCCACTGCCTTTGTCACTGGTGATGTGAAGAGCATATTGAGGCTCTTGGGAAGGAATGGCTGGGATTGTGAGNTGCAGAGGAATAGTAATCTGTATTTGGAAGTCAACACAGGCATTAGGAGATNCTCTTGCACAGCTTTCCTGACACTTGTACTGTGAGCCAGCTTTACCTGGGCCCATTCCTCTGGGTTGTGTTCGCAGGGAGCAGCCTTCAGCCTTCAGAGGTGATGTAATGTCTTTCTACAGACAAAGAGCAGCCTCTGTGGACAGTGAGGCACCAGCATCCCAATCATTGATTCTCAGCTGTGATGCCTACCGACTGCACGTACAGAACCTCTTCGACCTTTATAACAACGAGAACTAAGGCCAGAGTGATGTTCCTGCTGCCTCCTGTACTCTGTATGAGTATTAGTGCCGATCCAGGAATCTGTCTCCTTCTGGGGTTCAAAAAGCAGACTAGTTAATTTATCACCTTGTCTATGTGAGGTCAAATCTAGACCTGACTGGGTCTCTGTGTACAGCTTAACTATAGATCCAGTTAGACATGCTCACATATGTCCTGCATAGGAAATACTCAAGTGGGCCTCCTCCTTGAAGAGCATGGTTANGCAGTGAGGGTTNGTAGTGCCACATAGCTTGTCAGGTTTCTTAGACCCAAGGAGGCCCCTGAGATAGTTCTTTCTATCCAAGGAAGTGAGGCAGACCATGGCACCTTCAAGAATTGTGTCCTGTGTTGGGTNAGATTGAAAGTGAGTGTGCTAAGTCCAAGTGTGATTATTGGCTATGGAAGAGGAGCCTGAAACCAGAGTGTAAGCAGCCGCTTTGGGCACAAACTCCAGCCCAGCAGAGGCAAAAATGCGGACTTTGCCAGATGCCTGGCCCTTAAGAGCAGATGGAGATGGGAGAGTGCTAGCGAGGTGGTTCTAAGGTGAGGCAGCAAGAGTATGTCTTGACAGCAGTTGGCCTCGGATGAAACGGGGCCAGAAAGACCTTGAAATCTGCTGTCTGGTATTTATAAGTTGTTTTCAGGCACTTGGCCACGATGTTGGAGAATGCCTCTGAGCTCACCTCCAAGCTGGCTTAGGGAAGTTAGGAAAGAATGTGTGATTGCTAGTCACGCAGCTGGTGGGAGCCAAGTGCAGACACTGGTTCAGAGCAATTCTGTGTGTGTTTCTTTGTGATTTNCCTATAAACATATGCACTTGTTATCTGCACTGGAACACCCTCTCCCCACCCCACCCCCACTCCCCACCCCGGTCAAAGAGAATAATGGCTTTCATCGGGCCTAAAATTAAGGCACTAGATGGCAAGAGGTGCCCAGGTAGGAAATACGATGTTGAACCTTCCTCCCATTGTTTCCAGGGTGAACCTTCCAGGCATCTAGTCAGATCCTAAACTGAAATAACATTTTTTTTGTTCACTTAATGATATAAGAAAATTATTAACTGGCTGTGGCCGCTAATTGAGATCCAGCAGGAATTGGGCTGGAACGCAGGAAGTCAGAAACAGAGTAAAACTAATCATGGATCAGGAAATGGATTTTAATAAGACGATATCTATGGGAGGGGGACCCCTCTGTCTGAGGACTGCCACATACAGGTTGTGCACTGCACAACTCTCCTAGATATGATGGTTTCCAGTGTGCTGTGTGTGGTGGAAGCGGGGGTAATGGCTGCCACTCTAAGCTTTAATTGGCATAGAAAGTAGACAGACGGTTCTTTTAAAGTTAAATGTCTTCAGGCATTTCTGGTGCTGTAAGTTACATCTTGTCTCCCCCATTTTGAAGAGAAGCTTGGTGGTAGGAGTGAGGAGCTTCTCGTGGTGGGACTCCCTGCCAAGGGAGAGAAGGTCCTCCAGCTGGCAGCGATGGCTCAGAGGCATGGGGACTTTGCAGAATGGCCCAAGAAACCTCCCACTGTGTGTAGTTCTAAGCAGGTCCCCCCGGGGAACACCAAACAGAAGTTGCTGAAGCTGCCCTTGAAGCCAAGGCAGTGTTGTTGGCTGGTGTGAATCAGTGTGGACTTGGTCATTCAGGGACAAAACTGTTGTCTCTTGACTGTGATTCTTTTCATCTTTAGTTCATGATTTCATTCTTTTTAAAAGTTCTACACTTACATTTTTACATATTTGTGGGGTTGTTTGTAGAGAGTCTGTAATTGCCTCAACTCTTAGGCACAATGTATTTGTTATCAAAGTAAAGAGTCTGTGTACCATTTTTTTAAAAANCAATTTCCCTTTTATTTATGCATATGAGATATTTAAATGCATAGGTTAATAGAATGATAATTTTTGTCATTTTGTTTTTTGAGGCATGATCTCTCTTTATAACTCTGGCTGTCCTAGAACTCACTGTGTAGACCAAGCTGGCCTGGAACTCACAGAGATCCACCTGCCTCTGCCTCCTGAATGCTGGGAACAAAGGCATATGCCACCATACCCAGTAAAAGATAATTTTTAATATATAATTATTTTATGGCAAATAATTTTAGGAAAGAGACTTGAATATTTACACACTTTTNATTACCATTGAACATAAATTCTCCTGAAAAAGGTGAAGACTTCTCAGGGGTTTGGAGAGGACTGAAAACACATGGATGTGGAACTGTTNCCACCCTCACATCCACATACCATGGTTACCTGCTCCATGATCATATTCTGTGCCATCATTTGATTTTTGAAGTACCCATGCTAACTTCTCCCAGTCCCTTGGCCCCCATCTTGGTTCCTGCTCAGAGGAGCTGGGTCAGGTGCCTTTGTAAGAACATAGAGTTTGTCACTGTCTTTCCCTCTGCCTCTCTACAAGAGACTTGGGGCTTGTGTAATAGGATTTTGATAATGGAAGACCTTAGGGCTTGGCATCAGAAAGTCTGGGTTTGAATCAATCTCTCTCTCTCTCTCTCTCTCTCTCTCTCTCTCTCTCTCTCTCTGATGGTGATTAGGTCTAAGGCTTTACAAATGTAGTACAAGTACTCTGTCACTGTAGTACTTTTTCCCAGCACTCCCTTCTCTTACTTTCCACAAGTTATTTTGCCTCANGTTAAACATTTTGAGTCTTGGTTTCCTTGTAGATGAAGTGGGTGTGTTGGGACACAGTTCTCCATAGGTCACTTGTGTTGTTGCATGGGAGCTAGGTCAGATATTNGTTGCTTTTGAACTCAAGGATGTCTCTATAAGAAGCTTTGTAAAATTGATGATCATTACACAATGTTTGGGTTCCTTAAGCTCAGGAGTCCTCAGTGACTCTGAGCTCTGCAGTGTCCTATAGGAATCTGGGCTTGAGGAATGAGCAATGCCTCCTGGGAGCCGAGCTCTTGCCAGAACCTGGGCTGAAACCCCATCATCTAGGTCTTCTCCCACAAGGACCCGAACAGCCATTGGGAAATGGGCCTTTAATTGAATCAGCACCATTGGGGTCATTACAACAAGGAACTGTAGAGTGCTGTCCACCACTGAAAAGTTGGGATTGGGAACTGACACTGTGGCTTCCTCTTTGCGGTAGTGAACTGTTCTGTGTCTGTTCTNACCCTAGAGTCTCATGCATTGTCTCGATAGCTAGTTACTGTCCGTCGTGTAGGCTGATACTTGCATGAGCAGTAATGCTCGGTCTTAACTTTGTCAGTGAGGGCTCATCTGTGTCTTCTCCCTAGTCCTCAGGCTCTGGTCATTCTCTCTCACCTATTGTGATATCTCCTTCTCTCCCTCCTCCTCCCTCCCTCTTTCTCCCTCCCTCCTTCTTTCTTCCCTCCCTTCCTCCCTTCCTTGGCACTGCATCCCTCTACCTCTCTAGAGCTTATCTCTGGACAGGATTAATGCCAAACACATAACAAGGACTTTTCTGTGGTTTTCATTCCTCCTATTTTCATTTCTACATTCTGTTCTCCAGCCTTAGGGGGAGAATGCTGCAGTCCATAGTGTAGGCAGGTGTCCCCTGGCCTGTCTGATCGCCCCTGGGGCATGAACCTTGAGGAATTGTGTCTTGTACCTTTGTGCTGATCTCTTTCATTGACATTTCCACCATCTCTGTCTTTTATCACGTGTGTGATGTGGACCAAAATGAAACTGNAAGGGTAAGAAGGTCATGAGTAAGTACAAAGCATGGACCTCAGAAGCCAGGTTAGCTGCTACCGTCTCTGTCACTGTTGTCATTGTAAGAGCTTGTTCCAGAGTTCCAAGCTATGCTTGCTTTTTCCTGAGCCTCTACCCCTCACACTAGTCTGTCACTTAGGGAGACCCCATTGGGTCCTTCAGCATACACTCTTGATAGCTCTTGCCCAGGAAGATTTAAAAATCATCAAAAACCATACCTGTGGGGTTGGTGAGATGGCTCAGCAGGTTAGAGGCACTTGTCTGACCTGAGTTTGATCCCTGGATCCTGCAAGGTGGAAGGAGAGAACTGAGTCCTGAGGGTTGTCTTCTAACCACCACATGTGTGGTGTGACAGACAGACAGACAGACAGACACACACACACATACACACACACACATACACACATATACATACATACACACACATACATACATACACACATACACACACACAC
>LZPO01097121.1:466569-478369 GCA_001675575.1 Neotoma lepida
CACACACACACACACACACACACACACACACACACACACACACTATTGGTTTCATTTTAGAAAAGCACAAACTTGTGGTTGGCAGCCCGTCATCATTTATTTGGTGTCCATTCATTTATTCATTCATTCATTCATAAGCTATTCCTTTCTTATAATACCAGACTTTTTCTTCTGTGATATTTTTTGAATATGGATATTTTTACTGCTCTGGGGATTTTCTTTCAACTTGATAATTATTTTGATAAATCTTTATCACTTAGATAGTGGCTTAGAGTTAATTCTTTCTATTAAGTACATTTTAGAGTATAAACCTTTTGAGAAATCATCACATTTTATTAATGACTTGTGAGACTTAGCAGCAACTTACATTGATGATAATGGAATGTGCTTTGGGTAGAAATTCTTCAGGCACACATACCAAGGTGGAGATGAAGATGTGTGCAGCAGTATATAATTTATTGTTAATTTAGGCCCGTGTGTAAAGGTAACAGAGACTGGCAACAGTTTTTGTTTACTTTTCTCATGTAGTATTTATGATGTGGTAGGCACAAGCTTGCATATGCTAGCTTGGATTAATTCTCCAGATACCCCCATGAGGTGCCTGCACTGTTCTTCATGTGATATGGTGAGGGCCTGAGACGTGGAAAAGTTGTTTATGGCCATGATTTTATGCCCACCAATAACCCCTCTGAAACTGAAGGTTTCTGGTTATACAACGTAGATTACAATAGAGGATTTTGAATTGTCCAGAAACAGATTATAATACTCTTTTGCCAGTATATGCTCAATGTTTCTTTTAAAAGGCATATGATTATTTAGCAATGTTTCTTTTTACTTAACTGTGCTAAAGTATACATAGCCATGATAGTTAGTTTTGAACTCATTTGAAAACAGTATTGTCACATTTTCATTGCTAAGAGACATTCAAAACGTTATCATATCCAAAGCAAAGTGAAGCCAGTTAAGGATGACGAACTTTGCCACATAAGAGAAATGTTAAAGTAACTTCTAGGCAATGTTAGATGACCCATTGCTCTCTGAAGTCTTCTTAGGACAGGGCCTTGCTTTTAAAATCTAGGGTTGCAGGCCACTGGAGGTGGGCAGCCCCGGGGATGCAGTGTGGAATGCTGGGGGTGGATTGTGGAATTCTGGAGAGTAGGGCAACTAGTTGGCAGTCTTATGCCTTGGAGAATGGCTGATGCTCTCCTTCATTTGATAGTTGACCTGGAAATGTGTGCATGCGTTACCAAATCTAACCATTTTCCAGGAGTAGCTAGAATCCCACGTAGTTTTCACTTGAGAGTTTATCATTTTTAATACTCAAGAAGAGAGAAAATTCAAATTAAAGCAAACAACATTGGACAGTATTCGTGCAGGCACATGCGGAGAGAAGTAGGAGCCTTTGGAACTGTGCCATATCAAATCTGTGGACTGTCTGTACCATATTAAATGTGTTGGCCCAGTAGTCATATGCCTGCTTTCATTTGTCTTTTGAAGGTTTGCCTATACTGTGTGCATCTATGCCTTTCCAAGGCTGTTTGCAAGTTAATTTCTTTTTTCCTGAAATTTCTAAGTAGTCTCTTCCACTGGATGGGAGGTTGGGGGCTTTTGATGAGTCTCTGTACAGCGAGTAGTCACTCGGTATATTTCTTCTGTGCACTTGTGCTTTTGTGTTCAGAATGGGGAACACTGTTAGTGATCACATACAGCTTGAGTTAAGGGGTCATTATCTGGGCCTGCTCTAGATTACACAGAGATTCTTATAGCTGTGGTGTTTGTTGTAATGAGATTTGACCTGCCCGGGGAGCTGTAGATGCTTGGGCTAGTGTTCAGTCCTTAATATTGGCATCTAAATTCTAGGCATGTTGCCTGCAACTTCCAGCCTCAAAAAAAATCTATGTCAATCTGTTCCTTTATAACCTAGTGGTATTGCTTCCCCCCTTGTTTTATATTTAATCATTCTCTGTGGCTCACAACACCAGACCAGTCCAGAGACTGACTTTTTCTATTTCCAGCCCCATCATTATTTTTATGTAAAAAGTATGTTTTGAGTTACAGCAATTCCTGGAGATCAAGCTTGGACTCTGTAGGGAGAAGAGAGATGTCATTTACAACAGAGTTCATACAGATGAATGTTCTGCTGCGTGCTGTTTTCCACTGTGATCTAGGGGGTTTGTTTGCATTTACACTGAAAGAAAAATGACCATATTTGGGCTGACTCTAAGCCAACATGATATAGGCNCCAAATCTTTCTTGGAGGCAGGGGGCGGGGAGCAAGGTGAATAGAAACATTTGGAAGAAATGTTTTCTTTGCATTTCATTTAGATTATCTGATGCGTGACATTTGCTCACATTAGTCTAGTTTCCCTTGTGTTTTCTAGCGTTTTCTTTTGGAAACCATTTCAAACTGAGAGGGAAGTTGCAAAGAGAAAAGAGCTCTGTATTCTTCCCTAGAACTCTTCTTCAGGTTTGTCCGGTTAGCCTGGAAAGGTGGGGCACACAGGACCGCACCTCCCGCTCCTGTCTCCTGCCTTCCCTTGGTCTGTGTGAGTTCTTCCTTCCTTGTCTCTCTCGGCAGTCACTTTTCAGATCTCTGAGACATGGCCTTCATCTTCAGCCCAGACTGGCCTGCGCTCACTCCTGGGCACTGGGTGTAGAATATGAGTCACCACAGCTGGCCGTGGTTGTGACATGTTTTGAAGATTATAGAGTCAGTTGATGCCCAGAATTTCCTTTCTTTTCTCTTCTCAGAGGATGTTTTCTGTTCTCTACCCTTCCTTCAATATTGGCTGAGCTTGTATTGTAGTCTGTGGGAGAGGCAGGGTATGCCCACAAAAACCTGTAGTTTCTCTCTTCTAGATACCTACAAGATTCCTTAGTCATATATTCTTTATTGGGTATTTCTATGATGTTTATTCTTTCACCCGGTAAATACACACACACACACACACACACACACTACATTTGTATTCACTGTATACAGACCCTGTGTTATATTTTTTTGCTAAACAATGTAACATAATGGATATTTCTGTACAATTTACATTTTCTAGGAATAATGCATAATCTAGAGATGATCTAAAGCATATAAGGGAATATGTTGTATAGGTCATGTGCAAACAAGGTACCATTTTATGGAAGAGACCTAAGTATCCAAGGACTTTGGTGTTCTTGGGAGCCCTGGAACCAATCCCATAAGGATGCTGAGGGACAGCTATGCTTTGGGACTCCTGTGTGCCAGATGGCCCATATTTATGAGGAAAGCTGGTAAGCTATAAAATCCTGCTCTCGTGCAGCTTACATTTTAGTGGGAGTAACAAATGAGTAAGATAGTAAATATGTTAGATAGTGATAAATGCTGAAAGAATCGAGTCAGGAAGGGGAGGAGGGAGGAAGGGAGAGAGAGAGAGAGACAGAGACAGAGAGAGACAGGGAGACAGAGAGACAGAGACAGAAAGGGAGGGAGACAGAGAGAGTTCTTGATAAGAGGGCAGGGAAGGTCTCCTATGAGTTTGATTACGGAGCAAGGGCCCCAGGGAAGTGGTATAAAGGCCACATCAGGAGAACAATCCTGGCAGGGGAAGCCATTGGAGCAAAGGCTTGTTGAGAGGCATCCTGGATGCCGGAGATGGGTGGAAACAGGTGTTGGTCCAGTATTGGCAGTGAGGGAGATGAGAAAGCCTTGGAGAGTTTCAAACACAGAAGCTATGCGATCTGACTTGTGCCTGCCTCAGGAAGAACTAACTCCTTTTGTTTTGTAGAGCAGAGCAGGTGAGGGACAAGGTTAGAAGTAGAAGAGAGAAGAATTAAAGCAGGCTGGGGTAAACTCTGCACAGTGGCATGTCCTCTTGGCATATCAGAGGCACCCAGTGGTTATCAGACTTAATCATCATCNCCATCATCATTATCGTTATTCTTTTTGAGACAGGGTCTCACTAAGTAGCCTTGGCTGGCCTGGAATTTGCTATGTAGACCAGGCTGGCCTTAACTCACAGAAGTGCAACCGCTTCTGCCTCGGGAGTGCTGGGGCTAAAGGTGTGTATCACTATGCTTAACTGAGGATTGAACCTAGAACCTAATGCATGTCAGGCAAGCATGCTGCTTGGAGCTCATCCTGCTGCCCTCAAACAGCAGAACACATGAGGCTCACCTGGGCTATGTCTAAGGGGCATCACTAGGAAGCTGGAACTCTTCGGGCCTCACCTGTATTGCCGGTGTGAGTGGTCCTTGAAGCATATGTTGATGAATACAGGAGTGAGTGATTTTGGGATGAGTGAATAATTGGGTTATGGAAAATCCTTTAGAGATACTTAGCTATGAAGTGTTTTCAGTCTTACTGCTTTATTTTTCACAAACACATTACTCAGCTTAAAAATGTGGTAGTATGAATTTCCCCTTAATATTTGTCTGGTACAAAAGCTATCAGTAGGCTCAGCATTCTTTTTTTTTTTCAATTTGAGAGAAGTTACATATTTTATGGACTAAACACAAAACTCTGACATTCTCTTTTTCTGCCCCCTAAATGCATACTTTTCAGAAAGAATGAATAAATGCTACTAGCAGGATTCATTCACAAAGAAGCTACTAAATGTTTCAATAGGAAATTGGACTTGGAGAGTAGGTTGTATGAAGCCATTAATGATAGATAATAGTAAGTACATAATCTTGGGCCCAGTGGACCAGATCTGGCTTGCCCTTGCCTTACACCAGAGCTTCAAGGAAGGAGAAGGTTTGGCCCTCTGACCAAATGCTGTTAGGGGCAAAGCTTCAAGGGGCTTTTGGTTCTTTTGTGAATTAACTTCCATTTTCCCTGGATAGAATTGGGTCAGTTTAGAAAANTGAGTCATGATTTAACTGGGTGATGCTGAAGTCAAGTGCTCACAGCCTTTGGGACCAAAAAACTGGGTCTGAATCCTGTTCTGATGGGCGAGTCATGTTACCTTGGGTTTCCTCCAAGGAAGGAACAATTAGTTTCTGCTTCCTAAGTTCACCGAGGACTCAGAGTTAATGCTCAGGACTCACCACTGAGTCTGACATACACACTCACCAATCAGCCTTTTCTCTTCCTCTTCCTGTGATTATCATTGTTACCGCCATGATCGAATTTCACAGATTTCAAGGCTTTGTCTAGCTTCTGAAATAAAGTAGATTCTTAGTTACTGCTCTTTAGAGTAGCATTGGTCATGCCTGGAAATGTTCTCCTGCATCTCTACTCAAAAGACATTCAGTGTATGGTATTGTTAATCCCATGTTTATGGTCAGCAGTGGCTGGAAGCAGCTTGCCGTCCGTGCGCAACATCGCCTTTCTCTCCCTGTCAAAGAGGGATGCTCCAACTTGCTTCAGGGACATGTGGTGAAAATTAATGAATAACTTAATGTTTGTGGCTCTAGTCCATTAAGTACTAATGAGCATCAGTTACTACTCTGACAATCTCTCCAAGTGCTAGCATCACACTGCTCTCTGATGCAGGGGTGTTGATTATAAGGACGTTTCTTTATGTAGTGTGGGGAAATTGTCTTTTAAAACGCATCCTGTTACTTTATGTGACCATCATTCCCCATATCTAAAATTTTATACCTCCCTTGCTAGAGAAAAAAGAACTCTAATGGAGTAACTTCTCAGAGGGCTCTCTGTAAGAAAATGCTACCTCTTAGTAATTAATGGGATTTGGGAGACCAGCATCTTTCATTTTTGACATTTTGTCTTCTGGTAGCATTTGCGTCTGAAGCTGGCAACCACCTTCTGAAATTTCTCATCACAGATTTATGAATATCTTGGATGGTAGAGTCAGTCTTAGCAGCATGTGTATGTGTGTGTATGTGTGTGTGTGTGTGTGTGTACACGTTTGCTTGTATTGTTTGTGCTATAGAGGCAAGAGTAGGATCTTCTACCACTAGAATTTTTGTCTATAAAACAAGGATGTTAATTCCTACTATTTGGGAATAGATATTATTAAATGTAGCTAATACAGTGATTTTATTATTTTTTTTTCAGTTTGACTCTATCTGGTAATATAATACATTTTCATATGCAGCAAAAGAAGATATTTCTTTGGGTCTTAGTATTGTAATGGGATTTTGCCCAAAGTAGAGGTTTTTTTTTTTTTTTTGGTTTTTCGAGACAGGGTTTCTCTGGTAGAGTTATCTTAAATGACTGGTTTTCAGTGGAACCTTTTCTGTCCATTGATGAAATCTGTTAGAGAATGTGAATGTGTGTGGGATATCCAAATAAGGGACTTTAGTAAGATGCTGTTTGGCACGGACACTGTACCACTAGAGGAGTACAGGGTGGGTCTGGTTGGGTCTGAGTCCTGAGAGGAACCCCGGGCTGGATCCATGAGGCCTCCTGTCTGCACTTCTCAAAGCAGTATTTGTTTAATCCCCAGACTCTGTGTCCCCATGATGACTAAATTACAATTCAACCTCTTGTATTGTAAACCTAAAGATTAGTTTACATTCTTGATTGATGCATAAAGAGAGTTTTATAATCTCTGGAACTGTGTCTTTTGAGGGAAAAAAAAAAAACAACTCGAAACTGTAATTTTGCCACAGGATGGAGGATGTTATTATAGGTTTGGTCTTGGGAGTCCCATCTTTTGATCGGACTCTGTAATTAAATAACCGGCTCACCAGAGGGAGGACATGTAGAGGAATGATAATCTCTCCCGTGCTAATCTCTGCTGATTGCTTAGTCATCTTTGCAGTGGTGTCCAGCTGTCTGTCTCCTCCAGGTGTCAGGCTGTCTCCTNCAGGTGTCAGGTGCTTTGCAGAGACAATAGAGTTTGTTAAGGACATGAGCAGATTCTGTACACGCAGATCCCCCAGGAAAGGACAAATTGAAGTGAGATAGGATTGGCACCAGGACTGAGACGCATTTATTCACCAGTTCTGATAGCAGGTCAAAGTAGTTTAACCTCTTACACAGCGGAATAAGAAGCTAACAGCTTCCCAGTCTATCACCACTGACCTCCTTCTGAAAAGGGAAGGAAAAAATAGAGAACTAGGCTGGTGCTTATCTTTCAGGTATCGGAATTTAGACCTTTTTCAGATCTTCTGCTTTTTAGTAGTTAGGTGAATCTCATCTACTCTGCGTCTTATTTCCTCATCACTGATTTATAGTTTTGTGAAGTTCCAT
Organism: Neotoma lepida; assembly: GCA_001675575.1. Lineage (NCBI taxonomy): Eukaryota > Metazoa > Chordata > Mammalia > Rodentia > Cricetidae > Neotoma > Neotoma lepida. The sequence goes on from LZPO01097121.1 coordinate 473,705, forward strand.
TTGTCACACTCCTCTTTGCAGACCCATATNCTTCTACTCTGCCACTCGGATTTGGAGCTCCTGGAAGCTTAGGCCACTCTCCCTCCCCCCAACCCCGTTTGTATGCTCTTTTGAGGAATCTTTCCTTGCTCTAGTCCCAGCCGACCTCATTTCTAAGCCAGAGCAACTNTCTTACCCAGCAGGTCTATTGAATGTTTTCAAGGCTTGTCAGACCCAGCCATATAAACCAACTGCCTCTTCCTTCAGAAAAGCAGCCTCCTGTGCCTTTGGTTTTCCNAGCTTCCACATGCATGTGAAGCCTCACACACGCATGGCTACGCTGGTGGGAATGCAAAAGTGTGGTCACTACAGGCCTGTTTACATGGGCTCTTGGAAAGTTAGACAGACATAGAATTACCACAAGAACCAGCACTCCATGTGTGTATTCCAAAGAGAACTGAAAAGTGTTCAGATCAATGTATGTATCTGTGTTCAGCGTCAGCATTATTCGAAAGAGTGGAAAATGAAGGNAAAAAAAGCCCTAGATATCCATCAGTGATGAGTTTGAGTAAACAAATTGTGATATTTTCATATAATGCAATAAAAAGGAGAGTAATGGTGCATGCTACAACATGAATGTACTTGGAAAAAGTTATGCTAACTTATAGCAGCCATCTGCAAAGGGCCACAGGTTGTGTGATTCATTTCTGAAGTGTCCAGATCAGGCAAACCCATAGAGACAGGGAGNGTAACAGGGTGCAGGGAGAGAGGAATGAGGGTTCTTTGAAGGGATTGGAAAATGTTTTATAGTTGGGGCAGTATGGAAAGATGCACTATATTATGAAGCTACTAAAATCTATGAGTTGGCCACTTAAAAATAGTCTAAGCGGTGATTATTCTAGTCCCCAAGGGCTCCTATAATGAAGTGCCACCAGCTGTGTGGCAGGAACAACAGAAATCTGTTGTCTTATAGTTTGATAAGCAGGAAGACTAACTGAGATGGAGGGGTGGGCAAGCGAGGTTGCACGAAGGATTGAGGGGCAATCTGCTCCGGGCCTCTTCCCTGCTCCNGGGTGAGAACTCTCTGGCAGTCAGTGNCTTGGAGACCCTTCACCCTATCTCTGCCTTCATCTTCATGTGACAGTCTCCCTGTGTGTACCTGTCCGGATTCCCCTTCTCATTAGGACATAGTCAGACTGGAGTCGTGGCCACCCTTGGTGACCTCCTTTTAGCTAATTATACTTGTATTTTCTGTTTCCAAATACACTGTGAAATGTTGGCTGTGACTTTAACATACGATTTAGGTGGTATACCATTTAGTCTGTAACAGTGACTATTACGTTGTGTGATTTGCTTCAATTAAGAAAGAAGAGGAGGAGGAGGGNGGCTGGGGAGATGACTCAGCAGTTAAGAGCACTTGTTGCTCTTGCAGAGGACCTGAGTTTGACTCCTAGCNNGTATAACTCTAGTCCCAGGGGATCCAGCATCCTCTTCTGGGCTCCTGGGCACCAGGCATGCAAGTGGTGCATAATCATACATGCAGANGAAACACCCATACACATACAAAGAAACAACAACAACAAATATAAAGACAAAGAACAAAAGAAGATGTAAAGACATCCACAGAAAATAATGAAAACAAACCCTCTATGGACTTCCAACGTCTGAGAGGCTCAACCCTGTATCATGATCTGACTCCATGGTGTCTGCTTGCTCTGTCCATCTGCCTGGCAGCTGGTTTGGTCCACAGCCTGGTTCTCCTTTATGTCTGATGGAAGTTTCTTCACCCTTAAATTGCAGTCCTGGTGTCACCTTGCAGGAAAACCCCTGTGTGACCTCCCAGCATAGGGCAGCCTCTTTGTCACACATAGCACTATGTTCTGGTGACCTACCACTATGTGGCAAAGCACACCAAATACCATTGGTTAAATAGCCACCATTTTCCTACTTGTAGGGATTTTGTGGGCCAGGAATTCAGACAGGCACAGTTACGTGGTAGTTCTCTCCAGTGGCTTGGAGCCTCCTGGGAAGATGTTCCAGTTGTATGTCCGCACTGGCATGACTTGAGGCGAGGCTCAGCACTCCTGCCCCAGCTCCTTCATATAGCTGAGATGTCCTCGGAGCAGGTGACTTCAGGGTGTTCACACTTCCCCCAGGCATTTAGAGTTCTAAGAACTGGAGTTCCAGACATAAAAATAAGCAAGAAACTGCATGGCCCCTTCTNTCCTAGCCTCGAAGTCACATAGCATCATTTCNGTCACAGGCCCGCCTGGATGCACAAGGAATGGCCTCAGATCTCACTTCTCAGTGAACAAAGACTAGAGTTTGAGGCTGTNTTTAATAACTGGCCTGATACTCAGTTCTATATTGTCAGAATGTTTGAGGTCTCCCCGCCCCCAATTCATATGTTGAAATCTATTCCCCAGCCCTATACTATTAAGCCCTGGGGGTTTTTCTGAAGTGAGTAGGTCCTAGATGATGTGGAATGTCTGCTCCTATAAAGGAAGCCCAAGGCAGCCGCTTTGCACCATCTGAGAAGCAGTGAGCAGCTTCACTAGACTTAGATCTGCAGGTGCCGCAGTCCTGGATTTCCCAACCTCCAGACTGTGAGAAGAAATGTCTGTTGTGTTTTAGTTACTCCTCCCTGGTAATTTNGTTTAGCAGTTGCCTGAACAGACAGCCGCTAATCAATCTGTGTTCCTTCACAGTGCCCCTTGGTAAACCACTCACTCCTTTGCATCATGATTTAATTGATTTCTGCTTTTCCAGTGAGACGGTAAGCTTATTTTTCCAACTATTGGACTCTGAGCCTCTTAGTGGCTGGAACAGAGTAGGAGCTTGGTAAATTGATGGAAATTGAAAAAAAAAAAAGTAGAACCAGAAAAGCCATAAGCATCGCAGACCTGAACAACAGACCGAGCCAGGATCGACGAAACGTGTGACCCGTGGCTTGGTTGTACCATCTCCCTGATCTTGATCCTGCAGTCAGTCTGAGGNTGCCTTNTGAGAGCTGCCAAGTCCTTGTTGACACCTGCAATTAGACACAGCAACATAAGTGAAAGTGAGGCTGAATGTTTGCTGAATGCTTTCTACAAAAGTGAATAAACAGAATTAAAAATTCAAGGTTTAAATAGACCATCACTAATAGGGCTATGTGTGCTCATGGATATCTGTATTTATTGGGTGAAGGGAAGGTGGGATGTGGGACACTTTTTTATTTTTAACAGACTACCTTTCTCAGAGCTTTATGGGGCTGATCATGTTTATTTAACACTCCCTGTGGAATTTAGCATGTGATTCTCTCATCTGCCTGGCTCCTCAGTTCTTTTAAAAATCCTNGGCGGAGGCAGAGACACATGTGACCGTGCCAGACACCATTCACTTACTTCCCTGCTTCTGCACAGCTGCCTGACAGCTGTTTCAGACCTGTTAGATGAGTGCCATTTTCCTTTCTTTGCCTGTAAAATTTCAGGGCAGGTTTGCACAGGACCTTTTAAAAGGCAGAGTGAGATGGTTCTGTGATTAACAGTGCAGTTTTAGTTTTTTCTCCTATACAGTGAAGACCCCCCAAGGCAGTGCAGTATAGTGTCAAAAAACACTGGCTGTGGAATTGCATGGACCCAAGTATGAACTTTGACCCTTTCACCTTTTATTGATGTGACCTTAGGCAAGTTAGTCACCTTCCATATGTCTTCCCTCACCCCCTCACAAAACNAAAAGGGCTGATTGAGGTGTTAGGATTCAGTTCAGTCATGTCCATAAGCATCCTACTGCAGTTGGTCAGGTGGAGAATGTTTAATCAATATTAGTTATTAGTTATATGAATGCGATTGCTTAGGGTCTCTTTAAAGACTGATCTTCTGGCTTTGTTTCTCAATGGAAAGAAAGCTTATGTTGTTTTAGGTCTGGAATATTAGTATAGTATTAGTGAGATCATTCTCAGCTTGTCTTTGTCTCATCCTTGAGATTTTTGTTTTGAAAAGCTTCTATTAAAGAATGAACATGGGGCCAGGGAGATGATGGCTCAATGGATCCAGCACTTACTGCTTAAACATAAGGACTAGAGTTCAAATCCTTAGCAGCTATGTGAAAAGCTATAGGCATGGCTAACGCACTCAGGATGCAGAGGCAGGGCAATCAGTGAGTTAGAGGCATCAAATCAGTGAGCTCTGAATTCAGTTGAGAGACCCTGGCTCAATAAATAAAGTGGAGAGCAATTGAGGAAGACAGCCCATTTCAACTTTGAGCCTACGCATGCACACACACACACACACACACGCAAACATACATATGCATGTGCACACCACTCACACATACACATGCAAAAAAAGAATATAAGCTGAAATGAGGACTTTGGAAACCGAATGTACTTTTCTACATTTTCCTGACATCTGTGGTAGTTCATGCTGCCAGGTAGAATGTGATCTTGTTTGTTTTATAATGCTGGACTTAAAGTTAGTGTCTCTTCCCNTTCAGGCCCAGCTCTGAATGAGCCTGGTCGTCTCACAGGTGGTGGATGAGAGCCCCATGTCCTCTGTTCAGAAGAGCAGGGATGGCAGCAGATGCCGTGGCTTGTGGAGAAGTGAAGTTGGAGGAGGGAAGGTTTTATAACAGATGGTTTCTTGGATATCTGGGACCTGTCCAGTTTTAAGCTTTGAAAATGATGGGCCAGACCCCGAACTGGCA
>LZPO01097121.1:491759-501972 GCA_001675575.1 Neotoma lepida
AAACAAACAAAAAAAACTTTTGACATGGCGAGAATGTTTCTAGTTTTTCCCAAAATGGGGAAGAAGAGCTTGTCTCATTGTCTCCTATACCGAGTCGAAGTCCCTTCCCTGCCAGCGATGACATCAGACATGCTGTAGATCAAGAGCGATGACATCAGACATGCTGTAGGTCAATGGGCACTTGTAGGTCAACCTTAAATCTATACCACTAATCACAGTATAAAATAGACATTTGCTTCTGAAAAACATTTAGGAGTTACCCCAAATCATTTAAAACACATGCCCAGAAAAGCACATTTGTGAATATAATTTAAAACATTATTCATAACAGCAAAAAACCTGGACGCAATCCAAATATCCATCACTTGGTGACTGGGTAGCATAGGGTGGTCTGTCCACACAATGGGATACTACTCAGCAGCAGAAAGGGGTAGAATTATAAATGTAAACAACAGCATGCATGGAAATTCGGAAGCATCATGCAAATCTGTTTAGGTGATATTCCAATGTAGACAAAACTAGTCTGTGGTTATACGAAGNAGATGGGTGAAATGTCTAGGGTTCAGCATGTAGCGGTTGACAAGGGAACTCTGAACAGTGATCGTGTTCTGGTCTTGATTGTAGAGATGGTTGAATGGGTATATATACTTGTCAAAACACTTAACTTGTGCATGCAACATGAGTAGATTTTAAGTCAGTTTTATATCAAAGTTTTTTTTTGTTTTGTTTTNTTTTTTTCTTTTTTTAAGATTCATGTTTAAATGTAAGACATCTGTGTCATTCCTTATAAGTTTCGTCATCAATTATGGCTTTTTTTCCTATACGAAGGAACAAGTTCAAGTTTCAAAAAATGTGGCATTTTAGATTATAGTCTGTGTAAAATTGGGAATTGTTCATATGCTCAGACTATTATTATATTTTAATTCTTTCTAAACAGCCTTCTGGATTCTATTATTTTCATAGGGCTTTGGAGATGGTTTCAAGTGCTTGTTTTCCCAGGATTTTCCTGTACCTCTTTGGCAAGCTTCATACTTACATTGTTTCAGAAGTATAAATAACAGCACAAGAGAGTTCTTTCTGGCGTACTCTTCTGTCCTTTCCTGTTGTCCTGCCTCTTTTATGTTAGATCACCCTGCAGTTCCTGTCCCGTCTGCCTTTGAACTTAGAACATGAGCTCCCTTGTCCTGTGCCTGGTGGAAGCTGGGTAGGACAGAATGCTGGCTTTTGGGAGGCCCTGAGCAAGGGCAGAAAAGTGGGGAAGTGAATTGCTACTTGATACGCACATGGGGTTTGGAAATAAGTAGTGTCACCCATCTGTGTCCCATGTGGTGCCACCACCTCCTCCTGGGGTCCTGTGGAGTGCTTATTTGGAGAGTCAGCTCCTTGAGGAACTTGTGGTATAAAACCTCAAAATTTCATAGTGATCTCTTGTCATGACAAACCTAAATGTGATAAAACCCAAATGAAAGGTAATTGTGTTTCTGAAGATACCAGACTCTTGAATGTTTAGGACAAGCTATGCATTAAAGTGGGTTACTGAGTTTTTGAGGGGAGGGGTTTGGTGTCTGGTAGTGTGTTGGAGTCTAGGGCTGGGTTCAATTACGTGGGCAACTGTTGGTGGCCTAGACCTGTCTTTTCCTGGAAAAAACAGACAAGAACACAGGCACTTCTTTCTCAGCTTCTTCAAGATCAACTTCAGCCTCTCCCAGACAGGGTACTCTCGGGGGCACCGTGTAGGTCAGGCTTGGAATGCCACAAATCGTGACTCCGATCAACTCTGTCACTTCAGGCAGGTAGTTCATTTTGTGAGCTTGGTGATCTCAGCTCTAAGACGAGAATGCCATTTTATAGGTTGTGATAGTGAACCCTATACTGTCAACATCGATGGGGTTTACCGTCACCCGAGAGACCAATCTAGGTGTGTCTGTGAGGGATTTTTTCTGGGTTAGCTTACCAAGGTGGGGAAGACCCAGCGAAACAGCAAACCAAAAGGAGATNGTGAGCCGAGAACCAGCAATTCTCACTTTATGCTTCCTGACTGCAGATGCAACACAGCCAGTGGCCTCACGCTCCTGCCACCGTGCCTCCCTGATAGAACGGACTGCACCCTGGATCTGTGAGCCAAAATAAGGCTGCCCTTCCTTAAGTGGCTTTTGGCAGGGTATTTTGTCACAGTCTGAAGGCAAGGAATGAGTACACAGGGATTTCTAGAAAATTAGATGAGATGAAATGAGTGAGTGTGGTAGGCCTTTTTAAACCCTTCTCTGTTGGGAAGCTGGCTCNGGACCAGCTTGCTATAGAGCTGAATGCCCGGTAACGCCTTGTAACATCTGGTAACGCCCTGTTCATTTTGCAAACCCAGGGNATGAGGAGAGAGCGAGGCCGGAAGAGTTTGCGACCATAGCTGCTGTTTTGTTAACAGCATGGTATTTTTGAGGTGGGGACAGTGCCCCTTCATTTCCTGGTTTGTTGTGCACTTCAGTTTCTTAATACACAGTGATGTGGCTAGAATCACAGACCGTGGCTGCCAGGCTCCGAGTACATCTGCTCACTGGAGGCTCATTACCTGTGATTGCAGACCCAGGGAGGAGATGGGACTGTGGAAATGGAGCTTGATGCTATAGAAATAACTCGGCAGGTTGGTATGAGAGGGCGGGGGGGGGGTACCTTCCACAGTGACATCCCCTCCACACACGGCTAGCAGGATTGCAACGCCACATGGAAAATTCACTGTCTTTTGTTCTGCTTTACAATTCTGTCAGAAAGAGAAACAAACAAGCAAACAAACAAAACCCCAGACTTAGCACAAGGTAATGAAAATTTGGAGATCATGAGAAGTATTTTTAAAAAGCTTAATTATATTATTGGTGTTCCTATTTTGGACTTATTTCTGATATTCTGTATGTGGCTGGCAACCTGGTCCCTGGTTGTAGATTTAGGCAATGGGAGAAAGGAAGCAATTATACAGCTAATGCAAAAAAAAAAAAAAAAAATCCTGCCAAGGAGCAAGAAAGACACCCCTCACCCCTTCGTCAATTACAGAAAATTGTTTATAAGGAATTAAATTCTCTGGGAATCCGCTTTCTCTTCAGTTGTCAGAGGCNGTAAGTGAAAGCCTGGGAGTGTTTGCGGCCTCTCAGCTGAGGCAGGGATCCAGCTGGTAAGCACCCACCTTCGGGGGCTCAGTTGTGCTTTGGGACCAGGATTGATTTTAGTTCCAGGAGATTAGTTGGCCCTAAAATACTAGAAAGCAAGCATGCGTTTGCTCCAGTTTGATGACTGTGCTTGNTGTGTGGGAACTCAGCGTTCTGGCGTACAGCTGTCTGGTGTTCAAGATGACTTTGGTCTGGGTTGCAGCCTGCATCAGTCCTGGGGAATTATCTTCCCATGTGGGGAGCATTGAGAGGGAAGTGTCCCTCTATGAGCTGAGCGCTAGGGGTCTGGGGAAGTGATTCTAGTCCAGCACCATGTTACCTGTCTAGGACCTGCTCTCTCACCTGAACAATGTCATAGTAGTTTGTAATCTCGCCTCTCATCCAAAAAATAAAATGACATATGGCATTCATGAAGATATCTTTAAAACAAAGCTTTTCACAAGTATAAGCTGTGATTGATTGCACGCTCAGTGACATTATCTGAATGTTTACATTAGAGAGATGGCATTTGCATCTCCAGGAGCTCACATGCTGTGGTAGAGTTGTGACTTCCCTTTCTGAAGCCTTCTAGGCCACANCAAGGTGCCTCAGGGAAGTGAATCTGTCTGAGTGACATAACTGGGTCTTACTTGCCCTTCTGTTGTTTAGTACTCTCTGTCCTTTATTTTCCAATCCTGAGAAAGATGGGAAATCTATAATATTTTGATAACAGTAAACAGGAACAAATGGAAGGCCTGTGGGAAGAGAGAAGAAATTACATTAAACATAGTCAAAAAGCCAGGAGAAGACGAAAGTCTTTAAAAGTTGACAATGGCAATCCTAAGTTTTGTCTTCAGAAATGACAGGCTCAGAGAATGAAAAATGGNACTGTAACATTTTTGGAAATTGAAGTTAACACCCCACACTGCCCTTTCTTAACTCAGTGAGACACGCGGCAGGAACAGATTTCTGTGATCCTCTGCATTCGTGCGACATTGGCNCATTTGGCTCGTTCTTAAAAGGCTCAGCAAAGTCTTCAAGATGGAATGCTTTTTACTTTTTCATCCTGCAGGCCCCAAGGAAGTTAATTCCTTTTTAACTTTCTGCGACACACTGGTTTTACCAAACAGGAAAAATGAAAGGCCTCTCCAAAGAGGGAGGCAGAATACCCTGTCTGTAGAATAGACAAGCCCAGCCCGAGCAACAGGACAGGATGGCTGGCAAAGGGCTTGGTGTAGGAACTGACAGTGAGGGCCGGGGATGTTGCATGAGGCCCTGTATTGGATCCCCACAGGGTGAGTGTAGGAACACCTTCAAGAGAACACCAGAGAAGACCAGTTACTGGNAAATTTGGAAGTGCACATGTTTATGGACAAGGTCAGAGTACTGAGGTCTTNTGGAGATGGCATTGTACCTGGCCTGCCTGATGCAGAGTTCCTGGTCAGGACTTAACCCCTTTTGAGTAGAGCAATATATGCTTACTTTTCATGGAGCCAAGGAAAAGGCAGACAGCCTAAGAAGAGACTGATAATTAGGCTTATTTAGAAGGTGAGAGACAAATTGGCAGTGTGGATGTCCAAGAGAACACAAATGGGTCTTTGTTTGCACCCCAGAACTCTAGAAATCGTGGAGGCTGGGTNCTCCCAGATTCTTCTGTAGCTGCCGGAGACTTGACCTGACTGTGCTGAACAAGCTCTATAATTGGATTCCTGGTGCCCACAGCAGTGCCACCCATTCTCCCCCAGCATCCTGGCATCTATTTGGTTTTGTTTCTGCCGTGCCATGAATGCACCACCATTTCCCTTCCTTGGCTTCTTCACATTTCTTGGAGGAAGGCTTGGGAACAGCCCTTAGCACACAGTGGCATGCTCTGGGTGCTGGCCATTGCAGGACATCCGCTACAGGAAGAGCTACTGTCCCTCTGCCTCCTCACCCTTGGCTGATGGCCCCACCACCTTCCAGCTGCCAAGGGGTTCAGTTCCTTGCCTTTGTCTATGGGGCAGGAGAGGGCACCACCTCCTTGGCTCCCCATCTCCATTTGGAAGCCAAAGTTGCTCCTCCGACAGGGCACTGTGTATTTCTTGTGCATGCAAGTGGCTGAGTGGAAAGATCAGAATGGGAATTGTTACTACCCATTGTGTGATGAGCTGGCAATGGAGTGTGTGCCGTGCCATTGTTGTGGCTGTGAGGGAGCTGCAGAAACAGAGTCCAGAATCAGACCCCGTGCTCCGGGAACCCCTTCCCTGTAGACTTTCCAAAGAAGCTGCTTTTCTTCTGATTAACTGTTGCAGTCTCCTCTCTGGAGTTTTGTACTTTGGAAACCACATCGCCCAAAGAGAATATTTACCACTGTAAAAGCATCAAACAAATTCTTCCTGGTGTAAGTGGAGAAGAAAGAGTTTGTCTANCTTCTTGCCTGTTTATGAAATAACTAGTGGGTGACCTATCTGTGCTTTTCTGAAAAACTTGTTACCCTGGAAACAGTGCCCCAGCTTAGACATTGTGTGAGAACTGCTGTTGTTGTTGTTGTTTTTTTTTTTTAATAGGAAAAGCAGGGGAATGGGGAAAGGTTACATTTTTTTTTCTTCAAAAATATCTTCAGGGGTTAGGAGAACAGAGGAGAATGAAAAGGAGAGAGACATGTTCTTCTGGTAACATTTTCAGAATATTCCGTTGAAATTATTTAAGAATTAGACTTAGTTGGCAGCCAGTAAGCAGCAGAGGCCCACCTTCTCAGCTGAGGACTTTCCCTCCATGTCCGGATGGAGTGAGGAAGTTGTGAGAGCTCTGGAAGTTCTTTGCTCCATGGCTGAGGAACCTGGCATCCAGAGCTGAGATAAATCACCCAGCGCTCATACCTGCGTCAGGGCAGAATCTTCCTGACTCCACGTTTCGTGTTTTGTTTTGTTTGGTCCTCTGCATCCATCCTGACTCAGTTAACGAGTTGCTCAGAGTAGGGTTGAAGGTGAGGCTGAGTGAGGAAGTGTGTGAAAAAGCTATTGTCTTGAAGCCAAACAGCAGTCAACTTGTTTGGCAAACTGGAAGGAAAAGGTGATGTAGCCTCAAATTTTAAGTCCTTCGTTTCAGATAATAGGAAGAATTAGGTTGAGTCTGAAACTTCCGAGGCTCTGAGCATAAATTGTCAAAAATGTGCCTTTCAAGCATGACCTGTTCTCTTTGTGACTATCTTTTTTCCTTGTGATGTTCCTCACTGTGCTTTTCAGTTAGTGATCTACCTACAGCAGGGGAAATAAAATGACTTTTAGATGTTTTCTTCTTAAAAACTTGTATAGAACATGTTAGCCCAAGGGAAGTACAGAAACTTTGAAAACAGACTTTTAGGAACGCAGTGATTTTTAAACAGTACTGTATTCTGGTTGTGGCTCTGAGGCAGAAGGCTTCATGTCATAGTAGGGACTATGTAGAGTATCTTTCAGAGTGATTTGATGTATTCATTCTGCCCTGGCACATACGTTTTCTTCCCTCCTGGCTCAAGCATAGGCAGTGTATTTATTTGGCGGTTGCTGAGCTAAGCTTAAGTGCTGTGTACTAGGAGAGTGCTCGTGAAGGAGAAATGAATACTGTTCACAACCTCTGGCTTCAGTAAACTTGGGCATATATGGTGTGTGTGTGTGTGTGTGTGTGTGTGTGTGTGTGGTATAGATGTAGGTGTAGGTGCGAGTGCCCATGTGTGTGGATGTCTAGTTTCTTCCTCTATCATTCTCTACCTTATTTTTCCAGACAGTGTCTCTCACGGAAGTTGGAGCTCACTACTTGTTTAGATTCACCAGCCAGTGAGCCCCCAGAAACCTCCTTTCTCCACCTCTCAGCACTGGGATTACAGCAGCCCTGTGCCACCACNGCTAGGCTTTTTACATGAGCACTTGGAACCTGAACTTAGGTCCCCAGTGCCGAACATTATCNATGGCACCATCTCCCCAGCCTCTGAGAGGAACATTTTAATTGCTTACACATAACAGGAATGATTGAATTAGTTTTTCATGCAATGGTATTAGTTCTACTGTTCTTCTAGCAAGAGTAATTCACGATGTCCCTCTGCTGTGTCTGAAGGTATAGTAGGGACCTGTGGACTTTGGCATGGTGGCCATTTGAGACTGGACAGTGGGAAGGGGAGCTGGGACAAGTAGGGCAGAGTCATGGAGTGAGTGTGTGAACAAATGCCTCAAATTCTGGTCCTGGCTGCACAGGGGAGAGCAGTTGGGGGAGGAACAGTGACCCAGAGGATAGGGGCTACAGCAGGTGCATGACCCAATCTTCCTTAGGAGGCGTGTAACATAGTCTCACCATTATTCCCCTGGGTACCATGTGAGGTTGGTCTAGTTGTAAGTTGTCTAATCACAAATAAAGAAGTGATCCTGGGCACTCATCTAACCCAGCCACGAGCTGGTATTTAATCCTGGGTCTTTGTGCTGTTGGAGCCCCCAACTCTTGCCTACACATACCATGACCTTCTTTCTCTCTTAGAGGCGAATTACTGGTCCCACAGAGTACTTAGAAATATTTTTTTTAAAGGAAGANGGTTGAACTGAAGACAAAGGAATAGTGTAATGTGCAGCAAAATTTGCTTTAACGATGCAATTATAAAGTATCAAGATTTTAATACAATAAATGAAAAGTTAATCCACTTTGGACTTTACTGTGTTGTTCTTGTTTGTGGAGTAATGTAATTGTGACAGAGTAATTAATACCCTACAGAGGGATTAGCAGTCAAAAATGAGATAAAAGGAGCGGGGGGAGTTGCCTAAAAGGCAAGGGCATTTATAAAGTGCTGAAGCATGCAGTTCCTTCCCTCAGGTCATTTTTAGCTTTCCTGGCTGTGCATTTCACATCTATGAGGGCTAGGCACCTAGGCTACACAGGTGACCCAAATTAGAAGTGATCTTGACCGGAGGTAGATCTGCAGTTGCCCTCTAATAGCGTGGTTGCTAGCAGAGCCACCAGCCCTGGACTGATCACTGCTGCACTGTGTGTCCCCAAAGGCTTTCTGGTTTCTCCACCTTACTAGGTTTTGTTTTCTTGAAAGATCTTTTGGTCATCATTTATGCTAACATACATCCTAGAAGATGAAAGCCAGATGAGTGGGACCCCTCTGCTATGGAGTTCCTGTTGGTATATCACAGCTTGGTGGGTATCAAAGTACCAACAAATTGTCCTGATTAAGTTTTCTTGACCTTTTTATTGGTTCTGGGGTTTCAGATGGTCAGNTTGTGCTTACAGCTTGAAGTCATTAACTCTGACCAAAACAGGAGGGATTTGAGCAGTCAAAGGACAGAGGAGAAAATCCAGAGCTAGCCAGAATCTTTTGTTTTCTGAAGAACGAGAGACAGAGAAGGCTCCAGGCATGAGTACGCTGGCTCTGTCCTTCCCAGTCCTTATCTAATTAAAGGGGCTCCTTCCTATACCATTGACCATCTGGCTAGCACTGGGAATATTCTTAGGTGTAATGTTTCATTTATGAATATATACATACGNACATATATATACAACATATATATGAATTTTTAAAAATTTGTGTTTTAGCTTTAAANGCAAATAACTTTGTAAATAAATCAGACGTACTTTTTGGTTGTTGATTTATTGCTGCCAAGGACACACCACCTTGGTATTGGTGTTCAGCTGGCAGCCATACTTGGCTCACCACAGGTCACCTTTAGAACATTGCGTTGCTCTGCCCTCTTCGGTCTGCTGGAAGGTAGATTGAAACAGCTGTGGATGGGGCCTCCAGCCTGCCTGGGAAGTTTGGGCTTGGGGTAACTTGACCCTCAGAACCTCTCTCTGGCTTTCAAGAGAGTCAGGGAGGTCAGCTGGCATTGGCAGTCTGGCTGAGTTGATGTTTCTGTGAACTTTTTGTTGGAACCATATTGACTATTCCACTTGTACCCCCAGGCTCATCAGCACTAGCTCAGTGATAGTGGATGATCACAATCTAAAATAGCTTTCCAGAGACTCGACTATGTGAAGCCTANGTGGAAATGTGCATGTTTGTAATTATGATGAATAAGAGCTTATTTTTCTTAAAGAAGGTAATTGACATTTTGGTTTCAACTAACNAGTCTAATTTCTTATATAAATAGGATTTTACCTAGAGAAAATGTCCTATATAGAGTCCAGGCTGTCCTTGAACTTAATAGGTAGCCAGAGATGACCATAAAATCTTAACTCTCCTGATTCTACCTTCTGAGTGATGAGATTACAGATGTGCAATATATATGTATATATGCAGTATATATATGCACACCCAGTTTATATGGTACTGGGCAGCTGGCAGGCAAGCACTGTACCAACTGAGCTTTNTCCCTATTCCTTAAAAAAAGACAGGGCAGGTTTTTGTCACGTAACCCAGGCTGGCCTGGAGTGCACCATTCTGCCTCTGCTTCCCAAATGCTGAGGTTACAGGCATGTTTGCCACCATGGCTGGAAATGTGAAAGTATGTTCTGTAGACAAATCACTAGTGAAAGAACAATGTGTGTTGTTAAAATCTCACAAAGCAGACACTGTCCTGGCCAACCATCACATGCTCTGGATATGCCAATTCTCTTAAAGGTTGAGGGAAACTTTCATTCCTTTTGATTGGGGTTTGGCAGGTAACACAAACTTACAGAGAATGTCATAATTATTTTCCAGTTTTTAAATGTCTGCCCTTTACACTCTTGATGGAACTCTGAGTTGANGGAACACACCTCTGCAGCCTTTGCCTTCCAGATAGGCCTGAACCCACAAGATAGCTAGGAGTAGAGGAGCCCTTGAAGAGCATAATAGACCGCTGTGTGTGGAAAGCCTTCATGCTGGAGTACTCCGTGTAATACAATTTTCTTGTCTGCCTTGTTATCTTAATGGTTTTAGTGCAGAAACTAATAACAATGCTATTTTTTTTAAAAGCGGTTAAAAGATAATCAAACTTAGCTGAAAATGGAGCCCTGGCCTTTGTTAAGCATTCATCTATTTGGCTTACTTTCCGTCAGTTCTCTAAAAACAGAACCATGAGTCCTTTGTGTTCAGCTGATCCAGTTGGTGCTAACCCAATTCGTCTGACAGCTCAAGTCCAGGGATGGAGGTC
>LZPO01097121.1:504272-531667 GCA_001675575.1 Neotoma lepida
ATGGGATGCAAGAGCTTTCAGAGTCAAAAAGCACTGACCAGCTTCTGCCTTCTGAATTAACAAATACGAAAAGGCAGATGTACGGGGAATGGTTTTTATTTTTAAAGAGACCTTAAAGCAGTTATTTTTTACAGCCATGAATACTGAATGAGGAGACTCAATAAGAGGTAGTAAGTAAATACATGTTTAAAGATCATTAGACATGACANTTTTTGGAGCACAGAGTCTGCACTGCGTGGTNATCATAGATGACCTATTTTGGTTAATGTACACCTAGGTTATTTTAATTTTTTTCATTAAAAAGCAAAATTTGTGGATATTTAGACTTAAGTTCCATATATTGCTGATTGATTTGGACTTAACTGAAATATTTGAAGCTTTCTCTTAGCATGAAGGAAAAGAGTACAAGAAAGGCTAACTATAANGGAACTGAGGAGGGACTGAATGCANATAATTGGCGTGAGTTATGAAAGAAGATATAAAGTTAATTGCTTTTCTAGTTCTAATTCTNCTGTGGATTTTGCTCTTTTTGGTGGTACATATGTGTATAAAATAGATCTGACACTGAAGTCTTAATAACATTGGAAAAGTAGATTGTGCATATAAATTGTGAGACAGAGAAAAAATAATACTGTTTGATGTTTTTTTATCCTCTTGTAAATTATATGAGCATCCGGAAGATGAAAAAAACACTCTAGCCCTTTAGAGAGAGAGAACGGAAATACAATAAGCAGATACAAGAAATAGCATCGAATGAAATATCAGGAGATTTTAGTTTCTGATGAAACAGAAAAAGTTTTCAGAATATTGTATAGATGTGTAATGTGTTGATTATTTAGGGGAGGGGGAAGCCTTTAAGGATTTCTTATTATTAGGAGATTTTTTAAAAAGGAGATTGTTATTGTTGTGAATTAAAAGAGAAAATTGCTGAGTATTATTCTTTGTCCCCCATCCAGTGTAAGGAAACAAAGCTCTGGAATTAACTGCCCGTTGCTCTGACTGGCTGAGACAGGCCTTAACAGGAGAAAAAGGTCAAGCAGGAGACCTGGGGCCGCTGTTTCCCAAGGCTCCCACTCTGCCGCTGTGTGTGTGTGTGCATGCACGTGTATACACCTATGTAAAGAAGCCAGAAGTTGATGCTGAGTGTTTTCTCTTGATTGCTCTCCATTTCATTTACTGAGGCAGGATCTCACTCTAACTAAACTCACACCTCACCAGTTCAGCTTGTCTATCCCATTTGACCTAGGAACTCCCTGTATCCACCACCCGAACACTGACTGGGATCACNGACCAGCTCCCACACCCACCAGTCCTCACACTTGAAGTACTTTAAGCATTGAGCCATCTCCTCAGTCCCAAGCTTTCCATATTCATTTCTCATTCAGATATATAACATGCTCTGGAGAGTAGCCAAAGGCTGTATAAACTAGCTTTTAAAATTTAGGTCTAACTCTACAGAAGTCTTCTAACTCCTCAGGAGTGATGTCATTAACTCCGTGCTGGGGCTCAGGTCTCTCCGAGCATTCTTCATGCTTGTGTTTAGTTTTAGTTTTAGTTACCTAAAATAGGAATAAGGAGAGGGCATTTCATTTTTAGAAAAGATGAAACCAGGATTGAGAGTATGGTGTAAGCCGTGATAAGAAGCCAGGTCTATATTGTTTCTTTTAATTGTGACGTGTTGGGACATTGCATAGGGGAGGGAGGACTTGATGGACCACTTGGATGGCCACTGAACTTGTGCCAGACATGAGTGTTCCCAGAGAGCCTACACACATCTTCTTGGATGCTTTCAATCATCTCAGCTGCTCGCAGTACCTAACACAGTGTGCATGTCACATAAGTGCTAACTGCACTGTGCTGTTTAGGAAAAATGGCAAGAGACAAGTCTGTTGACATTTGTACAGGGGCTTTNTTCCCTAGTATTTTTGAGCTATGATTATTTCATTCTGCAGATAGGAGACCTTTAGGTCCAGGTATATGCTACATAAATTTTGTCTGAAAATACAGGCAGATGAATGGACAGACCGATGGGCAGGAGGAGAAATAAATACTTCATTTCCTCTGGTGGCTTTTCCACCCAATCACGGGAAAAGGACAGTAGCAATGGCAAATGGATGAAGATACACCAGCAAGGACCTTGGTACACCCTGGGATGTGGGCTATTTAGATTTTCCTGCATTAACAGTGGTTTTAAAGGCTGGGATCTGTGCGGAAAACCAGCATGACCATACAACAAAACTAAACAATATAATACAACAGAATGCCAGAAAGGCTGAAATCTTCACTTCCCTGTCCTAGAAAAACTGCAGCGAAAGCCTGGCTTGCCTGTGGGACACATACAGATGCTGACTGCAAATCTCAGCTGTTAGCAGTGAGGAAGAAAGCGAGCTGCAGGCGTGAATGTACACAACACAGTGCTCAAGCCATCTGGACACCAGCATGGCTTAGGCAGAGAGGGGGGCCTGGTCAGAGATGAGGACTCAGAAAACATCAACAGGAAGCCAACCTTACCATGAGTCTTCGTGCTGCCAACTGTGCCCTCAGTCAGGTGTAGGATCTCTCATTGGGCCACCTCTGCCCTTGTAAACACTCCCGCCTTCACAGCCATGCCCCACCTAAGAACTGAGCCAACCTCCCTGAGAGTGGTGCCTGCTATTCCTCACCTGATCCAAGGCCTTGAAAAGACCCAAGGACCTGGCCTTTCAAGGTCTAAAACCAACCAACCAAACCCATGTAGAATAAATTCCTACAGACCAGTCAGAATGTATCTGGCCATGTCCCTTATTCTAATGGATTCTTGCAGGCCTGACTGTTACTTCCACACCAGGGGCTTTTTACAAAGCAACAAATTTGAAGTAGAGGAAGAGGTGGCCAGGAGCAATCCCAACAAAAGCAAAGTTAGCCAGCTAGCCATGGAAGCAATGAAACTGTGAAGAGGGAAGCTACTCAGAGCGTGAGGTGCACAGTCTGTAGAGGTGGCCGTGGGGGATTGGAGTCCTCAGAGGGCTGGCAAACACTACTCCTGAGAAAAAGGTCTCCCACTCACTGTCCTGGGCTATTTCTCAAATTTATAATATTAGTAAAACTAAGAAAAACTAATTCAAAGGCACTTTTAGCTAACTACTGTTACATAAAGTTTTACATAAAGTTTCTCAATCAGATAAGTAAGAAATACATGTACTGTGGTTTTGTGAGGTTTAAGAAACAACACTGAAACAGGAATCCTGTGTGTGAAGCTGTCAGTCACTCCTGGTGGAGCCAGGGAGGAGGCTGGATGTCAAGCGGACCTGGATTCAAACCATGGTCAGTTCCCTCCGTCAAACCTGTGTAACAGGATGTACAGGGAAACACCCACCATTCCAGGCTGCTAGCCAGGAACAAGCCTGGCTAGTGACCCCTCCTCGGCTGAATTAGTTGGCTCATACAGTTGGAAAACAANTGCACATCAGAGAGTTGGACTGGAGATTGAAAACATTGCAATGAACCCCCCCTAATCTGTTCTCTAGGACGAGATGGGACCAACAGTCAGAGCCCATGATCACTGTGCACCCCAGGCCTGTGTGGCATGTCTACAAACTAGAAAGGACAATGTTTGTGTTGTAGGGTTTTAATGAATCTCTCCGTTACTTCTGCAAACATTTGACCCTGTAATATGCAGCTTTGTCACAGCAGAGAACAGACTGAGTCCCTTGCCCTGGTGAAGCTCCCCTTGTGGAAGGATACACTNACTAAGAAAACTTTAAAAAACAAAACACACAATACCTCAGTTGAAAAGTGTAATGAAGAAAATTTAAGTGAGGAAAAGGAGATGCCAAGGAAGAGAAGGAGGGAGGGAGTGAGAGCAATCTTGAACAGGAAGGTACAGGCATGGCAGAACTCTGAGGGGTGACCTGCCCGCTTTGATCATCCAAAGCCTGCTGCTGCTCTGGACAGCCTGCTTTCAGATGGCAGGGACATTCAAAAGGTTCCATTCCAAGTGATTAAAAGAATGTTGACATAGGTAAAATCTCCCAAGGAAACTGTCCTAGTGTGATGGGAGGCTTTGGCTTTGTTGATTTGTTTGCTGGTAGGGAGCTGAATTTGGGGCTTTACACACACTAGACCCCTCCAGTGCCCCACTGAGCTACACCCTACCCTTAGCTGATGGTTGATTGTATTCTCTTTAATTTCTTGACTTCCTTTGTTCTTTTGGCCAGGAAGATCAGTATGCAAATGAAAAGACACTATAAATACGCTCCCTTGGGTAGCACCTTTCCTCATTCACCTGGCACATGTTTGCGTGGTGTGACAATAAACAATCCAGATTGTCTACCTCATGAGTAAGACCTGTGTCACAATTGCAGTGATTTGTTTAAAGAATGTTGCCCACTGCATAATTAGCCTATAGGTTGCCATCTGTCTCTACGTCCTCATAAAAGTAACCATATGTTGTTTTCCTCAATGCTGATCCAGTCACACACACCGCTCTCCAAAGAAAATGATCCACATTTTTCCTGTGAGGTAAGGGGTCTTGAGAGATGCACACCAGTGCATTTCTACCATTTCCTTTCAGTTTAGAGATGTTTTCCTTTGTTCTGTCCATGCTTTAGCCATGGCTCCCAACTTAAGCAACATTAAAAATTTCTACAAAGTTCTAAAGGGGCCTTAGAGACACTGAGTGTGCAGGCATTAAATCCAGAATTGCATGTGTCCTCTGTGGTTTGGCCTGGGGAGATGAGGAGAAATATACTTAAGCAAATACATCTCAGGAACATTTCTCCTCACTACCATCTACTGCATTTTAAAACACTGCGTGGAGAAATAGCAGGTTTCAAAGCACAGAAAGTCCACTCTAACATAGACAACTGGAAACAAGTTTAAATCATCACTTGAAATGGTGCGGAACGGCCACTGCTTTGATTGACATGACCAAGAATTCCCAAACTGTTAAATACTGATCTCGTATCACCCAGTGACAAGCAACATCAGCACCAAGTGTTACGGATCTTGNAGTGGTTTATCTTCCTTTCTAAGCAAAATTTGAATAATGATTTTCTCCCAAGTATTTCTGTGATTTAAAACAATACTTCGGGGAACACATGGGCTCTCGGGGCAGCAGTAGGCCATTAACACAGCTGCTGGATGTGGAGACACCAGTTCTTCAACAACTGGGTCCCTTAGGGCAGCACTGAATTAATCTGACCCACGGTCTAGAGACTCAAGCATAAATCATAGTTACAAAACCGGCCGCAATGTCATCATTTTAAAAGGCCAAGGGCTTCGGCCAAGGCAAATGGTTCACTTGGCCTGGGAAAATATGTTTGAACTGAATTGAATGGTGCAGAAAGGAGGTTTTTAGCTTTCCAGCTCTCTTAATTCATTAATCCCTAAGGTAATCCTTATCACCAAAAACAGCCAACCTTGAGCCTTTAAAGGTTTAGCACATATTTCACCTACTCACTGAAGTTGAACTACATTTCCACCCCCGCCCCCAAACATATCAACAGTTAACGATGGACACATTCCTCCTCGTGGATCTGAGTTCTGTTAAAGGGGCATTCCCCTCTCTGCATAAGTGACAATTACCTCTCTTTGTAATAAATGGGTTAGGCTCATTCCTGGCCAATATTGAGTAGTTATCCCTCATGGATCTTGAACACTCTCCCAGGGCCTTCCTAACTCCAGGCATTTCAGACCAGATCTTTAATAAAATCGCCATNGTAAATACAGTAAGAAAGTGTTTAAGGCAGACCCATGATAGCCCTCTGTGTGGGCCAGTGGGGCCACCAAAGAATGTGCCAAACATACGCGGTCTACCAGAGGCCAAGAGTGAGGAACACAGCTGAGATATTTGCTCCCTGATCTTCAAGTCTGCAAAGACAGCAGGGAAATTATGTAGAGACAAATGGAAAATGAGGGTGAGGGGAAAAGATAGAGGCTAGACATAGCTTTCCAATGGAGACTGTATTTCTGCCTCCCACTGTTTGTCTGCATTTTTAAAATACTCACTGTGCAGTGTTCTCAGCTATGATTTCCCCTACTGTTTAGCCTATCCAGTGATTGAGGAGATTCTGTTCTATCTAGACTTGATCATTTTTGGCAGTCCTACTGTGCTCTCTGTTGTGTGTACACTTGACCTTACTCTTGGAAATGTCATTTGGACATGAGATAACCATGTCCTCCTGGAATTGTCTTAAATTTTCAATGAATGGGGAATTTGCACAAGTTGCAGTTTGGAAATTTAGTGGCCGATGATGAAGCTGAATGAATGTGTGGTCTTTGCGTGGGCAGTGGCCCAGGGTTTGTGTTTTGGCCCCAAGCACGCACCAGCCATTTGCCTTACCTTGTGCTGTCACTGATCTGGCATGTCCCTCTGTTTTATCGTTGGGAGTTTCTCCATATGCTCCTCCAGTGGAGCAGACTAGATCAGATTTTCTAGACCCCTTGGCATTTCTTTGTCATCACCCTTATGACAAAAGGACATAAAGTTAAGATACTACTGATACCTCAGTAGAAAAATAGCCACTTCTGTGGATTTAAAACTTCAAACAGAGGGGCTGGAGAGATGGCTCAGTGGTTAAGAGTACTCACTGTTCTTGCAGAGGACTGAGATTTGATTCCCAGCACCTACATGGTGCTCACAACCACCTTTAACTCCAGTTTCAGAGAATCTAACACCCTCTTCTGACATCTTCAGGCTCATGCATACATGTGGTACACATACACTCCGGTACACACACACTCACACACTACACATACACACATACACACACACTAATAAATGATAAATAAATAAATAAAACTGGCTCAGTACTCGCTGTTCAAACATGAGGACCTGAGTTGGATTCCTCAAGAACCCACGGAAAACATGAAATGGCAGCATGCATCTTTAATCCCATCATTCCTGCAGGGAGATGGGAGGCAGAGACACAGAGTCCCCAGAAGCACTCAGGCCAGCCATCCCGGCATATGCAGTGGTAGACAAGAGACTCTGCCTCAAATGAGGGCTCACACTGGAGGGTGTCCTCTGACCTTCCTATATGCTCTGTGGCATGTGCACAACCTGTCTCTTATACACATCTAGATGTGTATAAGAGACAGGACACACACACACACACACACACACACACACACACACACACACACACACACACACACCTCAAAAAGATGAAAAAAAAATGACATTGATTCTTCTCCCTAAAATTAAGCTAAGTCTTTGGGTTGAACACCCTGGTTCTGTCCCCGACAGTGTTCATTATTTGCTGTGCTTTGTGTGTAGTCCCGCCATAGTACTTGCTGTATTTACTAAAATGGTGAGTTGTACTGTGAGCCCTGCTGTGCTCTAAGTTCCTGAACACAGGATCCCAGTGAGGCCTGCTGTAGAAGCCAAACAAGCACTTATGGAATGGAAGGAGTGGTGAGCAGCTTCAAGAACACCGTCATGGTTTCCACAAGCCACTGGATCAGACAGCTGTGTGCTGGCCTCTCACACACACNCTCTGCAAACCAAACCCAAGTTCTGAGTCCCTGGGGGTAGAAAGCCTGAAAGTCATCCTTGCATCTCCTCCCCCCCGTGATGGTTAATATTGATTGTCATCTTGCTAGGATCTCATGGCATGTCTGCGAGGATTTTCTAGATTAGATTTGAAGTAGGAACCATTGCCATCAGTGTGGACAGAGCTATTTTATGGGCTGGGGTCCTGGGCTGAAGAAAAAGGAGAAAACCAATTGAGCACCAGCGGTCCTCTCCCTCTGCGTCCTGGAGGTGTATGCACCATGACCGGCTGCCTCACTCCCACTGTCCGGTCCTCCCCACCATCATGGATGGTGCCCTCTGGGAGCCCAAAGAAACCCTTTTCTTAAGTTGCTTTGGCCAGGTAGTTTGTCATTTGTCACAGCAACAAGCAATGAAACAAATACACTTTTCTAAGGTTCCTATGTAAGTGAAAGTTTTGTCCGGTCCTGCCCAGCTCCCACTGCGGCTCAGACCCAAGTAAACACACAGAGACTTATATTATTTTTCAACTATGGCCGTGGCAGGCTTCTCACTAGCTAGCTCTTACATCTTAAATTAACCCATTTCTATAAATCTATGTCGCCATTTCTATAAATCTATGTCGCCACGTGTTCCGTGGCTTTACCTGTGTGTCATTACATGCTGCTCTCTGGACGGCGGGATGGTGTCTGGTCAGCTCTGCTTTCTTCNTCTCTCTTCCTAGTTAGAATGTCCCACCTAACCTTATTCTGCCTCACCATTGGCCAAACAGCTTTATTTATCGACCAATCAGAGCAACACATATTCACAGCATACAGAACAGCACCCCCCTCACTCCTCTGTATTGTGTTCTTTTTCCTCTGTTCCCACTGCTCTATTGTACACTTTTGGTCACCTTCCATCTGTGACAGCTGACCTTACTTGCTGACTCTAGTTTCCCAATGGCCCTGTACTTGTATCATCTCTGCCATTAAGGCATCCCTGCAGGCAGTGTGTTTCAGCAAATGTCCTTGGTGCCTCATGCCCCTCTGCCCCTTACACTCTACCCTGAACATAAAAAAGGCTCATTTCTCCATCTTGATAACCCGCCCAGGAAGTGGCTGCGTAAAACCAGATCATAGCCTACTGACTTGAGCCAGGCTCAAGCTGTTTCTAGTTCCCATCGGTGGCCTGGGATTCTTGGTGTGGGAACGGCCAGTATACATTCTCCTCCTGTTAGCCAGGCCCCATGGGCACTCAAATCATAGATACTTTGTTGGCCCATGTGGAATGAAAACAGAGAAGTCCAGTGTCAGATGGCATTGGATTAAGTCCCCGGTGTCTCCGTCATGATCATTGGGTCTCCAGTGTGGCACGGAGTAAGTTGGCTTTAGCTGCTGTGTCTTTGTCCACTGTGGGTCCTGACATTGCTCATGACCCTTTTGCTATGGATACTGGTCTGAGTGCAAGGCCGTTGCTGTTCTCTGTGAATATTTGCTTTGCATATCCAGTTTCAAGTCAGGCCCCTTCTGATCCATGTTCTCAGTCCTAGACTTCAAACTTTGACTTTATGGGCCTTGAAGGGGAAGGGGAGTGGTGGGGCAGCGTGCGTGCGTGTGTGTGTGTGTGTGTGTGTGTGTGTGTGTTGAGGGGGGTTGTTGCACATCTGGTTCTTAAAGTTCAACTCTGAAAGCGGAATTGTTTTTCTCATTTCAAAGCCCCACTGTGCCCCTGCCCCCATCTTCTTCCCTTAAAAGCCTCTCAGAGATGGCACTCTAATTTTCTTTGCCTGTTTCCAAGACCCTTGGTCAGCCTCTCTGAGCCAGCCAGCCTGCTTTTCTGCTCTTCTCCCTATACATAAGGGGCCTGGGTCATGGTCCTCTCATAATCTACCATGTGTCTCTGCTGAAATATCCTGAGCTCTAAAATCCCATCTGGACCAGCTCCAAAGAAAGGGGCATTAGTTCACTTTCCGTATCTGTGCAGGATGCTCCCTAGGTCACAACTTCATCTTGAAGCCCAAGCACTTAGTATACAATTTTCATTTAGTTCTCTTAAACAAGGACATTTCTAGTAATAAAANTGGAATCCAAGGTGCTTTGGATTTTCAGGTTAGAGATGTTAAATCTATAAAGTCTATGCAAATATTCCCAAATCCTAAAGAGCTCCCAAGTCCAAACCACATTTGGTCTCACGCACTTCAAATACAATGCTGTATTGTTATCCCTGCTTTACCGGTGAAGAGAGTGAAGCCCAGGGCTGGGTAGAACCCTGGGACTCTTTTCCTCTGCCCTGAGTTTCCATTGCCCTCCAGTGCACCTGGCTGGAGTCTAACTTGACCTTCTATATCCCTGGGATGAGCCCGGCTTGTTTCTGCATCTTTGTCTCACAGACACGCCATACCTGCTTTCCAAGCTTCTTCTAGCGGCTCCCTCTCCTTTCCCCTGCTCCTGCCTGTCATTTCTGAACTTCCAAGGTTCTCACGCAGGTACTAGAAGCAGACCTGTCTGTTGTGATCAGCAGCCATGCTATGTTGCTTGGCACAAGTTGGCTAAACTCCGGCTCATTGCAAAACGGGCTTCATGAGGTTTCTAGATGATTCTATAGAAACTTTCTTTGTAAACATATCCCCCTCTCCCACCTTTCCAAACACACGAGCTACCATCCAAACTTCTTGCTAGGTCCANTGGTAACAAGATATAGTCAAGTGTCTCTACCAGTGTGGGTANGCTCTGAGAAGTGTATAGTTAGGTGATTTCACTGTTGTTTGAACATAGAGCACTTACCTAAACCAAGATGGTCACATTTTATCACAGACAGCAGACTCCCCAGGGACCACTCTTGTATATTTGTCCAGCTGACAGAACATTATTATGAAATACATGATTCTTCTTTAATATTGTGACTTTGGTGGCAGTGAGCATGCCCAGTTTCTCCAAAACATTTTTTTTTCTGTTCTTCATGTGTGTTTGCTGTAAACAATGCTGATTTGTGCTGTTTAATGGATGGCTGACTGTCCACTGTCAAGGACCACCCACAGTAGCCTGAGTAGCACTGAGCCCCTTGAAGACCAAGAGTACCCTTCACTAATTTTTTAAATTAGCATGCAAAGTAACAGAATTCTTTATGGAATTTTCATACATAATTAGTTTTGGTTGCCCCCCTTTTCTCCATCTCCCCGACTCCCTTTAATATCATGTGTTCGATTACCGTCCCTCACTCCTACCCTTAAAGCCACTTTTCCTCTCTCCTGGGCCCCTTTCTAGTTTCCTGGCTTCTATCTATACTCATTCACATACACACACACACACACACACACACACACACACACACACACACACACACACGAGAAGCTAGGATCTGCATGAGAACATGTTTTTGTTTATGCCTGGATTACAGCATTTAATATAATAATTTCCAGTTCCATCCATTTTATTTCATATTCATAATTTATTTTTCTTTGAGAGTGCATAAAATTCCATTGTTTATATGTACCATATTTTCATTTTCCACTCATTGGTTGATGGACATCTATGTAGTGGGGGTATCCCTTCATTCTCCTACTCCTTCATGAGCCTAGCAAGTGACTGGAGGCTCATCTGATCCTTGCTGTTGAATTTGGGGGCTGGGAGTGGAGAGACTTGGGAGGACAGATTTATGCTACACACAAATTGTTTGCCAGTCACTCCTTTACAGGGGTCTGTGGGGAGCCCCTGGGGGCAACTTTGTTTCTTCCCCAACCAGGGGCCCACAGGTCCCCGCCCTCGGTTCTGGCTGCAGACAGCTCTTTCCACAGCAGTCCTCTGCAGTGTTTGCTGCCTCTGCTGGAAGCCAAACCAACATTATTGGTCTGTAGGGAATGCATTCCTGGGGCTTGACTCTCTCTGCCCCTGTCCAAGGCCATGCCTCCCACCGGTCCCTGAGACCAGCATCTCAGTGTGAGTCACCGTATCCCTGCTGGGCTGGTGGTAACAGAATTCCAGCCTTTGAGAGTAAGGTGCAGTGCACACAGCTGCCTGCCTGCTTCCCAACAGCTGGGCTTCCCCTGTAAAAGCCTCTGACATCCTCAGCTCCCAGGAGAAAACAAGCCTGCTGCTTGTGGCACCAGAGCACCAATTTGTCACCCTCTTTGCTGGCTCTGGCCTTCACCTCCTCCTCTATGGCATCTTTCTTTCACAGGGCTGCTGCAGCTGGGCTCCAGCCTGACATTGAAACCACATGCTCTGGCCTCTGCCGTGGTCTGTCCTTGGGGTTGTGGCATGAGTCCCTGCTGCTGCCTTCTTGTTCTCCCTTGAGGCTTGTTTTGGCCGACCCCCCACTCCTCCTTCACCACCACATCCAGCCACTTCAGAAAAACGCAGGGCCCACTATGCATGGAGCTCAGTTAGTACCTGTAACTCTCGCTCTGCTCCGGTTCCGTGAGTCCTNCTTCTCTCGACCCTAGGAAGAGTTCAGAATTCCAGGCATGGATTTCAGGAACCAGAGTGAGGCAGACACTTAGCTTAAATTTTAAAAAAAATTTCATTTAGCTGCAGGA
Organism: Neotoma lepida; assembly: GCA_001675575.1. Taxonomy (NCBI): domain Eukaryota; kingdom Metazoa; phylum Chordata; class Mammalia; order Rodentia; family Cricetidae; genus Neotoma; species Neotoma lepida. The sequence goes on from LZPO01097121.1 coordinate 516,263, forward strand.
CAGCAGCATGCTATGGCAAGGTTGTGGGGGTCAGAGGACAATGTGCAGGAGATGGTTCTCTCCTTTCACCATATGTGGGTACTGGGGATTAAACTTGGTTCGTCAGGCCCGGCAGTGAGTGCTCTTACCCACTGAGCCATCTCCCTGGATGGACCTAGAGACTTTCTCATTTCCACNGAGCAGACCCAGCCCCTTACTCTCCATCTTTTCCATTTGACTCATGCTCTGCCTCNNCTTTCCTCTTCTCACTGAAACCAAAGTACTTTCCCCCGTGTTTCCTTTTGGCCACTGAAGGTCACAGACAGCTGAGTAGTTTGGGATACGGCTGCTGCATGGCAGCATTACTTTCGGTCTTCACGGGGCTCACAGGTAAGCGTTTGCCCTGGGCCACCTGAGAGATAAGAGCATGGGGCCCAGTCTGATCGGTGTCAGGGGCTTTCTTGGCTGGGACTATTGCACATGGCATTTTTCACATAGCTGCCGGGGAACCCAGCCACATGTGATAAAAAGTACAATATATTTGTACAACATTGGAGAAGAAGCATAGCAGCTTAGGGAGGGTACAGCAGAATTGGAGTAGATGGTGTCTCAGCAGCACCAGTGTCTTGATCATGGTTCTCTCAATGAATTACTTTCAAGAGGATTAAATGAGTTTAAGAGGTCTATATAGAATTTCCCAGTCAGCAAATATGTGTTCACAGGGTCTCACTATATAGTCCAGGCTAACCTTGAACTCATGACCCTCCTGCCTTAGCCCCCTATGCAATGGGATTATAGGCCTATGTTACCCCATCTGATCTCAAGTCTTCATAGACAGCCTCCCCTGAAAGAGGCTGNAAAGTTGCCCCGAAGTTTGTGTATGAAATCCTGACAGCAGGAAAGCTGAAACACTCAGAGCGACATTAAGCAGTGATAGCTAAGTATGATTTTTAAGAGTCTTGCTAAAACACTCAACGGCTACATGAAGCATGAGCGTATATTTGAAATTTTAACCGACATGTGGGAATTGGATGTGACTGTGATTTTAATAAAATAAATTTCATCATGCAGGGAGAAGGAAAAGTCTGTCTCTAAAAGGAAAATGCCATTTATCTCCTNGTGCAAATGCTCCCTTGCTCACAACTGTCACAGAGGATATGACCAGCCATATTGTACAGAATGTGAGGGTTCATGAGAAGCAGCTTTGTAAGGTGGCATGTAGTNGGTGANTGATTTATGTCCCATGAAAATACATTCAGCCATTGTCACGCTTCCAGGGCAGCTGACACTTAGGGCAGATATAGCCCAATATCTCCCCATTCAGCGTGAGGACAGAAAGGCTTTAGGATTGAGGGGCAATAGTCTAGGGCAGACATAGCCCATCTCTTTTTCCAAGGAAGGTGAGAGCATGGTGGCCTAAGGCTTTTGAGGGAAACATTTTCGTTGTATTTAGTGTGGTGACAATACAAATTAAAGGACCTTANAATTTTAAAACACCATTAATTTCATGTCAGGATCTGAGCAAATGACAAAGTTAAACTGGNTGCCTCATTAATAAATATGTGAGAGTCATTTACCCTCATTAAGGTTTTGAGAATGGNCAGGAATGGCAGTTGGGGTCAGGAATGGGAAGCAGGAATCGGTTACAAGAAATGAGGACCCAGTGAGGTTGACTCGCCTCTGTTAGCTTCTGATCTCACTTCATTCTGTGGAAGCTCTTCATTAGTCCTAGTTNACTGGCAGAATATTAATATGCACATATTAATATGCTGAAGAACAATGATCAAAATGACTCTGTTTATATTTCATGGTAGTGGATGGGCATTGCTGTTATTTATGTGATCCTTGGAAATAATAGGTTTCTTCCTAAAGACTGTCTTTGGGGCAANAATTTGATAGAAATGACAGAATTTGCTTTGTAGAAAAGCACTTAAATTGTACTCTCCACTCAAAAGTGGCTCTGATTACCTGCATAAGCTGTACTAACAGTCTATCATGGAATGGGGTTGGGGATGGGGAGTTCTCCTGGGGNCCACCCCTCCCTGAGGATTTATAGGTAGCTAATCGTTGATTAGGGAAGGAGACATTTTCTTCAGTGGTCTAGCCAATGGTAAGGTACCTATACTCTAGTAAACAATCTTAATGAAACTCATTGGGGTCTCTGTGTCTGTCCATCTGTCTGTCNGTCTCTGTCTTATTCTCTCACACACACAGCATGAAAGTAGAAGGGGCTAGTTGGAAAGGCGAAAGGGATTAAGGGGGTAGGACGGGACAAGAGAGTGTGATGGGTGTGTGTGAGTGTATTCAAGATACATCATGAAAATGCCATAATAAGATCCATTATTATGTAGAAATAACATATGCTTATAAAGCATTTTTTAAAAGTAGAAACTGAATGCACCCTTTAGATTTCTAATGATCTTAANGTCATTTGAAAGCATTCTCAGAAGGAAGGCAGTTTCTATGTGGGAAATAAACTGATGAAATTGTTCCCCATTTTTTCACGAAATAGTGTCAGTCATCTCCCATTTGATTTTGTNTCATCAAACATTGTTGTTAAGCACCAAGAACTCTACTGGGTCTAGGCATCCTGGAGCTCACAGTGTAACACACGTTTTCTCAGCCTCATCACTGATGGCATCATGGATCATATCATCCTTTGTTGTGGGGATTGTCTNGTGCACTGTACTCAGTGCACTCAGTGACATCATTGGCTTCCACTTACTGGATGCCAGTAGCATCCCAGCCCCAGTCTCCAAATGTCATATGTCCCTGGAGGGAAAAGCAACTGCACTTTCATTTCTAAACATCTGGTTTGATGTGGTGTACATTGCAACAGCAGTGTTCTGTCGTTATAGGTGTTCAGTTACTGTGTAGTGCAGTTTTAGAAAAGCCACTAGAAAATGTCCTCCCTGGCTTTTATTCTGGTCTTACATGATTTCAGAAGGGTGGGAAACTGTGTCCATGTGTGATTGTTTAGAGGTGTCTGCATCGTGACCACCATCATTGTCTGGCAGGAGTGTCNAACCTGTCACTCCNAGGCTGCACGCATTCCAACAGAGGGATGAGTACAGCCCAACACATTTGTAGATGACAGTGTCGTGTCATAGTGTGGAAAGATGGTTGGAAACCCATGGATGAGAAGTGGAGCCCTGGATCCTGCCAGCCAGAGGGACACTGAGCTCTGTAGAGAGGAGGAAGCTTTGTTGTCACTAAACTCTAGCGATTGCCGACCTCACAGACCCTGTAAAGACCATTTAAGAGCTTATTAAAGTTGTGGGAATCTTAACTGGATGTAAAACCTTTTTGATAGATCAGTTTTAAATGAGACCTACCCAAAAGTAGACTTGCTGTATATTCCTCTCCTTTGTCACCTGCCTTCTCCCCTTCTCCTTCCCAAGTCTCCTCTCAGCTCTTCTGCCATCTCNTCTGGCAAGCCTGTCACCTGTAANTGATTATGATGAATTAGGTAGAGGTACCCCTCCAGATAGAGTACGTTTGCTGGCCAGAAATGTGCTATAGTAACGAACACAATTCCAGTGACCCCAGCAAGCTGGAGCCCTGGGAGCTGGGCAGTGCATAGCTGTCACAGCAGTGCTTTCATTAGCACCTAAGACCTTCTCTGGAGCACCATGACCCTGTCTAACTACCTGTTGAACATTTCCTTGTAAGTATCTCAGCTGTAACACACTTGAAGTGTGTTGTTTACTCGAAACCTGACTTCCTTAAAATTAGGAGTTATCTTAGAAGCTCCTGTTACATATTTACAAATACGCCCACATGCATGTGTGTTTGGGCAGACACACACACATACATACGCACACATACTGAGTCCTCCCCCACATATTTCTTAAATCCTATGATGGCCATTCTACCTTTCATTTGTCCTATTTCACTTTTGTCCCCTTTTTTGTGGGGGCCTAGGCATCATCCCCTAAGTGCTGTCCCTTTCTGGACATCTAACTCTTTCAACCCAGGNGCTCTAGAAAAAAAAGAGAGCTTACTGGGTGGTGGTGGTACACACCTTTAATCCCAGCACTTGGTAGGCAGAGGCAGGCGGATCCCTGTGAATGAGTTTGAGGCCAGACTGGTCTACAAAGTGAGTTCCAGAACAGCCAGGCTACACAAAAAAACCTGTCTCAAAAACCAAAAAGAAAGAGGAAGAAGGGGAGAGGAGGAGTNGGGAGGAAGAGNAGGGGAGGAGGAGGAAGAAGAAGAGAAGGAGACGATTTGGAGNAGGAGACAAGGGACTATGGCTAAGAATATTTGCTGCTCTTTCAAGGGATCCAAGTTCAGTTCTCAGCACCATGTTAGATGACTCATAACTGCTTCTAACTCTTGTCTCCACAGGATTGATACCTGCCTTTGTTGGCATCTGCACACACACACACACACACACACACACACACATCTTTTTAATGGAAAGGAAAAGGCACATCTACCCTCCTTGCTCCCTGGTGGAGGATGTGATACCTTCTATTGCCCTGTGGTCTTTGTGTCTCTCCAATCTGATTTCACCTCTCAGTCTGATTTCTTCCTCAGTCTCTGAACATTCCCTATCCGCTGAGCGTGGGGCCTGGTCTAGGCTGAGAGTCAGTAGTGAACAAAATGAGTCCTTGTCTTTCATTGAGCCNCTTCAGGGCCTGGACTGTTTTAATTCCCTGAACTCAGATGCTCTTCTCCATTTTGCCTGGGGACCTGCCCATGCAGCGTCTGCTGGAGTTTCAAGTCAGGCCTGGGCGATGATGTCCTGACCCTGGAGAATTAATGTTCCGTGGTTTGTGTCTTTGCACCTTGTCATTTAGGTCTGCCTCAATGTGAGTCCAGCCTTCAGGCTGCTTTTTAACCCCCAGAAGTCCCAGTGTACTTAATCAGTGGTCATGTATAAATGCTTCACGACAGTAGGAGAGTCTTGGGATTGACAGTCCTCAAAGGTGTCTTGTTTTCTTCCTCTCCTGCCAGGAGTATATACCCTAGTACTTGTTGCTTCTAAGTGGCTTACTTCATCCTTAAAAAGAGCCTCGTCATCNAGCCAAGCTTCTCATACATGCANTTTGACAGTTGTGCTCAGGCAGGCATTTATATGAAAAAGGGAAAAATCAAAGGCAAACCCTATTCAGATGGGTGCTAGTGTAATTTGGTGGTGTGAACTGTCGTTGCCGGTTTCACTGGAAACAAGCATTTACCACTGGTCCCCTGAGGATAATGTGCAGACAGAAACAGGCAATCAGTAGTTGGGACTAGCTCTCCTGAAGGATGGCGTACTTCTGTGTCCCCTGTCTGTGGTGACAGTGGCACACCCTGGCAGCATGCCTATGTATGTTGATTTAGTGTCATTTGCACTATGTGACAGTAAAACTGTGTTGGGCTGTCACTGTCACATGACTTTTTATAAGAAACCTTTACCAAGGGGACATCTTGGACTCCGTTTTTATAACCTACTGAGCCGTGACCTCGACCAGGCTCTGACTGTGGACTTCAGCAAGCTGTCAACATAGCTTATGTTCATTCAAGTTGTAAATGCTAGTCCATTTGTCTTCAGTAAGACTGCTGACTTAAAAAAAAAAAAGTTCCTTTCCTGCACTCTTGCCGTTCCCTGCCCTTTCCTCCGTTTCCTATTGACAGGTCTGTCTGCTTGTTACTACTTCAGTAGCGTTACCCAGGAAATGCCGAGTGTAACTGCATTTAGCCAGATTCTAGAGCCGTGACTATTGAAAAGACCTGACTNTTGTCTCAAGGGAGCCCATTTTGTTTTTGCCTTGCTGCCTACTTGGTTGGTGGAAGGGCCGTCTCCCATGCTGTGCTTGAAGGACCCAGGCTCTTCTCTTGTGGCTCTGTTATTAGTATTGCACTCTGTTTTTCTGTAGAAGGGGGAAGAGGAGACTATGGAGTAGATCCATTTGCTTCCCATACCGTGTCTCTTGCAGTCTGTTGACAAAGACAATCATAAGGCCATTCAGATTTCAAGAGGAGCTGAGGCATAGACTCACTGGGTACCCCCAAAGGAGGTAACAGAATTTTGGTAGACAGCTTAGCCACATACCCCATTGAGCTAGTTACGATTTGTGTTTGTAGAACATTCCCATCACACTAAAGCATTTGCAGAGTTTGCACTGTCATGTGGTCTAAATCCTGTCTCATCTGGGCATTTCTGAACCCCTACCCCATTACACTGCCTTTTCTTAAGAGCTGCTATGGCTTACATTCTATCACATGATTTGATTTTATCTACCTGGCCAGAGCTTGATGCAAGTAGACAAGATTTGTTTGTTTGACACTGAGCCTAAAATCATGTCTGGCACCTGTCTTCAAGGATTCTTGAACGTTTCAGTGGTAGAGATTTGTAATCTGTGTGTCAGTAAATCGCTGCTCCCCAGCCCTTGTCATAGGTAGGTCACGGACACCTGCTGGGTTTGGTGAGTAGACCCTTGCTGTCCTCACAATGCACACCCATTTAGCAATTTCTCTGCACTGGTTGGTTGTGGGGCGAAAGAACTAGTTAATAGCATACTTAGAGGGCTCCTTGTAAGTTAATATATTGCTCAGTTATAGGAAATTATGGTAATGTAAGTGAAATATTTTACAGATCATGGAGGGAAATTTGAGAAAATAAAATCTCTGCTTTGCTGTAGCTTTTGAAAAACTCTGCTTATGGGTAAGGCAGTCTCTTCATTGCTAATAATAACACCTCTGGGGGAAGTGGAAGAAAGAGACATTTGTCATCAGATGCTAAGCTAACGNCTTGTCTTGTGGACACTTGTGGGAGGAGCACTCGTCATTGAGGGGCAACAGGGCTCAATCTACTTGGGCAAAAAGGGAGGAATGTTTCCACTTAGTAAAACTGCATTTCTGTGTTGGGGTGCTGTGGGTAGAAACAGNGCAAATATTAGCTTGAGGTGAAAGCTTGTTTTGCAGAAAAATTTCNNTTGCATGTTGGTGGAGATTCCGCAGGGAAGTGACCTCTCTGGAGGAGGAAACAGAACAACTCAGATTTGGAGAGATCGTGCTATGCTGAGGGAAAATGAAGTGCTTGTTGGTTGTCTATGGGCTGGGATGGTTGGCTCACTCAAATTTCTGCTTTCCTCCAAGGGTAGAGACATAATGTGAGGAGAGCCTGACTGTCCGGACTCTGTCTGAGGACACAGGCTGGAAGATGTGTTGGCATGGTGTTTGCAGCGTTTGCAATTGCGGAAGGGCTTTGGGAATCTCCCCATATCATGAAGCATTTCCAGCTACTGTGTATGAAAGTGTTTCAGGAAAAAAAAACAGAGCCTAATGTTAGTAAGAGGGGGGGAAAAAGCTGCCTTAAAACAGCGTTCAAGAAAATAGAGTGCATACTTAATATTTTTGCATATTTAAAGGATTATAAACCCTCTGGGGCCTCCTAGTTGCTAATTTATTATCCCATGCTTACTCATTGATAAATTTTCCTTCTTGCAAAAAGATAGATGAATAAAGCTGAATACCGATTCCCCCTACCCCNGTAATAAAATTGCCTCATTAGACTCTTGTGTGTGGGCTTTTTGTTTTTGTATTGTGTGTTTGTTTTGTTTTTCTGGTGTTCTGGTTGGAAGCCCAGGCCCAATACATACTAGACAACACTCTACCACTGGAAACAGTCCTGAANGGTTAGCTGAAGCATCCATCTTGACTACATAGTACTATTTAGCTGCTTATATATTTAAAGTTATTCTTTAAAATTTCCAAGTTTGGAAGGTTAAAAAGGGAGAGTTTAGGCTGGTGGCTTTGCCTCATCCCTGCCATTTTACTGCAGAAACTGAATGAAGAGACATTGTGTTCCTGTCATCTGAGATTCTACTGAGATGTTCCATCTGTGCTGCACATATGAGCATGTGCGTGTGTGTGCATGCGTGCGTGTGTGTGCATGCGTGTGTGTATACGTGTGTGTGTGTGCATGCGTGCGTGTGTGTGTGTGTGTGTGCATGTGTGCATGTGTGTGTAGACACACACACACACTCTTGTGCATGCATGATGCATAGCATACTCTGGGAACAGTTCATGTAAGTCAGAAAGAGGACAGAGCCTTAAGTTAGGGTTCTGTTGCTCCATTCTAATGGAGAGGTGGGTTCCTTCTCTTGGCTTATTCTATGTCATTCTTACTAAAGTGAGAATATTTGCAGGGTCTACATTGTCAGGCTCCTAAGCAACCTATTCACCACAGGGAAGAAATGAGCATTTTGAATTTGTTGTCTGGGTGTCATAAGAAAAGTCTTGCTGCCTCTCCGTTGGACCATGGCCCCTGCACAGTCAGATAGATGGGCTTGCCACACTGTTAGAAGCAGCTGCTGAAATTCTCTGGCACATACAGGTGTCTGTGGATGTGGGAGACTAATGGAGGGCCTAGAAGAGNGGGAAGGATTATCAGAGCCCAGAGGAAGCACCAGCTGGAGTGTGGAGTTGGCAGAAGGAAGTTCTCAAAGCATTTGGATGCTCTGTGCATGTCAGATGGGGGTCACAAAAGCAGCCCACCTCCGAAGGGCCAGCAGACTGAACTCCCCAGTAAAGGTGGTGGGTATCAGCACACCNCCACTTCCACCAGCTGCTTAGAGCCTTTCCCCATTTCCTGCTGCTAATCTTGGTTCTGACCTCCTGTTAACAAGGAGATGGGAGCTGGGGGAAACATGAGATTTAGTTTCTAATTGCTGATTTCTTTTAACATTACCTTCCCGGGTGTAGGAAATTTTTAAAAAAGCTTTATCGTTGTCTAGCCTTCACAGCCCAGGAACATTTGAAGTGCTTTTAAGCTTTGTATTAACTGAAGGCTAGACTATTACTTAACTGTGAATTATAGAGAAATATTTTATTTTACTCTTTCCAGCTCTAGAGTTGAGCCTAGGGCCTTGTGTATTGTAGGCAAGTNCTCTTGCAATGAGCCACAGCCCTGCCCATTTGTTCTTTTACATTTGGAATGGGCAGTTCTTGAGGCATGCATACATTTGATCTGTGTTAGCTTGCTTTCAACAGCTGGGGTTTAACGTCAGTATCTGAGTGATTGACAAAATGGCCCAAGCCCAAAAGATTCTAAAGAAAGGTTCTGTGCCCTCTTCTGGGTCTCGGCCAACTGAGTTTTGATTAAATAAAATCCTCACCTCTTGGACTGCAGTAGATGATTGATGTATTATACTATAACAAATGTAATTGTAGCTACAATGGGTGGGACAGGAAAATCACTTTCACTATTATTTATATAAAATCTAGTTAAAATTCTGGTCCACNGTGTACATGCTACACTTAGGAGCATGCTTACTGGAAGGTTTAAATAAAGAAGCTTGAGTGTTTAGTGACGGAATTTAAACAATAAANAAATTTAATTTTTTTCTCTTGTGTGCATATTAGTATGTATGCATGTTTGCATGNACGTGGTCACAGGTGTGTGTATGTGGATAAGTATGCCTCTATATGCATATGCATATGGGGCCCTAAGATGGACATTGGTACCTGCTTCAGTTGCTTTCCATCTTATTTGTTGAGGTAAGGTCCCTCAGTTGAACCCAAAGCTCACCAGTATAGCTAGTCTTGCTAGCCAGCTTGTTCCCGGGAGTCCCTGTCTCTGCACTGGAATTACAAGTAGGTCACCATGCCCACCCAACATTATGTGGTACTGGGACTGGGTTCCGGTTCTCTTGCTTGTGTAGCAAGCACTTTAGCTACTGAGTTTTCTCTCCAGCCCCAAATTGAAAAAATCTGAGTAGAAAATGTTTTATTTTCACTGTGAACTTGTTTGCATCTCTTTACCTGCTCTGGTTGAGTTATCTGAAGTAACTTCCAAGGAATCCATCGCTGTCTTTTGGCCTCTGTGGATGCCAGGCACACGCATGGTACACAGACATACATGCAGAAGAAACACCACATATATTAAATAAATTATAAAGAAGGTCAGTCTGAAGGCTGTTGTGGATCCTCTGAGTTTGCTAGGGACTTGTGTTCTCTACACTGACTGTCAATATTCAGTTTCTGAAGTATCTCCAATGTACGGTAGCTCTTCCTTACAAATTAAAGCCAGCCATCAAAGCATAGTGGTGCTGAGCAGTGAGAAAGTATCTTATCTGCGAGTCTCTGAGTCTCGCATCCTCCTCACTGACTGCCCAGGTTTCAACCCCCACTTTCCTTTTAGAACCTTGAATAACTCCGGTGTGAGTCCTCTGCTTCCAGCATTGGTAATTAAACATGCTGTGGTGACTACCATGACACCAATAGTCACAGACCCCGATATCCTGCACAGCCATGGTATGGTAGAGAAGGTAGGCTTCCTCTAGGCCTTCAGAGCAGAGAGCCTGCCCAGGATGCAAAAACAGCTGCATTTGCTAAAACTATACCACGAAACCTCGACTCTGCAGAGCTACCCTCCCTTCAAAAATCAATTCTGTGCTTAGACAAGTTAAGGGAATACTGCAAAGTACTCTCTTCACTGTGCACTTGTTCCTCAAAGATCCTGAGATCTTCACAAAGCTTCCTGAGACAGAGCATGGGATCCGCTCCCTCCCACCCATCACCCTCACTCCCCTCTGATGTTTTCTTACGTACCATTGGTCCCTAAGGGGAGAGTAGCATGGATGATCTTACAGCCTCCATTTCTGGGTCCATTTGGTTAAGATCTCTTTTGTTTTCGTTCAACATAGAATAACTACTGTTTCAAAAACTGAAAAAAAAAATGAAAGANGGACAGAAGTATCAGTGATGTATTTCTGTCTTGTCTGTGTGTGGAAACCAAAACAAAAATCTCAGTGTCTTAGTTAGCTAAGACAACTCTTATAAAGGAAAGCATTTCATTGGAGTGGATTACAGTTTCAGAGGTTTAGTCNATTACCATCATGGCAGAACATTGTAGCATGCAGGCAGACACGGTGCTAGAGAAGGAGCTGAGAGTTCTACATCTGGATCCACAAGCAGCAAGAAGAGAAAGACTTTGGGCTTGGAATGGGCTTTCTGAAACCTCAAAGCTCACCCCCAGTGACATACTTCCTCCTACACACCACCTAATCCTTTCAAATAGTGCCATTCCCTCATGACCACATATTCAAATCTTTGAGCCTATGGGGATCATTTTATTCAAACTACCATACTCAATTATATATTTTTAAAGTTAAACTTAATTTTTAGAAATTTTAGATTATTGAAAAAAANTTTTATAGATAATACAGAGTTCCCATTTACTTAGCACTCAGTTTCTTGTTCTTAAGACCTCATGTTGATATGGTGTATTTGCAGTTTATGAACTAGAATTGATTATCGTGAATTTAAGTACAGTACATGCTTTCCTCAGTTGACCTTTGTAGCTTTTTTGTGTGCATGTGGTATTGCAGATGACTCGGTCTTAGGTAGGGTCATCATTGCTGTGCTGAAACAACATGACCAAAAGCAACTTGGAGAGGGTTTATATATCCTGAATCATAGCCCTTTGAGGGAATCCAAGGCAGGAACTCAAAGTGGGCAGGAACCTGGAGGCAGGAGCTGATGCAGAGGCCAGGGAGGATCCCTGCTTAATGGCTTTCTCCTTGTGCCTTGCACAACCTGCTTTTTAAAAAATAGAACCCAGAACTGCCAGCCCAGGGGTGGCACCACTCACAATGGCCTGTGCCTTTGCCCGTCAATTGCTAATTAAGAAAGCCCTATNGTCCTGCCTACAGCCCAATCTTATGAATGCGTTATTGAGGTTCTCTTCTCTCAGATGACTCTAGCTTGTGTCACGCTGACATAAAACTAGCCAGCATATCCCTTCTACCTCTAGGCTGCACCCCCAGGTTGAGTCCCTTAAGGTTGACCATATAGCCTTTTCAGTTCCTAGTTACTGTATTCCACACCATCGTGGTTTCCTAGGCTTCTCTAGGTTTGCAGTTTTTCAGACTGTATTTGACAGGCTTGAGGTACGCTGNTCAGTATTTCTAGAGTGCCCCCAATTAAGATTTGCCTCATATATTTCTCATGAACATACTAGAGGAAGGTCCCAAATGAAGGACTGAGGAGAAGGCTCAGTGGGTAGTGTGCTTGCCATGCAATCGTGAGACCTGGGTTTGGATCCCTNACACCCATATAAAGCTGGATACAGTAGTGTCTGTCATCCCAGCACTCACAGGATGGGAGGTCAGGAGGAGAGAATCTCTGGAAGATCTTGGGCCAACTAGCATGGCATGTCCAGCAGTGAATAGCAAGAGACCCACCTCAGAGTGGAAGGTGAACCCAACACTCAAGGTTTTTGTCTGACCTACAAGCATCATGGCACACTTACATTCACATTTACATACACAAACATGCACACACACACACACACACACACACACACACACACACACACACTGGGTAGNAGAGAAGNTCCCAGATAAAATGCCCTTTTTTTTGTCCTTTCTAGGGCATCCAGTTGGCATGAATTAGCACCGTGTGACCACCTGTNCAGTAGAACCTGCCATGTTTCTCTGCTCTGAGTCCCTCTTTGGTCTTTTCCTCCTCTCTACATTGTATTCTCAGAGGGAAGTCACTGGACACATATGCTTAATGAATGGAAAACTGTCCCCTAGCCGACTTTGGGAAGAGGGTCGAAATAAATTATTTGGAGTTCTGTTGTATTCTAAGCATGTGACTTTAAAGATAACTTTGATGGTAGAATGCTGTTCCNTTTGTTGTAATTATAAACTCGCTGTGGTGGCCATTTTATTCTAACTGAAGGGAAGAACCAGCCTTCCAAACTGCAGCCACCCAGCCCTGACCAGAGACCTCGGACGCAGAGCGCCTGCCTGCCAGGGTTTGTCTTAGTGTGCCAAACATGCCAGATGCTGCCTACTCCTGTTCTGGGTCAAGACCCGGTGCTGTTTGTGTGTTTCTTCTGCTTCAGNTAGCTCCCTGGCATTTTTGGAGATTACAGTCCTGTTTGTCCTATATATGTTCCTGTGGGTATGTACCCTGTTTAGAAAAATGTTAGTAGGGAAGCATTTATCATTTTAATATCTTTAAATATTGTAAGGACATAACTGTCAGCAATGCCTTTTCATGTCCATTAATTGCCTTTGACTTTAACTCACTCCTAATAAAAGTATATAATTAAAGATCTCCCATGTAGTCAAATTTTAATTACTTCATATTTAACGCTGTGCATATTATGCTATGGTATGATTCTAGAAATGTTTGACTTACTGGTTCCTTGAAAGTATTCCGTATCACTTTTAAGAAATTTATTAATTCAAATAATCTTTTACTTATTTCTTGTTGAGTATATCATCAGTGAGAAGTAGACATTTGTCCAAAGCATAGAGGCCTACATGTTTTTGTGCCTGGGCTTCAGGAGAGAATTGGTAGTGCGGTCAGGGGTTGGTCCTTCCACAGTGTTTCACAGAGTGCNTGCCTCCTTTCCTACAGTCCACTGNTGACAGTGAATAGTGGTTGCTCTGAGCCTAAGAGAAGGAGGTTTCCAGTGTGAAGATTTTCTCCTGTCAGTTTTCCTGGAACCCCTGGCATCCAATCCTATATGCCTACTGGTGAATATTACTAAAANGAATGAATAAGTAACAAAAAAGTATTTATTTTAACAGAAAAATTGAGAGGCGGCAGGCAATTCAGCAACTCTATTATTTAAATACAAGTTTAAACTGGGTTTTTTGTTTTGTTTTTTGTTTTTGTTTTTTTGTTTTTGTTTTTGTTTTTGTTTTTTTGCTCTGTACATGTTTTTTATATACTGTCATTTATGCCAGAAAAAAAATACTGTTTAATAAGAAGAAACAAAAATATTGCAGTGTCCCTTTCTCTTCCTCCATGTTGGCTTCATATCCAGGTGATTGGTGCTCTGAGCAAGGTTGGAAGCTACTGTGACTGAATGGGAGGCAGCTCNGGGCTCCTGAGCTTCCCGAGACAGGAAGGCAGTCATCCACCAGCTATGTAAATGTCATCTGTACATCCTCCTGCAGGAAGGATGGAATTCACTTTTCCATCCACGGCTTTGGCATGCAATTCCTCAGCATCTGAGGCCAACACTACGCAAGAATTATGAGGTCCCAGAGCATTCCCAGCAAGGTTTGTGTGCATGCATCCTGTGTACAGGACATGCATGTGGCCGTACATGCAAGTACATGTGCTTACACATGTTACAAAGTAACTTACGAGTCTTATTGTATGGAAAGAATGAATTCATAGCATTTCTGCTTATGACAGAATTAATTAGAATAATTAATACCCCCCCCCCGTCACTGTGGTAGGTCTTTTCTAGTTAAAATGCAGGATCAGATTTCCAAGTTATTTTGTTGGGTTTTTCTTTTTGTGTTTGTTTTGACAAGGGTCTCACTCTGTTGCTTTCCAACCTCAGTTCCCAAATAGCTAGGACAAGATGTGTGTGGCACTGAGCANAGCTTCGTTTCTTTTCTTGCCCTCAGCACTGCAGTGGGGTAATGGAATGTGTGATAGCCGTCTGAAGACTGGCATTTTGTATCAGTTCAGGCTATTTTTTAAAACTCTGTTTACTTACTTGTTTTTACATTTGCCTTTTGGCAGAATACCTGAATTGGTGGTAGTGGTGGGAGCCAATTTCCTGTATTCATTTTTAAAAACACCTCCGAGTTGCAGGGCACTGTTTGGGGANCTACAAGTGGACAAGATGGAAATGGACTCCATTCTCTTGAGTCACACATCCTAGTAAGGGACTCACCTGAAAAACAATTGCAAATATAATTAAAATAGATTATTTTATAAAGACGCAACTGTGATAGAGGCGGAAGTACTTGTTAAGTGTTTATCTGTTCTCTAATGTACTTATATATTTTCTCTTCCTTAGAAAGCAAGACTTGCCCCATAGGAGGCTCTTTCTCAGATCTGTATATCCATCCTTCAGGTCTAAACCAAAACTTTTGTTTCATTACATTTTTATGCATATTTAATGCTTATTTTGACACAGTTTATATTTATTCTCTGAAAACAGAAAAACAACAGGGTGTGTTGTTCATTAAATCCAAAATTTTATATAAGACACCTGTAGGCACCCAANCAAATTTAAACTGTAAATAAACTGGAGATAACACAATAATTTCAGANAGCTTTGTATTCAAGATGAGACTTTTTATGTTAGTGTAGCAGTTCTCAATCTGTGGGTCATGACCCCCACAGGGGTTGCATAATCAGATATCCTGCATATTGATATTTACATTATGATTCATAACAGTAGCAAAATTACAGTTATGAAGTAGCAACAAAATAATTTTATGGTTGGGGGGGTCACCACGATATGAGGAACTGTGTTAAAGGGTCACAGCATTAGGAAGGTTGAGAACCACTGAGTTAGTCCATAATGAATCTTTTTTCCCCCCTTTTCTAGACAGGATCTCATGAAACATAGGCTGTCCTCAAACTCACTGTGTAGCTGAAGGTGACCATAAGCCTTTAAAAAATTGTATATATGTGTGTGTATATATAGTGTATGTGTGTTTGTGT
>LZPO01097121.1:576736-598063 GCA_001675575.1 Neotoma lepida
AGGCAAGCTTTATTTGTCAGAACACAAACAAAATATCATACAAGTGTGTAAATTTGTTGACACATTCCATGGGTATCCCATAAGTGCACACAAATTTTATGTTTTTAGTGTCTTAGCTTAAAAGTAAATATCTAGTATTTTTAAGACAAGGTCTCAAGTAGCCCAGGGTGGCCTTGAATTCACTATGCANCTGAGGATGACCTTGACTTCTGAGCCTTGTGCCTCCATCTCCCAAGTGCTAGGATTACAGGTGTGTACCACCATGCNCAGTGTATGAGGGCTGGCTGCAGATGAACCCAGGGCTTCATACATGCTAGGCAAGGCCTCTATTCGCTGAGCTATATTCCAGCCCTGNAAGAAAATTNTGTAATCCAGCCATTGTCTAGGCTATCCTACTTGTGTTGAGGACCACAGGGAAANTGNAGATTGAGTACTGTGTGTAAGAGGATGGCTCTGGAATGTTCTCTGCCCCACTGTGGCGTAGACTTTCTGAGCTGCTAGAATATCAACTCTGATACCACAATGGACACATAAGGATATCCATTTGTCANCTGGTTCTGTTACTCTAGATACATCTTCTGACACTTTCCCTTAGCATGTCTAACTTTTCAGCACACACTGGTGTCTGCTGAGCTCGGGTCCAGTACTTTGCGGATGATGGAAGTCTGTTTTTACAGGAGGGTTGTTTCTTTGCAGCTTCAGATTGTTACACCAAAAGCTGGTTGTNCAGTTTGTGGAATGTCGATTTGTTGAATGTTTTAAAGATTGACTTATTTTTATGTGCATTGGTGTTTTGCCTGCATGTATGTCTGTGTGAGGATGCCAGATCTCCTGGAACTAGAGTTACAGACAGTTGTGAGCTGCCATGTGGGTGCTGGGAATGGAACCTGGATCCTCTGGAAGAGCAGCCAGTGCTCTTACCCACGAGCCATCTTTCAACTTTTTTAATGAACTGGTATGTGGTGATATATTGTGTACCCTAATAAAATTGGCCTGAAGATCAGAGAACAGAACAAGCTACTAGATTAAACATAGGTGCCAGGCAGTGGTGGCACACACCTTTAATCCTAGCACTCGNGAGGCAGAGATCTGTCTGGATCTCTGTGAGTTCAAAGTCACCCTGGACTACATGAGATTGACTCAGTCTAGGAGAGGAACAGAGCCAGGCAGTGGTGGTGCACACCTTTACTTGAATCCCAGCACTTGAGATCTCATGCCTTTGCTTGGGAAGTCACACACCTTTAATCCCAGCACTNAGAAGGAAATGATGGCTAGGCGGAGAAAGGTATAAAAGGCGTGAGGAGACAGGAACTGAAGCTTTTCAGGCTGAGGAATCCTAGAGATAAGACATGTCAGTTGCTTNTTCCTTTGTTTCCTCTGATCTTTCAGTATTTACCCCAATATCTGGCACTGGGTTTTTGTTATAAGACCATTTAGGATTCGTGTTACACTGGTGTGTACCTCGTGTTTATAGTATTACTTTATGTTATAGAAATGATTTGTTTTCCTCTCCTACCTGCTCTAGCAGCCATGATAAAAGTAATCAAGGCCAGATTGCATCATGAATATGAGACATGCTTATGAATGTGTGCTCATTCATATCAGCTCTTATTAATCTTAATGTCTTACTAAAATAAATGTTTAGGAATACCTCCAATATTATTAATCTCCTTATATATTTTCTTCTTGTGATCAATGTTTTAGTCTCTTATTCTCACTCTCTCTCTTTCTGTCTCTGCTCCCAGTGTTCAGAATCTCCCTGAAAAGAGAGGCTCAACGGAAATCAGTACATGTGGCCAGTTGGCCCACTTCTCAGTCCACTTAGACTCAGCGTCTCAGGGTGGGGTTTTCTGACAGTCNGCCAAGATCAACACCTTTGGCATCACTGACCCCTAGGACTTTGCCTGCAGGATGCAGGCAGACTGATAAAAACTCGTGACATTCCAGTGCTAGGTTGCCTGTGTGTGTGTGATATCAGCTCTGACAGTGGAGGACAGTTGCTAAAGGATGGTTTGTGCTCATTTTTTAAAATAAGTNTGAAAATTTAAAAGTTAGTGTTTAAACTCAAAAGCGAAACATTCAACTTTACATGCAGAATTAGGACTTAAACCATGTTAGGTATTATTGGTCAGCCATGTGGATAAAACCCCTCCAAGTTCTGTCCAGAACTGCTCATCTCATTGATAATGTTGAGTTGAAAGTGAGGTCTCACGAATGAGACTATCCTGGCCTGGCCTTCATTGCTGTTTACTTGAAATATCAGCTGTCCAGCCAAAGCAATCAGTTAAATCTAGCACTTTCTTCTACCCCTTATCTGATCCCCCTGAACAATACTCCCCGACTCCCAGCATAAGTGTGAGCTTTAGTTTTAGACATGCATGTGCTCCCTCAAAATTTTCAAGAGCATCAAAGCAGGACTCCTTGGGTCCAAATGAAAACCAAAATAGAACTTTCTTTTTTAATCCTTGGGTATTTTTCTTCTTGATGTTTGGTTTTGTGTTTTGAGACAGAGTCTTGTATGGCCTGGCCTTAAAGTCACTATGTAGCTAAAGATGATCTTGAACTTCTAACTCTTGTGCCCCCAACCCCAAAGGGCTGGGATTGCAGGCTTACACCACCATGCTCACTAAATAGAGCTCTCTGAACCTCCAACTGCTGCTTTCAAAGATCTTGAGTGACAAGAAGATTCGGGACTCTGGATCGAGGCATCTGTAACACCAACGGATTCCCCCTCCCTGCTCTTGTGTGTTCCTTAAGTACCGCCTTTACATTTCTCCACACNGTGAAAAGCCTTCCACATGGTTGTCCATGGCTACATGGCTCTGGGGTGTGCGGTTAACAGCTTCACCCCAGAGAGAAATGCCTGTCCTCAGTGCAGAGGGACTTGAGGCTTCTCTGTCCTCTGGGGCAAGGGCTCTTGTGGAGCTGTGGAGCATTGAGGAGGATGAGGAACAAAGTCCTCACAAAAGAGGGTGATGCTGCAGATAGATACCTGGTAACCAGGTGTCTGCCATGTTCTTCTCCAGGTTCCTCAGGATTATTACAAATCTAAGCACCTATTTTATACTTGGCTGACTTAACAGTGACCTTAGAGTTCTGTTCTTCCAGCTTGAATTATAATCGCTTTTCAGCAGGCATGGACTAGCACTTCTTCCCAATTTGTCACGTTGAGCTTCACGGAATTAAAAGTCCAGTGAGAGACCTCATGGTTATGACACCAGAAAAATGATGCCTTGGCTCCCCATCATTTTTTTTAATCTGAAACCATTGTTCCCAGGAATACGTGCAGTGTGTTTTGAAGTTCTGTGTAATCAGAAATAGAGCAGTTCTCTGAAGCAAGTGTTGTACACTGCACACATGGGAGCATCAGCCTGCTTTCCCTCCACATCTGGGTATCTAACCTCATTCTAGGCGACTTAGTGAGCGTAGTTGATAGACTGTGTTCTTGAAAAGTACTATATTCTTACCACCAAAAAAATAACCATGTGAGGTAATATGTATTATCTGAATTTAGTCATTCCAACACACATGCATGCACACACGCACACACAGTTCAAAAACATTGAGCTTAGTAGATAATATATAATAGTACAGTGTAAATACATACTTGCTGTTTGTTTTGGGAGCATTGTGTTGTTGTCCCCCCCACCCCCGCCGCCGTGTGTGTGTGTGTGTGTGTGTGTGTGTGTGTGTGTGTGTGTGTGTGTGTGTGTGTAGNCCATGTTACTTTCAGAGTCTCTAGTCCAGTTTGGTCTCCAATTTGAGACCCCTTGCTGTTGCCCTGAGTGCTGGAATTACAGGTATGTGCCGCCACAGTGGCAGTATATGTAAGGTCATCTGTTAATTACATTTTAAGTTTTTTCTTTCCTG
Source organism: Neotoma lepida (assembly GCA_001675575.1). Taxonomy (NCBI): domain Eukaryota; kingdom Metazoa; phylum Chordata; class Mammalia; order Rodentia; family Cricetidae; genus Neotoma; species Neotoma lepida. The sequence continues at coordinate 580,607 of LZPO01097121.1, forward strand.
GGAAAGAAAGTCTGGGAAAAAGAAGTCTGAATTAATTTACAACTGATACAGCCCAGGTATGTTCTGAAGCCATCAAAAGTAAAGTCCTCAGGGGCCCTACCTGTGCTGAGTAGAGCTCCAGCCCCCAGCACTCAGTGGTACCTGTCTCCAACACTGTCTTTTGTTGGAATTTAGAATTAGATAAGGAAGCTGGGCCCCCAAATTATCATCGTTTCCATGGAAACAGTTGAAAGCCTCTCAATTAAAAGTNTCCCTGCAGGCTAGGGAGAGTATTAAAAATGAGTTTCTCTGAGAAGCCAAGTTATCCTCAAAGTAAAGCCAGAGAGGACGAATGAGTGAGGAATCTGCTCTATACTAGTTGGGATTACCTTTTTTAAAATTTTTTTTGGACCATCCAGGGAAGAATTTTATCTTGATATTTCAGTTACACCGAATTTGTTGGCTTTGGCAGAGCCATGTAGATAATGGTCCTGTTATCTGCCAAGCTTTTTACATTCATCCGTGGATCACGGGAGTGTTTGGGAACAATCTGAACTTTGCTCACACTTGAACGTGAGTCACAAATAAAAAGCCCATTTTTTAAAAAAAAAGATGAAATTCTAGAGAATCCTAAGTTGGAAAGAACCTGTAGGTCATTAAGTACTAACTTCCCATCTGTTTGGGAATGCTTCCTAGAATACAATAACAGAGGTTCACAGTATACTTTTCTTAAGATTGAGTTATGTGTCTGCATGTTTTGTGTACATGTATATCTGTGTGCCACATGCATGCCTGGTACCCTCAGAGGTGAGAAAAAGGAGTTGAATTTCCTGTAACTCCTGTAACTGGAATTATGGATGATTGTGAGCCACCATGTGAGAATCAAACTCAGGTCCTCTGCAAGAACAGTAAGTGTTCTTAACCATCGAGTCATCTCTTCAGCCCCCTCACATTATACTTTTAAGGAAAGTATTCAGTGTTCATTGCCAAGACTTCTGGATTACAAATCACTGTTTAGGATGGAACTTAGCTAAGTGTGGCAGTGCACACTGATAATCCCAGTAAGCTGAAGCAGGGGCATCATGAGTTGAGGCCAGNCTGGAATATATATAGAAACTTCAAGGACGTATGGGCTGGCTTTACAGAAAGAGGAATTGAAATGTGGGAATGGAAGAAAGAAGAGGAAAAGAGATATTAAAAATTTTGTAATGAATTCTGCTATATATATATAAAAATATATATACTACATATATACTTTCTTTCTCATGGTAAGTGGCTGGAGAGATGGCTCAGTGATTAAGAGCACTTGTTGTTCTTCCAGAGGACTTGAGTTCAGTTCCTAGCACTAACACAGCAGCCCACAAACCACCTATAATTCCAGAGGATCTGACACCGTCTTCTGACCTCCATCAGCACTAGGCATGCATGTGGTACACCATATATGCATGCAGTACACATAAATACATGCAGGCAAAACACTCGTATTAATTTTTAAAATAAAATGAAAGAAAGACAATAATTGCATACTGTCGAAGGGTTTCTATTGCTGTGAAGAGACAGCATGACCACAGCAACTTTATATAGAAAAACATTTAATTGGGGTGGCTTACATTTTCAGAGGTTTAGTCCAGTATAATCATGGTGCAACATGGGGGCATGCAGGCAGACATGGAGCTGCTAGACAGGTCGCTGAGAGTCCTACATCTTGATTTGAAGGCAAAAGGAAGTGGTCTGTTTCGCTAGGTGTTGCTTGAGCNTAGGAGACCTCAAAGACCACCCCCACAGTGATACACATCTTCCAACAAGGCCACACCTACTTCAGTAAGACCACACCTATTTCAACAAGGCCACACCTCCCATTAGTGCCACTCCCTTTAGTGGTCATTTTCTTTCAAACCACCACATGTACCTATGAAGCCAGGTGAGATCTCTGCCTGGAAGTAGGCACTAGAGACTACAAACCCAGGGCCCAGCTAAACCAGCACCAAGTGGTTCCAGAACTCACACAGAAAACCTGGATGCAGCAGCACACTCCTGTACCCAGCACTAGGGAGACAGAGATAGCAGAACCTTAGGGCTTGATGGCCAGCCAGTCTAGCTGAATCTCCGAGCCCCATGTTCAATGAGAGGCAGTTCTCTAAACTAGGGTGTAGCATGATTGAAATCAACATTCTGGTCCGCAAACATGGGTGCACACTCATCCACACACAGACTAGCACAAATACATGAACATACAAATAGGCATGTGTACATATGTGTAAGTACACACACATACATGCAGAAGCACCCATCTATTTGTTGTCCCAAGAAACATACCTTACTATCAAAGATAAAACCTTAGGGTGAAACATTTTTCAAGTCTATGAAACTAGAAAGCAAGCAGGGGCTGTTCCTTCAATATCTGACAAACTTTAAACCAATTAGTCATAATAGATAAAGTCACTTAATGCTGACTAAAAGGAAATCACAATTTAAAATATGTATGCACCAGACACGTGTGCACCTAATTTCATAAAATAAGTACTGCTTTATACAAAGACACAGATTGACCCCAACACGATAATAGTGAGTGATGTCAAGACCCCACTCTCACCAATAGACAGTCCAATGAAACCCAGAAACATCTAAGTTAAATGACCCAGATCAAATGGACCTGTAGAAGCTTCATCTGAACACTGATGAATACAAATTCTTCTCAAATCCCAANGAACTTCCTCTAAAATAGATTGATATTCTACCAAACATAAAGCGAGTCTTAATAATTATAGGAAAATTGAGTTTATTTCTTACATACTGTCTTACCACAATGGAATAAAGCTAGAACCCAAAAGCAAGAATACCTCCAGAATGTACACCAGGACATGGAGACAGAGCAACACACTCTTAGATGATGAATAGGTCACTGAAAAATTAAGAGGAAACTTTAAAATTCTTAAAATGGAATGAAAATGAAAACACAGCCCATATAAACTTACATGATACAATGAAAGCCGTCCTAAGAGATGAGGTCATAGCTACAAGTATGTACATTTGGAAATTAGATCTTAGGAGCTGGAGAGGTAGCTCAGTGGTTAAGAACACGGCTGTTCTTCCAGAGGACCTGGACTCAATTCCCAGCACCTTCATGGCAGCTCACAACTGTAACTCTATTTTTAGGGAATCTGATACCCTCTTCTGTCCCTCCATGGGCACCAGGCATGGATATGGAGCACAAACATAACATTTAAGCAGAACACCCATACATATCAAAAAATTTAAAATCAGAAGAAATCAGATCTCAAATAACTTAATGATGCATGTTACGGCCCTAGAAAAGCAAGAATAAGCCAAACATAAAACTAGCAGATAGAAAGCAATAATCAAGATAAGGGCAGAAACTGATGTAACAAAACCCTAAATACAAAGAATTAATTGCAGTTAGTTCTTCAGAAAAGTAAACAAGATTGACAAACTCTTAGCCAAACTATCCAAAAGAAAGTTGACACAAATTAATAAAATTACAGATAAAAAGGGAGGCACTGTAACAGACACCAATGAAAATCAGATAATCATTAGGACCTATTCCTAAAACTTTTTTTAGGATTTTTTTTTTTTTTTAGAAATGAATGAATTTCTAGACTCATAACGACCTACCAAAGTTAAAGCAAGATTAGACAAATAACTTAGATATATTTTTAAAAATATTCAAGCAATAATAATAAAAATAACTATGAACTAAAATAAAGGCTAGACCCAGATGGGTTCATGCTGATTCTACCAGACCTTTAAAGAAGAGCACATGTGCTTCCCAAACTATTCCATAACACAGAGGGGGAGGGAACACTGGCATTCTATGAAGTCACATTACTGTGGTTCCAAAACCCAACAAAGACAGTTACAACACAAAAGAAAATTGTAGACTAATATCCCTGATGAACAATGAACATTCTCAATGAAATGCTTGCAAACCAAATTTAAGAACACATCAAAAAGATCACCAACCATGATCAAGTTGGCTTCAATCCAGAGATGCAAAGGTGGTTTACCATACATAAATCAATAAATGTAATCATCACATACATGACCTCAAGGACAGAAATCACATTATCATCACAATAGATTCAAATTGACAAAACCCACTCTCCCTTCATGATAAAAAGCCCTTGGCGGGGGTGGGGGGGACTAGAAAGATGGCTCATCAGTTTAGAATACTACTGCTTGTGCAGAAGACAGTTCAGTTCCCAGCACCCATGTCAGGCTTGCTGCCTCTAACTCCAGTTCCAGGGAAATCTGACATGACTGGCCTCTAGACACCTGCACTCACTTGTACACACACTACACATATTTTAAAATAATAAAAATTAATTCAAATAAGGTCCTTAAGGAGCTCAATAAATGGGACATAGCTCAACATAATGAAGGCTATACATAATAAACATATACCCAGCATTCTACTAAATAGGGAGGAGTTCAGTGCAGATTCACTGAAATCAGGAACAAGACAGGGACATCTACCTTTTCCACTCTGGGGTTTGGGGGTGTGCACACACTTGTGTGTAGTGTACGTATCCAGAGGCCAGAGATTGAACTTGCCTCTCTCTGTTTTCCACCTTAGTGTTCAAGATAGGGTGCCCCACTACACTTGCAGCTTCTCCTTGCAGCTAGCCTGCCTACTGAGCCCCAGGATGAACTGGCTCCCACCCCCACCCCCATCTTGGAATTAGAGTCGCATCTCATTACCCCTGGCTTGTGTGTGCCTGCTAGAGAGCTCTGGTTCTTGTTCTTACATAGCAAGTCCTTTCTTCACCGAACCAGCTCTTCANACTCTACCCGCACCACATTTTTCCCTCTGATGAAATACGGTACTTGAAGTCTTAGTCAGAGCAGTAAGATAAGATAGGAAAATAAAAAAGACGCAGACAGGAGGAGAAATCAGTTTTCTTATTTGCAGCTGATATAATCAATACATAGAGACTCTGAGATTTCAACCAGAAAACTCAGAGCTGATAATCACTTCCATCAAAATAACAGGGTGCAAAATTCTCATACAAAAGGTAGACTTCCTATATACCAATAACTAATGTCCTGAGAAAGTAAACAGCCCCATTCACCATTGCCTAAAGAAATACCTTGGAGTAAACCTAACCAAGGAAGTGAAAGACCTCTACAGTGGAAACTTGAAAACACTGAAGAAAGATAGAAAAACCTCCCATGCTCATGGATTGGAAGTTTTAATATTGTGGAAATGACTACACTACCAGAAGCAATCTACAAATTCACTTCAACCCTGTCAAAATTCCAACATCATTTTTCACAGAAATAGAAGAAAAATTTTCAATTCATATGGAAGCACAAAAGACTCCTGATAGACAAAATAATCCTGAGAAAAAAAGAACGACAAGTTGATTTGTAGCTTATCTCAGGGACTACAGAGCCAAAGTGACAAAACAGCTCAGGACTGGCACAGAAACAGCCACCAAGATCAGTCACACAGAATACAGGATCTAGATGTAAATTCATGCAGTTACAGCTGCCTGAATTTTGACAAGATTTTAAGACTATATAATGGAGAGAAGAGTCTTGTTAACAAATGATGGTGGAAAGCTGGATATCCACATGTAGAAGAATGAAGCTAGAGCCTNAGCTCTTGCTGTACACAAAGATCAACTCCAAATGGATCCAAGACCTTAGCATAAGTCCTGAAAACTGACACCAGTAGGGAAAACATTTCCAGGTGTTGGCATAGGGGCTGGAGAGGTGCTTAGTGGCTGAGGGTGCTTGCTGTTCTTCCAGAGGACTGGGGTTTGGTTCCCAGCACCTACATCTGGCTTCTCACAGCTGCCTGTGTAACTCCAGCTCCAAAGACTCTGACACCTCTTCTGGCTTCTTCAGGTACCTGCACACAGGTGTGCATATACAGACATGTCAATAAAAAAATCTTTCTGAATAGGACTCATAAAGCAGTTGACAAGTGTGATTTCATGAAATGAAAATAACTTCTGCAAAGAAAAGGAAACAACAGAGAGAAGACATAGCAAAATGGGAGAGAATCTTTGCTATCCGACAGAGAATTAATATCTNGAATATACAAAGAAATAAAAAATAGCCAATGAGCCGGGCAGTGGTGGCGCACGCCTTTAATCCCAGCACTCGGGAGGCAGAGGCGGGTGGATCTCTGTGAGTTTGGGGCCAGCCTGGGCTACCGAGTGAGTTCCAGGAAAGGCGCCAAAGCTACACAGAGAAACCCTGTCTCGGAAAAAAAACAAAAACAAAAAACAAAAAACCTCAGTGAACCAAATAATAAATGGGCTAATGAACAGACAGTTACCAAAAGAGGAAACACAAATGGCCAATAAACATGAAAAACTCTTCAATTGGCCATCTAAGAAATGCAAATAAAAACTACATTGAGATCCCATCCCACCCCAGGCAGAGTGGCAATCAGAAAACAACAACATCAAANAGTGGTATGGGTGTGAACCAAAGAACCCCTAAGCACTGCTCATGGGATGTGGACTAGTCAAGCCACTACGGGAATCAGTGTGGAGTTTCCTCAAAAGACAAAAAATAGACCCACCATATGACCCAACTATATTCTGCTCCTAGATATTTACTTAAAAGACTGCAGTCAACATAGGACAGAGACACTGACACATCAGTGTTTGTTACAGCACCGTTCTCTATAACTACGNTGTGGTCCCTATATCCATCAATACAGGAATGGATAAAGAAAACACAATGTATACACACAGTAAATTGTTTTCAGCTGTGAAGAATGAAGTTGTCATTTGAAGGAAATGAATGATGAGATCATCATGTCAAGCAAATGAAATTGTCCTCAGAATGACAGATTCCAATGTTTTCTCTCACTTATGGGTAGTAGATGTTAGAGATACATAAAATCATGTATGTATAGATGTCTAGGGAAATTCAGAGGACTAAAGAGTGTAGTTGGAAGGTTTCTCCGGTCTTGCNCCCGCCCCCTGGCCATGCAGTCCCTCAACTGCTTATAAAATAATCATTCAGAACCTTAATATTATTTACAAACTGTATGGTCTATGGCAGGCCACTTGCTAGTTAGCTCTTTCATCTTAAATTAACCCATTTCTATTAATCTATGTTTTGCCACGTGTTCTGTGGCTTACTGGTCTGCTGGCATGTTTTTGTTCCTTTGGTGGCAGCTGATGTCTCTTCTACCTCTGCCTTTCTTCTTCCTGTCTCCCTCTTAGATTTTCCTGCCTGGCTATAACCTGACTTGCCATAGGCCAGAGCAGCTTCTTTATTAACCAATCATAGCAACACATATTCACAGCATACAGAAAGACATCCCACAGCAAAAGAGAGCGTGGAGAGCCAGGAAGGGGAGGTTAGTGAGATGGGGGGAGGTGTTCTGTTCAAAGTACATTATATAGTTACAAGTATATACTTGTCTTATATAACCAAATTAAAAAACAGCAAAACTAATGAGGCTGGGAAGATGCCTTAGTCTGTAGGATGCTTGGTAGACAAGCATGAAGACCTGACTTCCATCCTCAGCATCTATGGAAAAAGCTGGTTGTAGTGGCTCGTGTGTAATCCAGGATTGGAGAGGCAGACAGATAGACCCCTGGGGCTTTTTGCCCAGGCAAGCTATACTAATTAGAGAGCCCCAAGCTCCAGTGAGAAACTCTGGCTCAAAAAGATAAATAAAATTAAAAAATAAACCAAGAGGATGGTGCCTGAAGAATAATACCCAAGGTTGGCCTCTGGTATATACACACACTGTACACACACACACTGCACATATGCATGCACACACTGCACATATGCACACACACACACTGCACACATGCACGCACACACACTGCACACATGCACGCACACACACACACTGTACATATGCGTGGCACACATGCTGTAAATGCTTAATAAGTGTAAAGCTGCTGAAAGGGAATGACAAATACCCAAGGTGATATTTTGCTAGTTACTTCCAGCTGACCATCACACACTGTAACCACCTATCGAAATGATACATTGTNCCCCCAAAGTGACATGTGCAATTACTATGTATCAATTTAAAAATTTTAAAAATTGTAAGGAAAAGGAACATGTTTGTCTCTCCCTCACACCCCTGCTGCCTTGTCTTTCATACCAAGTAAATCAGGTCTACTTCTCCCCTAATGGACTTTCCAAAGTGCATCATGTGCACTCAAAGCCTGCTTGGCCACTGACTGAACAAGTCCAAACCGTGAAGACTTTAACACCCATGGCAAGCCCAGTGGTTGGCTTCCTTCCAGCTCTGGGGCCTTAACTCCCCTGCCTGCATTCTATTTGATGTCTCTAGCAACAGTTTTTTTCTCAGCATCATTGTGTAAGTGCAGATTTGTTTTGGTGTCTCTGCGTTTTCTGTCTGGGTTTTCCCTGGGGCAAATGCCCAAGTTTAGGCTTCAACACAAAACTAGACCTAGCCATGGGTGTGTGCAGTTGCCTGAAGGGTGCAGCTGCCGTGCCACATCCCGGTGCACACACCCTCATCCCCCCACATCCCAGTGCACACACCCTCATTCCCCCACATCCCGGGGCACACACCCTCATTCCCCACATCCCGGTGCACACACACTCATCCCCCTGCTTTGAAACTTTGAAACTGCCCAGCTTTTCTTTTATGACTTTAAGCCCTCGGCCATTTTTGCTAAGTTAAAGCTTTATTGTTTAGTGTTTAGTTTCTCTTCAGACACATTCGATTGTCCTCAAGTTNACACTCCTAAAAAGAAACAACCCCCAAACCCTAAAATGCTGTTCCCAAAATGTTTCAACAACTTTCAAGTGGGTTGAAAGTTAAAACTCCTACACTCGGGTTTGATAGGCACCGCCTGGGAAGCACATGCAGGCAAATGCGTGGCCCGCTCCATCGGAAAGTGCTGAGATAGACATCTGCTCCCGTTCTAAAATAACCCATGACCTTCAGCCCGTCACCAAACTGCTCCAACTTACATTTTCCTCATCCAAAATCAGATGCATCAGCCCTGTTCCAGGTTGGTGGCAGTGCTGTGTAGACAGATATTCAGTACCTGTTTTAGGTTGCGTGGCAAACAACACTGCAGTTGTCTATAGGGATTTTGATTTGAGAGTTCAAAAAATGTAATAGGAAAATAAAATATTGGTGATTCTGAGTATTTCAGACTCTGGGTTCCAAAAAACACTGTCACTGGCCTCCATAGTACCGAATCTAAGTATGTACATTACATTCTGTCACTGGCCTCGTAGGACAGAACCTAAGTATGTACATTAATTTTAGAGAAATAGTGTCATCATTTCTGGCAAGTTTCTCTGTGTTCTCACACTTCAGAAAGGAGTTCTTTTGAACAGGTATTGTCTGTGGAGAAATAGCATTACTTTGGATTCCCTATGTAGTCTTGGGTACTAGAGTAAAGGAATTGAGAGTAAGGGAGTGACTTTTGTTGTTTTTAACCTCAATCTCTGAAGTGTAGGGAATGCCTCCAAAAACTAACATAGATCACATGAGCACAGAGCACAAAGTGGACCACTGGGACCTGAACCTGACGGGGCCGCCCACAAGGCTCAAGGGTGGATTCTGAGGGATCACTTTTNCTTGGGAAGCTTTGGGCACTTATAGCCAAGCCTGCAGAGTTCGTTTTCAAGCTCCTAGCTCCCCCTAACCCCCATATTTCTGGAGACATGCCAGAGACTTCCAAGTGGTCCGGGGGGGCTTAAAATGATTGCTCTTTCTGCTCAAGGTGGCATATTTGTTGTTACATCCACTTTTTACTCAAAACTATATGTATTTGAGGGCATTGAAGTGAAGGTATCATCTATATTTTCAGCATCCAGAGTCATATTATTGTTTTCTGTTTATCATTTTACCAAAAATAGAAACACTGTTGATCTTACAAAGAAATCTGTTTCTCTCCCGCCCTCCCTTTCTTTTGATTTTTCCCTTCTTATTTTCCCTTTCCTTTCTTTCTCTTCCTGTTCCTTTNCCCCCTTCCTGCTTCTTCCCCTTCCTCTTCCCTTTTGTGGTCTCTTACTGATCATCCTAGATAGCCAGATGACTGCCGAGGGTTTTCTTTGGGAGGGAAAGGCAGGTGAATAAACCCTTCCTTGTGGCAGTTTGCCCTGTGTTCTGACCCCTCACATACTCTTTTCCTCTCCCAGGGCGTCCTCTCCAACATCTCATCCATCACTGACCTCGGGGGCTTCGACCCCGTCTGGCTCTTCCTCGTGGTGGGAGGAGTGATGTTCATTCTGGGGTTTGCAGGGTGCATCGGAGCACTTCGGGAAAACACCTTCCTTCTCAAGTTCGTAAGTATTGCCAACCCTGCTCTCGGTTTGAGATCGAGACTATTACACCAAGGTGACACTCTTAACTACCAGCAAGATGGTAAGCACACCAAAGGCCTACGCAAAAAATAAGGCCTAGGCCATTTTTACTTCAAGAGGGCTCTCCAATCCTGCCCCTCCTCTGCCCCTGATCTAGACATACCTCTTCAGCAGTATAAGTACCACCTAGCCTTGCCATGCATAGAGGTTTTGTGCATATATGCAACAGACTTGTCTCCAATCCCTAAAGTAGCCTTAGGAAGGAATGAGATGTGTAGGAGTGTGTGTTGTAAGTGTGAGAGCGCACACATGTGGCTGCTGAATGTTGTACCTAGGAAGCTGTGCAGATAGTGATCTAGGGAAAGTAGGCAGTGGCCCGGCTTCAGTAGCCTGTCCAGCTTGNGTAGTTGGGGTAAACATGGCGATATGGTCAAGGTGAAAATCCTCCTTTGTATGAGCAGCACTTTTTAGCTACTTTCCAGTGTATGAGGAGAGACTTTAGCAGGAGGTATGCAGGGATTCTCGGCAAAGTAGAGAATGAACAGTGAAAGCCTTCCCTGTGGAGCTCCTTTCCAAGCAGAACAATGACACATATAACATATTTGTATCTTAAATAAGAATGGTAAATGTGGCTACCTCTGTGAAACAGAAATGCAGCTTCCTTGTTGATGACCTCAAATGTAACTTCANGTTGCTTTCTGTACTTTGGAAAATGAGGAGTTAGCTCAGAGGACCCACAGCATGTCTGTTTCTGCCAAATATTTGGTATGGATTGAATTTGGCCTCATTTTGTGTGGGGCTTGGCATTCTAGTGATTTCTATAGGAAAAGCATTCACTCTCCTCTCCAAAGACAGGAAAGATCAGAAGGATCTGCCTTCCTGTGATGAGGGAGGACATGGAAATTTCCAGAGAACAACTTTGTGTGATATTGCCTGTTATTATAGCCATTCACACCCCTACTGACACATCTTCTAGGGTCATTTTCACTTAAAACCAGAGCCTATCCTAGAACTAGTCTGAACAGCCACATAGCATGTCTGCTGGACTGTTCTCTGACATCTTTGCCTGAATGTCTCTAAGAGGAGACTTGCCNTTCCAATGCTAGGGTAGGCCATTGTGAACTGGGGCAGCTCCTGCTCCCTGAGCATCTTGATTAATGTTTCCTTTAATCTTTTTGTGTGGCTCACTCCAAGAGGGAAGACCTGGGGAGTCCTTGGTCTCAGATATAGTTTAATGAGGAGTTAGCTNTTTTTTCTGTGTGCATGGTAGGAGTGGCTAGTTTCCCATGGTTCTAGCTACCTTATCTTCCAGATTGACCCTTTTCTATACAGGCACACACAGAGGCTTGTGTGACACCCCCCTGCTCCTCACCCCCATCCCCTACTTTCTTCACAGAGTCAAGGACCTATGGAGTTCCTCCAAGGGATGTTTGTCCCTGATCATGACCTGCCAGCCTGCCAGTCTTCTTGGTATGAGGCATCTCTAAATGCTAGCCTGACTTCACTCAACTTTCCTGTAACCCATAATCTGCCCCACTACTTACCTGTTGCAACCTCCATGCTCCCAAATGNGGGGTCCCTTAAAATGGTTTCCTTGAACATGGCTTTATTCATTATAGCAACCCCCTTCCTAAAGTCTCATATTAGATATGAAAGGAGTCACGTTCTTAACTGTCCGTCTTGGAGAATATTTAAATGGCCTCTCTTTATTTAGTACTAACAATANAAACTGGCCTAGAACTCTCTCTGAGCATGAGCTAGGAGATAAGTAGGAAATAATGTCACCATGCCTCCAAACAACCTCAAAGATCATGTTGCCCAAGACTAGGAAGATTGCTGGGGGAGATCCAAGAGGTAAGTGTGAAATAGACATGACATTTCTTGGCCAACTGATGCCCTCAAGTGAAGCTTCNGGTCACTTTCTGCACCTTTGGAAANGGGGGAGTGAGCTCACAGCTGGGCATGTAGGCCTCTGCCAAATACTTGATATGGATTGAATTTGGACTCCATATTTGATGTGTGTATTATATAACTAGAGAATTTGCCAGGCAAATGGAAAGTGAACTTCCCTAACCTCTGTGGAGCTGAGAACAGAAATCTGAAGTCTTTGTGTGACTGTCCAGCTGTTTCACACACAGGCATGCCAGTTCAGGTTTTATTCTTTCTGTGGTGTGAGGTCTGTTTATGTCCATGTTTGGGGTGGTAGCACGTACAGGGAAGGGGNTTGTTTTATNTGAAGAGGAAGGTAGGGGGCACAAGTGCTAATTTTTTTCTTTTCTAAGGAAAACTGAATTTGAAATTATTGGTACCACTGAAGATTGAGAACTTTGCATTTTATTTCATTGAGGACATAAACAGCTGCTCAGTGGTAGCTTGGAAGGCTGAGCTGAAGAGCCTGCAAGTGAAGCCTGTGCCTTGGCATCCTAGACTTTGTCAGGCACTGGTTTTGTCCTGCTGGCCCTCTTCCCTCACTCCCCCATAAAGATGCACTTGTTACTCCATGCCATGAAGAGAATGGCGACACCCCACTGTCTACCCAGTATGCCCTCCCCGCTATGTTTCATCTCCAGGTCACAAAACAGTTTGAGGAGGGTTAAGATGCAGGAGGAGGGAGGTGTGGAGAGGCCCGTGGGCGGAGTGGCAGTCAGGATGACTAAGATGAGACTCTGAAGTATCTNGGTGGAAGGGAAATTTCCCCAGGGTTCTGATCGGTTACCTCAGGGTCTCATGCTCTCTAGCCTTGTACCTTGTTATCAGCCTTAGCCAGAAGTCTCCTTTTGATTGCATTGTGGTGTTATTTAAAGTGTTTCCTGAGGTTGCTGCTTCCCAGACGGGAGGCAAGAGCAGCTAGTGTTCCTGAGAAAGCCCTTAACCCACAGTTTCATTTTCACGATCGGAAATTGTTTTCATGTCTCTGTCACACCCCCTCCTCCTTCCTCTCTGACCTCTTTAAGATGAACAGATCTGTTTCACACTGTATAGGAGGTNCAGGGAGGGATTAAAACNGTGAATCTAGAACAGGATAATGGAGTGTGTGTGGAATCAAGCCACGGCAGCAGATGACGGGCGATTGTAAAACATGGGACAGTCTACCTTTCAAGTTAGGAAAAAGGCTTCCTAGAGGTCAGGCAGAACATTGTTCATATGTCTGGCAGTACATTAATCACGAGCAATTCATTAGGCCTTAATGTGGGTCTAATGAGAAATTCCTATTACTCATGTTTGATTTGGGCTTTGTTGGTTAATTATCAGATGGAACACCAGAGACTCTAAAATGTGATTATGAAGTGATCTTTAATTTTTAAAAGTCCTTTCTTGAAGTGTAATATTCCATTAACAACCCTTAAGGAACAGAGGGTTCCAATTTGGAGATGTATCCCAGTTGAGTGTAATTACAGTCCTTTTCAGAGCCAGCCCTAACTCCTGTGATCTAACCCTTGTGACCATTCCCTGTTGTTTCTTTTGTTGTAGTTTTCTGTGTTCCTGGGGATTATTTTCTTCCTGGAACTCACTGCTGGGGTGTTGGCGTTTGTTTTCAAAGACTGGATCAAAGACCAGCTATATTTCTTCATTAACAACAACATCAGGGCTTACAGAGATGACATTGATTTGCAGAACCTCATAGATTTCACCCAGGAATATGTAAGTTCAAGCTTCCTTTCCTCTCCAGTGGAAACGGCTTCTCACAAGGGGGACTCCCATAATGCCTTGTGTGTCTTTGCCTGCTGGAGACGTCCAGCTGACTTTTCTGCGTAGCTTCCGGTTGTTCGTTTTCTTCCCTTGGTCCACGNTTTACTTTTGTATCCCAAACAGAAAGGTTCTGATTACAATTGTTTCAACTTGTGTTAAATTAGAGGAAGGAAGACAGAATTCTGAAGTGACAATGTGATCACTATGGCTGTGCCCTTGTCAGCCCTTGGAGAAAACTGCTTTTCTGTATGTTTAAAGTTCTGTTTGACTAAATATGAACTTTCCATGTTCCTTCCCCTGCAGCTCACAATAATTATCAGGATGTTTGTTCCCAAAGCTGCTCAAATGTGCCTATCCAGCTACCACATGTGTGCAGTCCNACCCAAAAGTTAGAGANTTTTAAGCCTGCTGGCTTCTAACTCATGGAATAAGNNGACCCCTGCCTGCCACACAGGTGTCTGAACACGACTGTGTGACTGACTGCTCCTGTCCTGCCAACAGAACAGGCACATGGCATGCCACTCAAAATGCAAAGTGGTACAGACAGGGAGCCAGAGACACACAGTCTCATTGACTTGGGACTAAACAGAAGCTTGAACTCTTTCCCTGATAGTAAAATGAGAGTAAATGTGAGCTATTGTCTAATTCCTGTAGCTATTCGGACACTCGAATGATGTGCATGGTCTCATATTAGGCCCAAAATGCTATTGTCCTGCAGATTACAGGGCCCTCATACACCTGCACTGGAAAAATAGGACTAAGCCAAGCAAACTTGGTCAGTGGGGTCCATGGTATTAATGTTTAGAGCAAGATCGGGGGCCACATAGAAGCTCAGTGGACCAAGGTTTTGCTCTAAGTTGGAAAGGTTGAGCTAGGTAACATTTAGTTGAGTCAAGAAGGCATCAGCATTGTTGAGGAAGGCCACCCTTCTCAGGATGCTCAGCAGTCACCTGGGGTTTTAGTTTCTCGATCAGTGGCTTAGTGGCCTCAGAGCAGCTGCCCTCTACAGCAGGCTGGCCTCAAGGGTGCAATGAAGCTCTGTTTGACCCGCACAGCAGACCTCCCTGTGTTGTTAGGTCTTAATGGATGCAAGCTCACCGCTTCCCAGCTATTCTCCCTGAGTAGTTGGCATGACAGAGCTGATTGGGCTTCCCAGGGAAACCTGTGGTGCCAGCTCAAGGCCAGGNGAGCAGCAGGGCCTGCAGAGCATGTGTTCACAAGTGTGCCTGAAGTGCTGCCTGCTGCACTCAGCAACACACTGCTGTTTCATGTGATTCTGGTCTTCTGTTCTGGAGTTAAATGTTTGGACATAGCTTTTGGTCCTGAAAGTCTTAAAATGGCCAAGGGTTGGTTTTTATTTAACTTAAGAAGCCAGNATAATCCAGGACAGGGAGGTTGTGGTTGGGTTATATTATAGCCAGAATCAGTCCTCATTTAGGAGCCACTGAACTGAACATCTTGGTTATTTTATATTTTAATTAGCTAATTGATTTTGTAAAGTCGAAAATATAAAAATATGTTCTTTAAAAAAAAATCAGAGTCTGGAGAGATGGCTTAGAGGTTAAGAGCACTGAATGCTCTTCCAGAGGACCTAGGTTCAATACCCAGCACCCACATGGCAGTTCACACCTGTCTGTAATTCCAGTTCCCGGGGACCTGACACCCTCACACAGATATACATGCAGGCAAATCACCAATGAATATAAAATAATAAAAATTAAATTATTAAAAAATAAATTCAGCATGGAGACAAGGATAATGAAAATTAAGCCTCTAAGGTTATATAGAGATGGTTTTTGTTCACTCTGGTTTTNGTTTTTGTTTTTTTGTGGTTGTGGGGATTGGACCCAGGGCCTCACCATGTTTGACCACTGTACCACTGTCCATCAGCCCTGATGTTCACTGTCTTGTGCAACAGTTCTACAGTGTTGTATGCAATCAGAACTTATCTAAGTGTCTGGCGGTCATCTGATGCCACTTACACTCAGTGAAACTGTTTAAGAACCATTAAAATAAGATCAGATCCTCAAGCACAGCCAAGTTGCCTCATTAGACCTTGCCATTGTTGTTAGTGTTTTATTTTTCCTTCTAGAATGTTCTTATTTATCCCTCTAGAATGTGACCAAGCCAAATAGATCTTGAGCCCTGCTCTACAGTGCACCTCTCTCCCCCACCTAATGTCCCATGCCAGCCCATCTGTAAAACCTTCAGTCTTAATTATTTTGCAAGGAGTTACAGGGCCATTTAGGTTCATTTTAACCGAAAAATGAAATTTGAGGTGCTGGCCCTGGCAGGGGATGGGTGTCGTGGGTGGAGCACAGGTGGCTAGTCACCTCTCACCCTAGATGTTCTTCCTAACTCTCTCCTCTTTGCTCTAGTGGCAGTGCTGTGGGGCTTTTGGAGCTGATGATTGGAACCTAAATATTTACTTCAATTGCACAGATTCCAATGCAAGCCGAGAGCGATGCGGTGTGCCATTTTCCTGCTGCACTAAAGACCCTGCGGTAAGAGCGACAGCTCACTGACGGCTGCTGTGCCCTGTGCTCACTATGGGTGTGGTGATGGCAGAGTGATTTTGTCTCAAAATCTCTTCTCACAAGCTCATGCCCAATTGTAGCTCCTAGGTGGGGGTGCTGCGCCCCAATGTTCCCAGCNAAGACAGGATAGCTGGTATTCANTTAGCAAGTGTGTGTGTTGGTTCCTAGTCTCAGCCTTGGTGTGTATTGGCTCATGGGAGGTCAGAAAAGGAGGTCCCTTTCTTGGGTGAAAAAAACCTCGGCATGTGGAGTACAAGTGATTTCTCCNAAATNACAGTGCTGACAGGTGACAGAGTTGGGTNCCAGACCCAGGCANCCTGCCTGGGTCACTTGTCCCTCCTTTGTGAGAATGTGGGGCTCACAGGTGAGCCATCTGCAATAGCTTGGGTTTATTAATCCTTTCCTTCTCATATGACTTCTGGGAAGAGAATTAGGGGTCAGAGGAGAGATGGAGACATGGCAGGATGGGACTCCTGCTTAGGGAGTCACAGTGACCCAGAGGGTGACATAAGGATGATAACAGTGGCTGCCATTTGTGTTTTACTTTAAAAAGAAAATACAGAACCCACTCACAAGCCACTTCTTTTTACTACATGCCACACTGTGAGCATGGTTTGTAGAATTAAAAAAAAAGAACCTTCTATATTATAAATGAAAAGCCAGAACTGAGATTTGGTGTGGCCCATGTAAGGAGTGGCTACTGCCCTTCTTGGACAGGCCTGCCCTTGCCCACAGTAGAGCACAGTGGGTGCCAACCTTCTTGCAGGCTGCCCATCAGAGGGCAGATCAGCCTGGGCTGCCCATCACNAAGATCTATGCCACCCTGTCTGTGATTCCCTTCCAGCCAGCCGTCTTCCTCCTCTGAGGCAGGTCAAGTAGCAGCAGGATGCCCAGGTTGAAGTCTGTGGTACGCACTCAGGCAGCCTGGGCACACACTGGCCAGCATGCTCTC
>LZPO01097121.1:617980-634180 GCA_001675575.1 Neotoma lepida
ACATCCTCCTATGTGCCTGATGCCGCTGGACAGTTTATCAGGTGCACATCCTCCTATGTGCCTGATGCCGCTGGACAGTTTATCAGCAGAGTGTCTTCTTCACTGGGGCCTTGGCTGGATGTGGAACAAAACTTGTAGTTTGGTTAGCCACTTAGCACAAGGAGGCTTATTTTCCTAGGATTATCTATACAGTGGAACTGTAGATGCTTGTGTCATCCTGGGGGTTTGGCAAGTGAAGTGCTGTGGGATGGAATCTCCCAAGGCAAGCCTCAAGGACTGGAGAGCAGCGAGCTTGGCTTTTCCAGATCCTGCCTCTACCAGGACCTCTAAATCACAGTATCAGGACCTCTAAATCACAGTATTTGACAGGGATAAGGACTGTGAGCCGACTAGTTTTTGTCAACGTGACACTAATTAGAGTCACTTGGGAAGACAGAAATTCATCTAAGGAATTTGCTCTGTCAGTTGGCCTGTAGACACGTCTGTGGGGTATCTTCTTCATTNATGGCTGATGTAGGAGGGTCCAGCTCACTGTGGTCCTGGGTTGTGAAGAAAGCAGGCTGAGGAGGCATGAGGAGCAAGCCACGAAACAACATTCCTCCGTGGTCTCTGCTTCAGTTCCTGCTTCCAGATTCTTGATTGAGTTCCTGTCTTCATTTCCCCCAATGTGGACTGTGACAGAGACATGTAAGATGAAATAATCCCTTTGTCCTCCTTGTGTCTTGTAGTCATGATGGCTATCACAGCACAGAGAAATCAGGCTAGAGCAGCATGCCTTCTTAACCTAATCAAGAAGGGGCACTGTAAATTCCTGCAGTCACCACAGGATGCTGCCAGTGTTGTGGNGGAGTGTTGCCAGCATCAGTTCCCTCCTGTGAGCAAGATGGCTGGGGCACTAGCTTGGGATGGCTTCTGCTCTGCTTTTGTGTTCCTGTCACTTCTCATCCAGCCTGCAACTGTCACCAGCCTTCAGAATATCTAAAGGAACAAAAACAGTGAGACTCTGTACAAGCCATAGAAATGTCCTTGAGTCAGTNTGCCATGTCATGTAGTACTGCTATTTTGTCCCTAAAACCTACTTCCTTCAGCTGGAAACAGCGTACATGGGAGGTCTCCACAGGTGACCCTCCCATGAGCCTCCAGGGCTGGGTTAAGGTGATATGAACTGAGCAAGGCCTCTCACAGGTGGGACAGACACGCCCTGCCCACAGCAATCCCAGAGTGGCAGGCTGCCCCTGAAATGCAGACTCCTGGTTGCTAGAACTCCCCTCCCCCATCTCCCCCTTGGTTTGGGGATTGAACCCAGGGCCTTACACATACTGCTGAAGTGCACACTCAGCCTCCAGATCTCCCTAGTTTGTGAATGTGGCACACATATGCGTGTTTGTGTATATATGTGCACGTATGTGCATGTGGAGGCCAGATGCCAGCATGAGCTCTCTTTCTCAGTTACTGTCCACTTGATTTTTTGAAACTGGATCCCTCACAGAACACAGAGCTCATCAGTTCTGCTAGGCTGGCTGCCTGATGAGCTTCAGGGAGACTCCTGTCTGTCTCTCCAACGCTGGGACCTACAGTCATGTGCCATAATGCTTGGCTTTTATGTGGGTGCTGGGGATCTGAACTCAGGTCCATGTGCAAGCGTGTTACCAATTGAATAATTCTTCTCACCCCTTAGATTTATTTTTTAAAAAGTCAGAGAACTAGATCTATGTTAAGTCATTCACAATGTCAATGGATGCATCCTTTTTTTCTTTCTTAAAAATGCTATGTGGACCAAACAAGCATGTGTGAAGGCCTCCATGCCATCTCTGGCTTATAGGGAAGGACTATCTTGGTCAGATCATAGAAGGTAGAGTGCTAAATGACGCTTCTTGTAAATGAAGGGACTTCCCATCTCTATCCCCTTTCCGTGTGAGCTGTGCCTGTAGAGTGTTGATTTGGTAGAGCAAGTCAGAGTGGTGGGTCACAGGCATGGTGAGAGGTGTTAAGGTATGGCATGAGCAGTTGATGACAGTGCTAAGAGGCATCATGTGCCAGTGAGCCCAACACCAGCTCCATGGGTGGTGACAGCTGTACTCGCTTTTCATCCTTTATGGCCCTCACACTGATATGCTGGATGGTGATAAATAGGGAGGGAACAAGTGAGAGCCAAATACCTAGAGGGAGCTGCTGGAGGTCTGGGCTCAGGGGAGGAGGGCATCTGGGAGTTATTGAGTCTAGGAGGGTTTAGAACAACAGGGCTGTTAAGATTCATGACCAAAAGTAGAGAGTCTTGACATGTCAGATTTTTTTTTCTTTTTGGTTTTTTGAAGCAGGGTCTCACTACATAGCTATGGCTGTCCTAGAACTCATTATGCAGACCAGGCTGGCCTCAAACTCACAGAGCTCTGTGTGCCCTGTCTCCCAAGTGATGGGATTAAAGGCGTGTGCCACCACACCTGGTCAGGTCAGATGGTTTTTAAATGAAGAACTGGTAGCATCTAAAAATACAACCTAATACTTGGGGGTTGGTTTTTAAAACTCAATATATCTTAAACATCCAATGTAAGGAAAAGGTTAGGTAACTTTGATACATCCAAGTAATTGAAGCATATGTGGTTATATGTCACATGAANGAAAATTATAGGCAATATTCCTGGCAGTCAGAATAATGGCCATTTGTTTAATAAGAACATATAGCAGTACAATGCATATATAGATGCGTAATAAGGGGAGGAGGAAGACAGGAAAGCAGAGAGCATGGATGAGTGAACAGAATGCCAATCTTCTCATAGTTCCTTCTGCTTTATACTCTCAATGGATTTCTCCTAAACTGATTTACAAATTCTCACTTCGATGTGAGTTTCATGTTCAGCTCTTTGGGTTCATAATACAGACACCGTGTGAGTACAGTCAACATTCCTGTTGGTTCATGTTGTTTTTAATGACTGTGCATGTATTGATAAAACAGCAACAACAAAAACCTACTTATTATCTAGGAAGAACAGCCATCACTGAAGAGTTAATATGGCATGTGGGTGAAAACAGTGTTTAAATTGTTTCCAGATTAAGAATGTATAACAAAATGGACACTAATTATGGCAAAAGTCCTTGGAAACTCGAGTATACTCAAGAATCTTGTCCTTAGATTTTAGTGGTTTATGATGATCTCAGCAGTATAAGTGGCCAATTGCTCATAAACCAATAGGAAAGTGGAGGGGTGATGCTGGATTAATGATGACCGCTGGTGCTGTATGAGTCATTGATTGTGTCTGCAGGTTCAGGAGTCTGAGGTCCACATAATAAAAAAAAAAAGTGGGACTAGGAAGCAGGGAGAAGAGGGATGAGTGTGCCATGAGGAGTTGACTAAGCCCAAGCATGTGTGAAATGCTGCAAGGAAACCTGCTATTTTGATTAGCTAATTTTTAAAAAGATAAAATTCTTACTATACAAGTGGAGAAAAAAAAGGTTTAGCCATGCATGGCATAATATTTTAATGATATGGGGCTGGAGAGATGGCTCAGTGATTAAGAGCACTGGCTGCCCTTCCAGAGGACCCAGGTTCAATTCCCAGCACCCACATGGCCGCTCACAACTGTCTGTAACTCCAGTTCCAGGGGATNCAGCATCCTCACACAGACAAATGTGCACATAAAGTAAAAAATTAAAATAAAATAAACTATAAAAATATTTTGATGATATAAGATACAGGGCATTTACTACAAAAAAGGCATGGCAGAACACTGTTGTAGGACTCTGCTTTGGACTTTAGTCACAGATATAACAAANTACACTTTGTATAGGCTGAATGGCTTTCAGATGAGGCGGTGATACACAAAGACTGGCTAAGTTTTCCTGGTAAAGCAACCAGAGGTGAGTTTTCATGGGAAGCCTTTCTTCNCGTAGTGCCTTATCTTGTTCTCTTGAGATTCAGGAGAAGTCACTGCATTTCTCAGTGATCTGACAGGGGAACAAGAACNTAAGGGGTGAGAGGGCAAGCAGAGAAGTTAATGGTTATTAGAAGTGGCCATTCTGCTGTCCCTTCCCCTCATTTATGCTGGACATTAGGACATGATGATGCAGGAGTGAGAAGAGGGAGATGTTCTGTATGAGGTGTGTTTCTGTGATATGACCCCGTGTATGTGACACTGTATAGAGATCAGAGGACAGCCTTGTGTGTCTGTCCTTGCCTTCCTCCTTGAGACAGGATGTCTGTTCCCTGCTGCACATGCCAGCTAGCTGAGCCGCCCTGTCCTTCTCCANCCCCAGCCAATCTCTCTGTAGAAACACTAAGGTTACTGATGGGTGTTGCTGTGCCTGGCTTTAATGGGCTCTGGTGATCTGAACTGAAGTCCTCGTGTTTTCAGGGCAAGCACTTTACTCATGGAGCCATCTACTCAGTCCCAGAATGTGATTAATTATGACTCCCATTTTTGTTTCTTTTCTTTATTCATTTTTCATAGTTTTGAAGATCAAACCCAGAGCTTTATGGTTGCCAGACAAGGGTTTTGCTATGGAGCCGTACCCCAGCCCCTTTCCCTGCTTACCTTACTTGCACAAAAATGAAATCACTGGAGAGTGAAGTGCTNTGCATTCTGGAGACTGAGGGAGGAAAGGAAGGTGGAGTGATAGATAGAATCGTCTTATGGTGGATGTGGTTGAAATAAAGGGCAATAGTAATAGCCTGTGATGTTTGGAGTGTTTTGAACAGCCCTGACCAACAACTCAAAAGCGGGCTTCTCATGCCTGGTGTAGGGCTTTTGTTAGATGGTCTTTGACTCTCNGAGAAAGCATTGCCAGCCCAGATGAGAGAATGTCATATAAACTATGTATGTAGGTAGATCATTAATAGTATGATTGCTTATGACTTTTTCAGGCATTCTCACTGTTATATTTTACTCTCCTCTCCTTCCTCTGTCTCCCTCATAACTAGAGCCCCCCATTTTTCCATTTCTTCAATCAGATCATGTGTACCTGCTATTTCCCTCTCTCTTGCTTCCTCCATCCCACACCCTGGAAATGGTATCCTTTCACTTTCCTGATTTTTGTAGTTATTCCATGACATGTACTCACATCTGAAGATTTGGAGCTAGGAGCCTCCAATAATAGAGAACATGTGATATTTGTCTTTCTGGGTCCGGGTTACCTCACTCAGTATGATCTTTTCTAGTTCCATCCTGCAACGTTGATGATTTCACTTTAATTTACAGGTAAGCAGTATTTCATAGTGTATCTGCATCACACTTTTATTATCTGTTTATCAGTTGAAGGCCATTTAAGTTGTNTCCATTTCTTAGCTATTGTGAATAGAGCACATGGCTGAGCAAGGGTCTGGAGTATATGCCAAGGAGTGGCATAGCTGGCTCATACGGTAGATTTCATTGTAGCTTTTGGAGAATTCTCCACATTGATTTCCATAGTGGCTGTGCCAGTTTGTAACCCACCAACAGTGAATGAGGGTTCCCTTTCCCCTGAATCCTTTCCAGCATTTGTTACCAGTTGTTTTGTTGAGCGTTGCTATTCTCACTGGGATAAAATGGAATCTCAAAGTTGTCTTGATTTACATTTCCCTAATTGCTAGAAATGATGAACATTCTTTGAGATATTTCTTAGTCTCTCTCTTTTTTTTTTCTTTTGAAAACTTCTTGTTTGGGTCTCAGGCCCATTTTTCAAATGAGTCTGTTTTTGTTTTATTTTGTTTTCACTCTGTGTTTTGAGTTCTTTATATATTTTGGACATTAATCCTGTCAAAAGTATAGCCAGCAAAGGCACTCTCCCATTCTGTGTGCTTCCTCTTCACACAGTTGTTTCTTTAGCTGTGCAGAAGCTCATGCAGAAGTTCTTCAGTTTCATGAAGTCCCACTTGTCAATTGTTGGCCTTAATTCTTGGGTAAATGAAATCCTATCCAGAAAATCCTTTCCTCCCCTACATAATGTAAGGGTACTACNGTCCACGTTTTCTTCTAGCAGTTTTAGGTTTCATGTTTAGGTCTTTGATCCATTTTGATGCAAGTTGATAGTTTTTATACAAGATGACAGATACGGGTATATTTTAATTCTTCTACACATGAACATCCAGTTTTCGNAGCACCATTTGTTGAAGATGCTTTCTTTTCTCCAGCTTATATTTTTGACATCTTTGTCAAATGTTAAGTGACTGAAGTATAAGATGGGTATTTTGATCAGGATTGCATCAAATATGTAAATAGCTTTTAGTAAAATGGTCATCTTATGATCTTATGGTCAACCTATGACCACGAGATGGTTTTCCATTGTCTAGTATCTTTATCTCTTTCTTCAGAGGTTTAAANTTTTCATTGTAGAGGTCCCTCCCTTCCTTGGTTAGGTTTATTCCTAGATATTTTATTTTCTCTGAATATTGTGAATGGAAGTGTGTCTATGATCTTCTCTGTATGTTTGTTGTTGGGGTATAAAAAATATATTGATTGGTGCAAGTTAATTCTGTATCCTGTCATTGCTAAATTTTTAAAAATTGNTTCTAGAAGTTTNCTGATAGAATTTTTGGATCACTAATGTATAATGTCATGCCATCTGCAAAGTGAGATAGTTTGGCATTTTCCTTCCCTGTTTGTGTCCTTTTAATTACTTTTTCTNTCTTTACTACTCCAGCTAGTGCTTTGAGCATGGTACTGAAAAGGAGAGGGGACAGTGGACATTCCTTTTTTATGNCTGACTTCAGTGGAATTGCTTCAAATTTTCCTCCATTTAGGATGATATTGGCTGTGGGTTCCTCATATATAGCTTTTTATTATGTTGAGGTGTGTTTCCTCTACCCCTATATGCTATATTGTTGTAGAATATTATTTCAAGGTGTGTTACTTTTGTTTATGCTCTGGAACATTTGCTTAATGATGCAAAGATGTGTTTGATTAAATAAAATTCACCTGCAGTCAGGAGGCTGCGTCAGCAACTAGCTGACAGGAAGTGGTGGGGAGGAGCCAGGTGAGAGGGTTTATGAGGGGTAAGGAGAAGCACGAGGGCTTTTTGGAGGACGAGAGCAAGGAGCGGAGGTGAGCTACTTGCTATTCAGTCTCTGATGAGCAGAATTCCACCTTAACCTTTGAATCTTAGTTCTTTAGAGGGACAGGGGTTTAGTTAAGTTCCTTATGTTTATCAGAAATATTGGCCTGTAGTTTTCCTTTTTTATTGTCTTTACTGTTTTGGTATTAGAGTGATACTGACATCACAGGGGTTTGGGAGTGGTCCACCTGTTTCTACTTTTTTGAAGTTTTAAGGATTGGCTGAAGATGTTTGAAAGTCTGATAGAATTCTGCTGTGAATCCACCTGGTCCTGAATTTTTTTTTTTTAAGGTAGAGGGCTTTTTATTACTTTTTCAAATTTCCCTCACAGGACTATTTTTGATGTGTCCCAGAGATTTTTTTTTTTTCATTTTCATTTAGTCTCAGGTCTTTTTTCCCCATTGACTATTTCTTTGACTCATTCACCATTCAGCAATGAGTTGCTTAAACTCCATGAGTTTGTGTACTTACTAGAGATTTGCTTGTTGTCAATTTTATTTTANTGTATTGTGGTCAGATAGGATACAAGGAAGTATTTCAACCTTTTTGAATTTGTAAAGATTTGTTTTGTGTGCCAGGATCTGGGCTGGTTTAGATAAGCTTCTGAGCACTGCTGAGTAGAATGTATATTGTTTGGTGTTTGAGTGGAATATTCTGTAGATAAGTCCATTTGATGGATGATGCCAATTAAATCGGATGTTTTTGGGTTTTTTGNTCCAGATGACCCATCTATTAAAGCAAGTGGGGTTCTGAAATCACCTGCTTTGATGGGTTGATGTTAATGTTTTTATATCCAGTAGTAGATTTTTTTTTTATGAAATTGTGCACCTCAGAGTTTGGTACATGTATGTTTAGAATAGTAATGTGTTCTTCATTAATTATTTCCTCATTTAGAATGAAGTATCCCTCTTTATCTCTTCTGATTAGTTTTAGTTTGATGTCTATTTTGTCAGATATTAGGATAGTGATGCCTGCTTGCTTCCTGGTCTGATTTGATTGGAGTGCTTTGTCTATCNTTTTAAGGCTTATTTTTAAAGCTAAAATATGTTTATTGTAGACAACAGATAGATGGATTTTTGTTTCTTGATCCATTCAGCTAGCCTGTGTCTTTTGATTGGAGAATTGAGGCCACTGATATTTAAAGATATTATTGAAATATATGCATTAATTGTGGTCATTGTTGACTTTTGTTATCATTGATATTTTGTATTTTAATTATGGCTTCATATTTCTTTTCACAATCTGTTGGCTATATTCATTCATCTCTTCAATAGAAAATATTGCTTCCTGTATTTTCTTTAGGTTTGGTTTGTTGTATATAAAATTTCTTAGGCTNTTTATATTGTGGAAAGTTTTTCTTTCTCCTTCAACTATGGCAGATAGTTGTGCTAGGTATATTATCCTAGGCTGGCCATCTTGGTCTTTTAGGATTTGGAATGCACTGTTCAAGGCTCTTCTGGCTTTCAAAGTTTCCACTGAGAAATCAGCTGCTGTTCTGCTAAGTTTTCCTTTATATGTGACTTTAGTTTTTTCTATTGCAGTACTGAGTTTTTTCTATTGCAGTTTTCAGTACACTTTCTTTGTTCTGTATACTTAATGTTTTAACTATGATATGCTCTGGGGAATTTCTTTTCTGGTCTTGTCTATTTAGTGTTCAGTATGCTTTTTTAAATCTCTGTGGGAATAATTCCATAGTTTGGGAAAGTTTTCTTCTATGATCTTGTTGAAGATCAGGTCTATGCCATTTGATTTGGGGTTCTTCTCTTTCACTTATGCCTATAACTCTTAAGGTTTGGTCTTTTCATGGTGTCCCAACACTTCTTGGATGTTCCTGTGTTTTAAAAATCATATTCCATTCCTTGTTTATTTGGTTTATAACCTTTACTTCAAATCCTGATTTTCTATTTTCTCTTGATCCATTCTACTCATAAGGCTTTACATTAAGTTTTCTAGTTGGGTTATTCAATTTTGTCTCCATTTCAGTTGAATCCTCTTCAATGTTTCTATCTCCTGACTAAATTCTGTTCTNAAGGCTTAGAATGTCCTTGTCATTTCCATCAGCCTATGTTTGTATTTTCTTGGGCATCACTCAGGTGTTTATTCTCCTTAATTTTNTTAAGTTGTGTCTTCTTAAAATTCCTTGAATTCTTTGAAGTTTATGATAGTTCTTTTAAATTGTTTCCTAGGTTCATCCAGGCATTTCTCACTGGCAAACATTTCTACAGGATAGGTAGTTTTTAGAGAGGAGATACCAGGTTCCATAGTATTTGTATTATTTGCAGTGATATCTGGGCATGTGGACTTTTTTATGCTAACATTGATAGAGCAGGTTGGGGCAAAAAAAAGGATGTACAGGTGGGCTGTCTCTTATACACATCTAGATGTGTATAAGAGACAGGGACAGAGAAGACTGGTCTGGTGTACAGGATGTTTGTACCAGTCCAAGCCTGGAGTGTGGGGTAGATCTGATGGGTGTGTCAGTTTGATTCTCTGGTTTGCTTACCAAGTGAGAGGCTCTGCATGCCTCTTGGGCAAGTGTGGCAATACCAGCCAGGAGGAAAGGTAGGGATTGAGGGAGGAGTAAGGGCCAGAGAATGCAGGGACCAGAACTGCTTGGTACACATTTGGTCTACTAAAGACTTGATCTGGAATACAAAATAAATTGTCAACATATTTGTTCTTATCTGGAATTGTGAATAGCACGATGTATATTGTCTATGTGTTGGATTAAAATTTCTGTGCTCTGGATAGAAAAAGTGGTTTTATAAAAAGCTTTTTAAAATTTTATTTATTGACTTATTTTTAGGACNGTCTTACTATGTAGCCCTGGATGGCTTGGAATTCATTATGTAAACTAGGCTGGCCTCAAATTCACAGAGAACTACATGTCTCTGCCTTCTTAGTGTTGGGATTAAAAGTGTGTACCACCATGCTCAGCTCCCAGCTTTGTTTTAAAATTATTTTAGTAACATGCAGAAGGCTAAGAGTAGTTTAGTCCATAGTATATCACAATTTTATCCATCTTTATCTTGAATCTCTAAAGTTCTGTCTCAAAACTCTGAGGACCATTAAGTTTTCCATGCTGAAGAGAAAATAAGGTGAGTTTTAAGTAAGTTGGCCATGGTCATACAGCCAGTATGTGACAAAGTATCCAAGGACCAAGCAGTTTACATGATTACACTTTAAAGTTTGTATTATCATGTGTGCTTCATGTGTGTGCAAGAGTGTAGGTTCTACATGCCTTGGCATGCAGGTGAAGGACAGAGGACAACTTTTAGGAGTTGGTTCTCTCCTACTGTGGCTTTCAGGGATCAAACTCAGGTTGTCAAGCTTGTGTGGCAAGTGCTTCTACCCTCTTAGCCATTTTGCTAGCCCTACATTACACTTTTAAAGTACAGCAACCACAACATTCCAGTCAGATATGCCTATACAACATATACTTATATACACTACATGGAATGTTTCTGTCACTATGTATATATGAAAATTTATGAGATCACATGATTGTATAAAAAATGAATTATNTTCCTAGTTGAATTTAAGAGGCTTCATCCTGANTATCATTGGAATGTTACGGCTACCCTGAGTTAAGTGTCAGTCTAGCTTATTGACTGTACAAACCGGANACAAACTAGATACAAGCTAGATACAAATAGTGATGCTCACCTATATAAGGTTTTAACCACCTACACATCTTCAGCNCCTATGTTCAGCAGAATTTGAATTCTTTATATACAGGTTTTCTCAGACCTTTAAACTAATGCCTGCAGGTAGCTATAGTCCATTCCCAATAGGTAATCATTTTAGAACTTTAAATTTTTGTTGCACATCTCTATTTACATTATNGTATATGCAAAATATAGTTCCATGGAAAACACTGGATTCTGAAATAGTGTTTATCAGATTTGCTTTGAATGCAAGGTTAGAATGTGGAAGGTGGTCAGAGGACTCCAAGATTCTGGTGGGGCCAAGGGGAAGAAGGGACATTCTTGGCTCTGTGGTGTTGTTTCTCCCACTGTCTCCTTTAAAATGCACTCTGGCGTAGCAAAGTAATTTAATGTTAGCCCCTGAAGCTGAGCTTAATTAGTTGGAGATGAAGGATTATTATCTGGTCTTCATTCTTACACCAACTGCCTGAGCTTGGCAGTGAATTTCCTAATTTGTTGGCCTCTGTAATTAAGTGCACAATCCTCCTGGAGAAGTGGACTGTACTTGGTTTTGCTGGAGCTAGGAGCTCCTATTAGTTTGAATTGATTGCTGGCAGCTGAGTCATATGGTACCATTNCTCAAATCTATGACTTTGGGATGTTTCTATTCTGATTTTTTTTCCTGTAATGCCTTTCAGTAAGAATGCAATCTATAAAGTGTTTTGTTGTTAAAGATCTTTAAGAAGAACTATCCAAGCCTCATCTATCAGTTTATCTGGAATTTATTTTTTTGCTGGCAGTCTAAAACTTTATGAGTAATTCAATCATTCATTCAAAACACTTAGTACCAACTATGAGCAAACTCTGTTCTTGGATGTGAAAATATAGACAACATACACAAAGAAACCAAGTAATACCACTGTAGTTTCATATACTATTTATTAAGTTATTAATATGGACAGAATTATGCAACATTAGTCCACTTATCCAGCCCAGGAGNAAGACATTAAAGAGCTCATTCCTACAATAAGTGTAGCACAAGCGCTCACAATAGTTCCCTTATTTGGACACCAGAGGGAATTGTCAGTCAAGTTCTTACTTACATTAAGTAAATCTTTCTTGAATTTAAAAGTGTGAAAACCAAAGTCCGATTTAGATAATGCAGAGATACATNTATCTCCTGTTGGGGAGGAAGGAGCTGGTCCCCTCTTCAGCAGCCCTTCTCACTGCCCTCCAATCCTGTAAAGGAGCCCACTCTCCCTTGTGTATCAGCAGGGGTCAAACCTGGGTGTGAGGAGGCAGGTCACAGGGAGTCCTGATTAATTTATAAAGATTGTGTGTCAAAGCTCTAAAAACTCACTTGGTGGTGGTTAGTGGCAGTGACGAGCACACTACATTTTGCCAAAAAGGTTCCTTACACNGAGTCCTGGCTTGCAGCCTGTGAGATTACCATGGTTCTCAGTGGGAGAGTGCAAGTGAGAACTCTGACAATGACTGCTATGAGGCCATCTGCAGAATGTACCGGACTGGCTACTATGGCTTTTAAAACTGGCCTTCCTTTCTTTAGTGTAGACAAACTTACATCTTCATGTTTCCTCTTATANCCAGCTAGAATTAGNACAACAGTTAAAAGGAGTACAAAAGATGAAACTCCTTGCTTTCAGCCTGAAAGATGAAACACGGGAAAAAAGAGTCCGTCCTCCACTAAAGAAGCTGGACTCAATTTCCCTTAGTTGAAACAAATGGCAAGTAAGTTTTAGAGACACGGGTTGGACAATGCTAGTTAACTGACGGAAGTTCTAGATGTAACTACACACCTGTCTCTTATACACATCTAGATGTGTATAAGAGACAGCTATCTATCTATCTATCTATCTATCTATTTATTTATTTATTTTTTTCAAGACAGGGTTTCACTGTGTAGCTTTGGCGCCTTTCCTGGAACTCACTCGGTAGCCCAGGCTGGCCTCGAACTCACAATGATCCGCCTGTCTCTGCCTCCCGAGTGCTGGGATTAAAGGCATGGGCCACCATACCTGGAAAGTCACATAGAATCTTAAATAGACCTCAAGTTTACAAAATAATTTTGAAAAAGAACAAAGCAGAAGTGTCTCCCATTTCTTGACTTCTGTTACAGAGACAGACACAGACCAACAAAACAGAAAGAGACCAGAATAAATCCTCACATTTGATTTGATAAGGGACACAGCTGTCTCTTATACACATCTAGATGTGTATAAGAGACAGACGGAGAACAGTGGGGTAGTCAGCTGGGGTGATGCCTTGTGCCAGGAGGGGCCGTCCTCAGCTTTCCACTGTAAGTCTCTGCTCTGTAAGAGAGGCCTGTTGGGCAACACTTTTGTTCTCATGACTTCGAAGTTTGGATACAACATCTAGAAAGGCCAAATCCTGCACTTCCTTGTATAGAGATTCTGGAAGAGAAAAGATAATGCTCANGTTTCTACTACATTGTTCTAATCGCACTATATAATCTTCCCTAAACATACCCCTGATGATCTGACTAGACAGAGCTATTAAGCCAGGAAAAAGTCCAACAGTACCTAGCAAGGTCTTTTTTAGAAGTGCATTGTCATTTATAAAGATTTACATTAGGTTCTGCAGTCTGAAGTTGTTCAGGATAATAAGCTATAATTAATATAGCTTGTTGTATAATCTCAACGTCTAGTAATCTACAACTTAACCCCATCAGGAATTCAAACAAAAAGCTAAATAGTTTACTTAAAAAACCTGTTCAATTTTGTGACAAGTGAAGTTTTTTTTTTGGGGGGGGTGGTTTTCGAGACAGGGTTTGTCTGTGTAGCTTTGGCACCTATCCTGGAACTTACTTCAGATACTTTGAAGAAAATTTGCAAAACACCTCCTTTTTAGATTTTTTTTCTAGCCTTTTCTGACCTTTTTGGCTCATTTAGCCTTAACTGTAAAAAAGTATAGGACTCCCAGTATAATCGATAACCTGCTATTGGGAAAAATGGGGTTTAAATATGTTTAATATAATCGATACTCTGCAACTGATGAAGTCTTTAAATTTTTATCTATCTATCTATCTATCTATCTATCTATCTATCTATCTATTTATTTATTTATTTTTTTCAAGACAGGGTTTCACTGTGTAGCTTTGGCGCCTTTCCTGGAACTCACTCGGTAGCCCAGGCTGGCCTCGAACTCACAATGATCCGCCTGTCTCTGCCTCCCGAGTGCTGGGATTAAAGGCGTGTGCCACCACTGCCTGGCTAAATTTTTATTTTTAATTTGCATTTAAACCACAAGCATGTACTGTGGTTGGAGGACAGTGTGTGGGAGCTGACTCTCCTTCAACTATGTGGAGCCCAAGAACTATGCTTAGGCTTTGGTGGCAAGTACCTTTAACTGAGGGGCTATCTCCTTGGTTCCTGGTGTTTTAATTTTGGTATGTCTAAACACCACAACTAATCTTTTAGTAGAAACAGAAAGGAGAAATCCATCCTGAAGTCACATAGAAACTTTTATTCTTTCTTGTTTTGAGACAGGGTCTCTTTGCATAGCCCTGGATGTCCTGGAACTCACTATGTAGACCAGGCTGGCCTCAACTCACTGAAATTCACCTGCCTCAGCCTCCTGAGTGCTGGGATTAAAGGCATGGGCCACCATACCTGGAAAGTCACATAGAATCTTAAATAGACCTCAAGTTTACAAAATAATTTTGAAAAAGAACAAAGCAGAAGTGTCTCCCATTTCTTGACTTCTGTTACAGAGACAGACACAGACCAACAAAACAGAAAGAGACCAGAATAAATCCTCACATTTGATTTGATAAGGGACAAAGACTGGCTAGGAAAGGGTAAGGCTTTNCAACAGATGGTGGTGAGGAAACTGGATTGTCANATNTAAAAGAACGCCTATCCTACACACAAACTCACAATGGAGCAATAATCTCAAACTTAGATTTAACTTTTGGATACAGTAACACAAAGAAAAATGAACCAATGGTATTTTGTCAAAACAAAAAGCTTTTACACATCAAAGAGCATTATGAACAGAATTAAAAGATGACCAATGGAATGGGGAATATTTATTTAAAAGATTTATTTATTTATTATATATACAGTGTTCTGCCTACATGTATGCCTGCAGGCTAGAAGAGGGCACCAGATCTCATTACAGATGGTTGTGAGCCACCATGTGGTTGCTGAGAATTGAACTTAGGACCTCTGGAAGAGCAGCCACTGCTCTTAACCACTGAGCCTTCTCTCCAGCCCCCGGAACGGGAATATTTATAAATCACACATCTGATTANGGATTAATGTCAGAACATATGAAGGAACCATACAAATCAACATACCAAACAACTTTCAATGTGCACATGAAAAGATTCCCCAGCATCACTGATGACTACAGAGACGAATCAAAACAGTCACTTCATATTCACTGAGTGGTGATTATAAAAAAGCAGGGTTAGTTGGGATGCTGAGAACTAGAATCTATATGCATTACTGGCAGAAATGTGACACAGTTAAGACCCTTTGGAAAACAGCACTGCAGCTCCTCAAAATATGCAGCAAATTTATTGTATGATCCCGTGTTTCCATCTCTTTGTATATACCCCAATGAACTGAAAACAGGGGCTTGAAGAGTGATTTTTATACCGGTGTTAAGTGGCTTTACTCCCAAAAAAGCAAGGTAGAAATAAGACAAATGTCCATCAAGGAGGGAATTCTGGGGGATGTCTTTCTGTATGCTGTGAATATGTGTGGCTCCCATTGGATAATAAATAAAGCTGCATTGGCCTATGGCAGGGCAGGATAAGGTTAGNTGGTACATTCAAACTGAAGATGAGTGGAAGAAGAGTGGAATCAAGGAGACTCCAGCCCACTACCAAAGGAGCAACAGGATGCAAACCGGAAATGCCATGGCCACGTGGCAACATACAGATCAATAGAAATGGGTTGAGTTAAGTTAGAAGAGCTAACTAGCAAGAAGCCTGGCCCATAGGCCATACAGTTTGTAAGTAATATAAGCCTCTGTGTGTTTACTTGAGACTGAGCAGCTGAGGGACCAGGTAGGACACAGGAAGACTTCCGANTACGGAGGGAATAAAATGTCATATACACACACAATGGAACATCACTTAGCATTCAGAACAAGTATTATTATTCAACTTACATGACATGCCTAGAATAATAGTAGAGAATACAGAACTGCAGCAGCCNGAGGCAAAGAGACAGGAACAACTGGGAATTACTGCTTAATAGATACAGGATCAGTTTAGGAGGATGGCAAATGGCCTGGAGACTGGAGAGTGTAGTGGTCAAGAAGCAAAGTGACCACACTTACTGACACTGAGCACTGGAAGATGGCTAGTACAGTAAAGCTATGTTTCCATATTCTATTACAATTAAACTATCTCAACAGAAAGCTATGAATATGCTTGAAACAACTGGAAAAAACAGCCCAGGAAGAAAGTAGAAGACAAAAAGCACTAACCTAACTTTCAGAAAACTAACTGAAATAAAACTTGATACATTTAATACTG
>LZPO01097122.1:9704-33527 GCA_001675575.1 Neotoma lepida
CAAGATAAATTATTACAGACCCTCATCCAGGGGACCCAGTCCACATCTGGTCCACACCTTAACCACAAGGTCTGCCTACCTATGCCCAAGAGCCAGCACAAGGTACAGCATACAGCAAGTGTTCAATAAATGATTGTTCTATTATTCAAAGGCCTGCCCAAATCTGACCACCTTGGAGCCAGACCTTTCAGGGTTGCTAAAACTCCGCCTCTCCCTGTGGTTTCAAGCACTGAGAGTTCCATTAAGGCTCTCAACAAAGTATCATGTGAGTTTTCTCAACAACCCAAGCCCCTGGCCCATTCTCTAGGCCTACAGCATATTAGACTGTACAACTGCCTATGATGGAACAGTCACACATGAATCAAGGCAGAAAGGACATCAGATCTAAAAGGCTAGGACCTCACACATTGGACTCAGGTACCTTCTCATGTAGGGACACCATTTCCTTTTCTCCCCTCTGCCCCCTAGACAGGGTCTCTCTGAGTAGCTCTGGCTGTCCTGGAACTCCCTCTGTAGACCAAGCTGGCCTTGAACTCACAGAGATCCAATTGCTTTGCCTTCCAAGTGCTGGGATTAAAGGCGTGCGCCACCACCGCCTGACTCCATTTCCTTTTCTTAAGGCCTGCCCATCCTGGTACATATACAATGGGAAGAGGAGGCCGGAAAAAAGCTCAGCATGTAGAACAGTGGCAACCCTCCACAGAACACTCAGGGATCAAAGATGACAGCACCTAGAGACCTATCTGTCTCTGAGCCCCGGGATATGGGCTCTAGACCCTACACCCCTCTCTAGCACAATTCTAGCATGGACATTATGGACAAAGGAGAAAACACAAGTGTGTGCACACACACACAACATACACACACACACACACACACACACACACACACACACGCATGGACACATGTACATGCAAATATACACACACAAATACATAAATTCTTACATCTATGCCCATGAAGTTCCAGGAAAAATGAATAAAGTCAAATACTCATGGGTTGTTAAGATGGTTCAACGGGTAAAGGAATCTGCTGCCAAGCCTGATGACCTGAGATCAATCTCCACACAGAGCAAAGGGAGAACCAATTCTCCCCCAAGTGTCCTCTGACCTCCATGTGCATGCTGTAATGCCTGCCCCCCATAAAACAAATAAAAGATTTGTTTATTTTTGTAAGTGGTCAGATGAACCCTGGACTCTCCTAGGCCGGCCAACTACTCCTGACCAATTTACAAGGCTGCAAAAATAGTACTTTGTTCTACAAATTCCTCCCTTCTTGCCCTGCCCAACACTCAGGCCTTGGCATGCAGCAGCACAGCCACGTGTGAAACCACCAACTGTAAGCCTTCCTGGACTGAAACTCAAGCCAGGCCATGTGGCAGAGGGCCCAAGCCAGCAGGGGGCAGGAGGTGTGTCATGGATGTGGCCAGGGAAAATCAAAGTGACAAAGGTAGGTGTGGTCCTGGCAGAAATGCCCCTTGGGGAGAGCTGCAGATCCATGCTGCTCCTAGCAAGTCAGCCCAAGCATCTGTGTAGAGCCCTGGGGTAGCCTGGTGCAATGCAGCTGTATCAACAGGCTGAAGATGCACAGTGGGAATTCAAAGGATGGAGAGAATGCCATCATCCCACAGAAAGCCAAGACCAGAGTAGTGGGGATTGAAGAAGATACATAAAGGAAGTGGTCCCTTGGTCTCCCAAACAGACCACAGGACAGTGAATTTCAGTGGAACATGAGTTGTAATCGTGCAGCTCAGAGAAAACAAAGAGCTGATCTCCATGAAGAGACAAAATCAACTAGAATAAAAACAAGTTCCAGTGACAAAGGATCCCTGCCTTCTAGCCAGAAGGCTACCATGTGGGAGGAAGGTGAACACACCTGCCCAGGACCAAGGAATGGCTCTAACTCTTAAGTCCAACAACAGAAATCTCAGGCTATACAAAGTTTCCCTGATCTATGCCCCAGAAGCAGTTGCTTTGGAGGGGATGGGCTGGGGTAACCTGGGTTGCTCACTAGTGACAGAGCAAAAGGAGACCGTTGTATTACCTACTATTACCTAGCTTGTCCTGGGGATTATTGTGAGAAAAAGAACCCTGGACCAACGGTCCTCAAATCAAGGCTTAGCTTTGGCCACAAACTACCCACTATGAGCTTTGGACAGGCCTCCATACCATGAGCATAGGGCACACAAGGCTGATGAGGTTCTGCCATCCCAGTGACACCACAGGGGTCACCTGAGCCCTTTATCTGAGCACCTAAGGAAAAGCTACAGTGCGGATGAAAAAGGCCCAGGCAGTCACAGCCAGGCAGCTGAGTGCAAGGGAGGTAGATCGGATACCTCTGCTTCTTTGACAAAGTCCTATCCCCTTGGTACCAGGATTAACTCAAGAGCAGCTGG
Organism: Neotoma lepida; assembly: GCA_001675575.1. Taxonomy (NCBI): domain Eukaryota; kingdom Metazoa; phylum Chordata; class Mammalia; order Rodentia; family Cricetidae; genus Neotoma; species Neotoma lepida. The sequence goes on from LZPO01097122.1 coordinate 12,100, forward strand.
GGAAGCAAGTACCTTTTCATTCTGATCCCATAAACTAGGAGAGAGGGGCGTGGGAAGCACTCATGCCCCAGCATCCTAGGAAGCTGTCATTTCTGGTCTAATCTGTAAGGAAACTGAGTCTTAAGGTTACATAACTAATAATTAAGTCCAACTTTAGTCCCTATATTTCCAGTCGCAGGTCCAGGAAACCAAGCACCAGTGTTCCCAGCAGCCTCTGCAGCTCCCAAGAAAAGCTATGTACTTTTTGGCTCATGAAGAGAAACTGCAGACAGATCATTAAACCATCCAATAATCACAATTCATTCTGTGACTGAGGTCACCTATGTGTTCTGAACATTCCCAAGGAGGCTGACCTTCTACTTGGCCCTCTCTGTCAACTATTTCAAAGTGCCATTTGCCAAGAAGGAGGGAGTGAAACGGAGTTTGTATGTCAAAGAGAGTAAGAGCTCTCCGAAGAGTCTGTGGACCTAACTTGCCAGTGGCCTGCCCGGGAAGAAGAGGAAATAAGAGGCAGTGGGAAGGTAAGGGGGCCGAGGGGTCTGTACACATCAGAGGTACCCAGCAAACACTCTAGTGACCAGCGCAGCACCAACTAGGCTGGGAGGGGACAGGCTGCGGTTTTGCCTTGAAGGAAGATGAAGTGAGTTGTGGTGACAGAGAATTGAGGGACCTGGAAAGGTGCTCCAGGCAGGCGCTGAGACAGGGATTAGGGGGGATCAGGGAGGCTTTATGGAAGAGGTGGCACTTGTGCCAGGGCCTTACAGGACAGCAGGACTCCAAGATACAGGAGATACCAGCAAGAGATTAACTGCTGACATCTTAACCCTCTCTCCCAGGACGGGCCTCCTGCTGCGTCTTTCAGGGCACAAATTCCCACAGCACTCTGTATACCCAGGACCTACTCCATTTCCAGACAGAGGTGGGCATGGGCTCCCTTTCCCTTACCCAGCACAGGAAGACTTCCTTCCCATGAGGGAGCAACAAGCTGCCCAGGTCCAGAATGGCTGCCCACCTCCTGCACGCTCNACCCTTTAGTACTCTATCACTACACATAAAATTCAGGCTACCCGATGCCTATCTGAGGTCCTGTGGCTCAGAACGGGCAATACCCTGAGTCAGGCCCGACTGGGCTAAAACCACTGTGCCTGATCTTAGTAAATCTTAGCTTCTCTCCTCCCAGTTTGGGGATGAATCCTTACAAGCCTCCTGGAAACAGAGGTCTNTATTTACACTCTAACTCCTTGAGTCACCAGGAACTGGGAATACCTAGACATCTCACACTGCCTTTGCTCAGTCCTTCGTGGTCACACACAGGTCAACGGAAGCCGTTGACCCCTGATGGTACTACCAGGTAAGGCCTACCTTTGCTAGGTGGGCAAAGCAGGTGCTAAGCATTTGGCAACACTGAGACTGATACAGAAGTGGACAGCAACAGACAGGCCTAGTTTTCTGAGTTTCTTGTATTTGTTCATTGTGAGGTAAGAATCTCACTATGCTTCCTGGGCTGGCCTTAAATACCTATTCCTGAGCTCAAGAAATCCTCCTGCCTCAGCCTCGAGGTAGCTAGGATCACAGACACACAGCACAGTGTGGGCAGAAGGTTCCAAGAAGAGGGTGCACACAGGTGTGTTGGGGTGGGGATAGCACTGAAGGGAAGGAAGATGCGGCTTCTGTTCTGNAGACCCTATACTTCTTCTAAGAAGTAATCTTTCCTCAGTGGCCACCTCAGAAAGGTAGGGAGGGGGGAGGAAAGAAAGATGAAAGAAAAGCACGCTAGTCCTTCTCAAAAGCAAAGAACTGGCTTCCCCAGGCTGAGAGAGGAGGCCACCATCCACAGAACNGCCCACCCATCCTAGGAAGCACCAGGCTATTCTAGGAACTGGATCAAAGGGTGCCTCATGGGTAAGAGGTGGAGTCCCCAGGTTGCTAAAGTCGCCTGGTTGTGCCTTGGACCCCAGCCAGGATGCCTTCCTCTGTGAGCAGACAACTCTCTCAAGCCCACGGTGTGGGCTGCACCATGTGAGTCTTGGCCTGCTGCTGCATAGAAAGCTGGGGAGGTTGAGGGAGAACAGTGCCCCTGGATGAACACCACGAAGTAGATCAGCAGCATGTTTTTTTGTACAGGGATCGTTTTCTTCTTAAAAAGATGGTTTATGCCATTAGCAGAACACACATACATACATGCACACACTGCCTGCTGTCTTAAGAGCTACTTACAACCACAAACATGTCATAGTAGGCCAGTGACAGCTCTTTAACAAGAAGGCTGGCAGGTGCTCCTGCAGAGTGGAAAATTCCCTGGCGTGGACCCGCATACGCACTCAATTCCAATGACAACTTAATCCTGGCGGGACTAAGGTGCATGGTGAACAGAAGTCATTGCCTCTAGGAACTTTTTGCTTTAAGTTTTAAAGGAATTACTGAAGGCCAAGTCCTCTACATAGCTTTCAGGGATGCTATGGGATGGGAGCCCACACCTCCTCAGCTGGCATTCCATTTAGTGGGTTCAGGGTCACTTTTGCTCATTCTCTGCTGTGACAGTATGACTGTGCACAGTCTGAAAAGTTCACCGGGGTCCCTGATATCAGAGCCAAGAAGCTAACACTTGGCAGGGAAGGGGTGCACAACTCAAATCCCCATGGTCTTTTCTGCATAGGAGAGTNGACTGGAATCCTTGGGCTCTTGCCTGGCCTTGGGGGAACCACGAAGAGCTGCCCACCGTGGTTCACACAGCCGTCCCTAGTACACACCCCACTCCCCACTGCTGAGCTCAGAGCTGAGCAGATGACTCCTAAGCCTTTAAAGCACTACTAATTGGGCTAATTTCGCTAACAGTCTCTGTTTCGTCCCCCACCCTGCGTCAACCAGCGTCCTTTGGTACTGCTGGAGAGATGCAAGCTGTTGGCTTTAGTGTTGTTTTGTCAGCCATTAACCGATTCATCGGAGTCATTAATTGATTTATTACTGCTGCCTGCTCAGAGGGTTTAGCAAATAAAGAATGATGTAGGTCACAATGCAAAGGAAATTGGACCAAACAACACCATGAGGAGCCGGGTACTCACAGTGCCTGCCACTGTCCACTCTAGCAGCCCTCCAGCCCAGCTGCCAGGTGGAAGTCAGGACAGATGGCCCACTCGATGGAAATTCAGGTGCCGGCCTGCCTCTTGCACAGGCAGAGACATGGAAGTGGAGAGCGTTGTCTGGAGACTGAAGCCAGCTCCTGAGCATCCACTAGACACTGTCATCAACAGAGCAGGAGGGCAGAAGGCACTAAGCTGCAAAATGAGGAGCCTACAGATGGGCCTCCGGGCTCCTATGCTAAGTCTCTACTCCCCTGGAGGTGACATACAGGACAGCAACAGTTGACATGTTAGCAGGTACCTCCTAATGCCTGGCCTTTTATGCGCTTATCTCTGATCCTCTCAACAGTGCGGCAGTTGAGGTATTATCTTCCCTGTGTTACAGAGAGAAGCCGAAGCTCAGAGGGCTGACCTGCCCCAGGCTGCATGGCAGGCCTGGAAGTAGCAGTCTAGGACTCAAACCTGGTGTATCTGACTTCAAAGTCCACATTTCTTCCCCTCTATCCTATCCTCAGACTGACATAAAAGAGCCCAACACCTGCAGCTCAGCTCCGTGGGAACTGACAGAAACAGGCGGGGGACCAAGAATAAGGTCACTCCAGCCATCTCAGAGCCCGAAGCTCTTGGTTTCCAGAGGGACAGGGCTAAGGGGCAAGCCCTGAGGTCACACCAAGTGATAAGATTCCAGAGCTCAGTCATGCTGCCAAAAACATCACACCACCAACATACACCACATGCCCTGGTGCCGCCCCCTACCCCCTAAACATTCATGTTGTGAGGGAGCCCTCTCAGATCCCACACTGGGCCAATGAATTTCCTTGAAGCCCCGTCATACAGTATTTGGCTGGCTGTACTGGGCTAGACCAAAGAGTCTAGTCCGGTCACTCTCTTCCTAGCTATTCAGGATTCCAAACAAACCAGAAGGAGTGGCACTGAGGAGAGGAAAATATTAATACCTCCGATGAGGGAATCTGCCCGCGTGCGCGCGCGTGCGTGCGTGTGTGTGTGTGTGTGTGTGTGTGTGTGTGTGTGTGTATGTGTATTTAAATAGGGAAGAAGCCAGTCAGATAATGGGCTATACCCTGCTAATACCTAGTCTAGACATAGACCAGGCTGGCCTTGAACTCACAGATCTATCTGCCTCTGCCTCCCGAGTACTGGGATTAAAGGTATGTGCCACCATCTCCTGGCAAAAGACAGTAAGACTTTTTTTTTTTGCATTTACCTTTATTGTTGCCTTTTTTAAAAAAGCTTTTCCTTCCTTTAAATTTTTAATTAATTCGTGTGTGTGTGTGTGTGTGTGTGTGTGTATTCCAGAGTAAGGTACCTGGTTTCCCTAGAAGCCAAACACTCCATATGTCTCAAGTTCTGTTTCCACAGTAATCAGCTGTGAGGAGGCCCCACCCTCCTGTTCAGCAGAATTCTAGAGCAGCAGAGCTTACCCTGGCCAACTTTCAGGAGGCTCACAGAGGGTGCGGACTGGTCTGGTCCCAAAGTGATGCAGAAGTAGTCAGGCACCCACCACAAACCACCAGTTTACTTCTTGCTTCTGTCCTGGATACAGCCCTGGCCCGAGGCTGTCATTCAAGTTCTCTGTGGATATTTGGGGGGGATATGCCAGGTGCACTATGTTTAAACTGAAGACATGACACCTCCAAGATATGGTTCCATGGAAGGTTTTTATTGTAGCTATAAGGGAGAGAACCACCAGAGGCATCTGGAAAAGTCTCGAGTAGAGAGAGAAAGTAGTAGACTCAACATGGCCAGCAGACTGGACCTCATCATGAGAGGAGAAAGACAGGGGAGAGCAAGAGAGGAAGAGAAAGAGACGACTAAGAGAGCACATAGTCCATGAGCTGAAGTTTAGGGTAAGGGGCGGGGTNACAAGAACCAGGATGCCAGCATGGACTCTGAAATGTGTAACAGGTACTTGTGATACTGAGAGGTGTAGAGGCCAGCATACACTTTGGTAGCTAATTTGTCCCTTCTGCCAGTGATAAGGAGATTGGCTCCTTTGGTAGAATCCCCGAGGAATGCTGCCTTGTCTAACCACCAGAATTTGGACCTAACACACTAATAGTGTTTTCTTGTTGTTATAATAAAGGGTCCAGAGTCTTGCACACCCACATGCACACATACACACTCACTCACTGTTGGGAGTGCTAGTGAGATCTGCTAAAAGGGTAAGGCAGGAGTCCTGATCTGGAAAGGCTAGAGGTGGCCAGATAGACTTCTTAGGGGAATCGGGAGTTCTCTGACTCGGAAGTCTGACTCAAACCTAACTTCCAGAACAGACAGAAGATTCTTCCACAGAGGAGGGCCACCCTGTGCTCTTCCACCCACACTAAGGTGCCGATAGCACACAAAAAATGGTCTTCACAAGACCTTCACCAAGGCCCAACAAATCAGACTCTTAAGTTCCATTTGGCAAAGAATGGGTTGCTACCACTTACACATGTTAGGACCTGGCCCCAGGTGCCAAAAGCCTTTCTTTGCATTTGATGTGTTTGCTCAACCACCTGTGCAAGGCTGGTCCCCTCTGGAATGCTGCCCTCTTCTCAGCCTAGTGACGCCCCTTTATGCTCTGTGTGCTTCTCATCACAGCACTTACCACACCTGACTGTTAATTCCTTATTAAATTAGCCAGCTGTCTTCTCAGGGATGGGGTGGCTGTGGTGTGTGCAGCACAGAAGATGCTGTCTCAGTAAATATCATTTGAGTGAATAAAATTCCTGCAGAAATCCTGCCTTTCAAGAATAGTTACCACATCCATAAGGTCTAATCCCAAGGCTCGAAAATCTTCCTCTAACTTAGCACCAGGCCACATCCAAATAACTAGTTGCTCCAACACGCACGCACAAACCTGAATGCACATCGCCCCACACATCTCTGGACACACTGTTCCCAGGCATACCTCAGCTTTGGGGACTAAGAATGCCTGGTGCAGATGTTGCTACTGCAGAGCCCTTGTTACCAAATGACTCAGGTAGGCCATGTCTCCTAGTGACTGGTCNTGTTGGTACAGCGAAGACTACTGCTGAATCGTTCCCTCAAGATAACTACAGTGACTACTTCAACTGTCCCAGGAAAGTATTTGTATACCCAAGGAGTAGAGACGCAATGAAGAGTTGGGTGACTTCAAGAAACTTAACTCCTGTTGTCATTCCCACTTCAAAAGTGTAGGACATGCTTCAGACTGGGTGCAGGGAAGGAACCCAGTTCTCTGTGGACTGCTGAGACCTGTCTCTCCTACTCTTGGCCCAGCCTGGCAAAGCAAAGGCTGCTGTTTATTCTCAGACAGGTTCAAGGCCCTGGGGTTCTCAATTGAGAAACTTCTGCTCCACTGGCCCAAAGAGTTGCTTTCACACAGGACTCGGACATGGACCAAGAGAAGCTGCAAATTGCTTGTGGAGTCTGGGAATAAGAGAGAGACAGGGACTGCTCCTGGGCCTGGACAGAGCTGAGGAGGATGACTGGGCAGAGGCCCACTCTGAGATGCTTTCTCCACATCCCAGATAATGTGCTCCATTGCAGGGGAGTCCTCTGCAAAGCCTGAGACCACTGACCAAGCCACAGAGTACAAGAGACCACATCGGAGAAAACTGTGAGATAGCTTAGGAGAAATACACCACCAATACATCGTCACAGGCCTACTCCCTCAAACACAATGAAGCTTAGAGGGAAGGGGAGGCTGAAGACTGGGCTCTCTCGCCTGCCTTCTTCTCNGACTCCTCCCTGTACAGTCATATCTGGGATGGTGCCAACTCTTCAACATTCAGTTCTCAGACCCCCTCCCTAGGAGCCACTACCTTCATATTCTCTGCTCAACGAGCTNTCCCATTCCCTCCCCTCCCACCTTCCCAGAAGGAATTTCCAGTCTTCCATCAGTGCCCACACTTTAAACATCTTGCTTTCCAGGGCAGAACAACAACAACAAAAAACCTTAGTAGGATTATAAACTAGAATTCAACACTAGAACATGCCGATTTCCACCTGTGTCCCTTTGCTGGGAGGCGCAATAGGAATACACTGAACTCACCGTGGCTCTGCTGCCTCTGCTGCTCAGCTCTTAGAGGTAGGCAGTTGGCCCTAGCCTGAGATGCGCCCTATGAGGCAGGGCCTTGAGAAGCAGATCTAGGGGACACGGCTGTGAACTAATCCCCACCTCTCTCCCTCTCCCCCATCCTCCTTCCTTTTCTCATTCCATCACTTGCAACCACAGGGAAATCTTGCTAGTGCCCAGCTTTTGCAAATACCATGGCGTCTACTTGGAATGTCCACTTCTCTGCCATGCCAATGCATCTCTTAGGCTGCCCTGGGCACTGAGCAAACTGTTTCAGCTCTAAATGAGACTCCTACTTGTAATGCCTTAGCATTTCCTAGCTGGTTCCAAAAAGGCAAAGCAGGTCCCAATGTTTGCTACATGCAATAATTACTAAACATCCAATGACTAAGGACATGCACCCTGTTTGGTCCCTCCCTGTGCTAACCAAGGTAGAAGACCTTTCTGGACAAANCTCAGCCTAGCCATTCTGGGGAATTTCTCTCTCCTTCCTTATTCTTCTTAAAGATGTAACTTCAAAGAACGAAACAGACTTGCATAAGTCCAGTGTCAGGAGGGGCAGACACAGCATCACTCCTACAGAGATGCCTTGTTCTCCTGTCATACTGTGACTGCTAGAGCAATCCAAACTTGAGTTCTGCGTCTGCTCCATTATGAAACCTGGAAATCANAACAGCGGGCCCAGCTTTGACAGATGACTAAGTTCTCTAATCTGAGGCAAAATCTGCCCTCATGTGGGTTGTTTTCTTCTGACTTTTGTCTAATTCTACCATGGCCAAGGTCTCTACCCAAGACAAGAGTTTCTAATTAAACCTGGACAACGTGTGGGCCTTCAGAAACTCAATCCAGAGCTATGTAACAGGAAGGAGACTGAAGATCCCTTGGCTCACATACCAAGTCAAGAGCAGGAAAGGTCTAGAATGGCATTTCCCAAGATGCCTGAGCCTTGGCTGGCTCCAGAAAGCAGGTTATAATCCCTGACTGCTCCATAGGACTTGTAAGGCTTCTAAGAAAGAGGCCTGCATGTGTCAGTCAGGTCCTCCACAGGTGCACACCACCTTTAAGACCCCATATACCTGTTCTCCGATGCTCTAGAGAGCAGATCTTTAGTGCTCCCAGCCCTGTCCCCAAAGCTTCCTGCTTCCATGTGCCAGAACTCCTCGTTCTGAGGACTACTCACTGTACACACCAGTTCAGTCCTCAACAAGCTCCCGAGGTGGATGAATCTGCTCCTTTACTTTCTATCAGCCCATCTTGCCAGCAGTGACCAGACTAGNTCACTGTTCTGCAAACCTAAGGAAGGCTGTTCTCGAGGCCCTCCTAANCCCTCCACTCCGTATAAACAAAGGACGCACACCTAATTCCTGTTGTAAGCCCTACATCAGAACACTCACATCAAATTCCCAGGGGACCTTTACAACTAACTGCTGCTCATGCTGCAAGGCTGCAGAGAGGATGCAAGGCCACGGCTCTGGGGGTCCCTGGACCGGGTGTCCCATCACATCTCCCCTTTGCCCTGACGACAACCTAGAAGAGAGTCTCCAAGTCTGGGGACTACTGGTGTAAGTAGTGAGGCGTTTTAGCTCATTGGCCCTCGTCCCTTCCCTAGCTGGGCTCTCTAAAGTCTAGAGCATGTTTCTGAGTGCAGGTTGCGGCTTAGCCAGCTGCCCTAACAGGTACAGCCTCGGATTTAATTGGTCTTTTGGTTGACCTTTCTAATCTCATCAATGCTGCCTCCATCGTGTAGATGGAGGTCCTGGGTTTAACACAGAGGAGTACCATCCGGCCCTTCTAGCTCACCACATGGACAGCAGACACTCAGACTCAAGAGGTAGCAACTCTACAGAGAAAGGAAGGGCTTTCTGGCTGGAGTGCAAAGCAGGTGGGCTGGTGCCGTCCCTGAGACTCGAATAAATGCAAACCACAAAGTACATTTACTCGGGTCTTAACAGGGTACAATCCTGAAGCCCAAGCTACCCAGGAGGTGGCTGCTCTTCTGGCAGATTCAGGCTCACAGCAACTGCCCCTCCCACCCATTCTCTCTGTGGCCTTGAGCATCTACCTTCATTCTGTGGGAAGGAGGCAGCAGTGGGTGTGCTGGGAGGGACAACCAGCTGCATTTCATCTCCACAAGAGAAGGCTCACCAACCACTCTCCCTACCCACACACTCCCTCCAAGAGGGGTGGGGAGAATGCTACAGATTCTCTCTCCAAGTGTATTAGAAAGGGTGAGGAAGGCTTAGCTCCTGGACATCAGCTCCAAAAACACCACAGCTGACGTGTGCAAACATCCCTGTGCAAATACACGTGGCCTACTTCTTGATTATCTCACTTTGTCTAAATATATCCTAAGAAAATAACTTGGCAGCAGTGATAAACTCTGCAGTGGGTCCAAAATAACAAAGCCAACACACACACACACACACACACACACACACACACACACACACACACACTCTCTCTCTCTCTCTCTCTCTCTCTCTCTCTCTCTCTCTCTCTCTCCTCTCTCTAGCAAAACTACCTAGGGTGTGATGGGGGGCTTGGGGCTGCTGGGGTGTGTGTGCTTGGCATTGTGGATAAGTATAAGGAAAATAGCATTTTATAAGGAAAGAACTCCATGCAGGTTCCCAGCCAGGCCAGCATACATGCCTTATCCAAGGGAGATATTGGAGGCACGCCCAGCCGAGTACACATACACACACCCAACCCCACACCCACTGGGACTCACTGCAAGACAGTGACATTTTCCACTTCACTTGCCAAGAAGGGAGCACCCTGCCCTACACACTTGAGCCGCCAACCCTTGGAAACAAAGGTGGCAGTCATGGGGGTGTACAAACACACCTCTCCACTGGTCCAATATCCCTACCCCTGCCATTTCCACCAAAGGGGAAATTAAGGCCCACAGCAAGAGACATGCATGCCTACAACCCCTCCAGGCTGTCTATAATTCTAGCACATTGCTATCCTTTGGGAGATTTGGAGAGAGGTGGCTTCTTCTTTCCTAGTACACAGAGAATTTGGGCTGTTTATGATCATCCCTAAGCCCACCTTCTTGGGCACAAGCACATTAATTTTATTAGGAAAGAGTCTGATGTTTGAGGGGCTGTGAGCACTCCTCACTGTACCATATCGACCTGGCCAGCGCTCCACTACCTAGTCTGCACTGAGCTTGATCTGAACTGAGTTTTGGCTCCCATTGCTCATGGGAGGCACTGGGGGGTGAGGGTGGGGGCTTGCTCCATGGCCTGGCACACATCCTCAAACTCTTGCACACTCTGGAATGCCCCACCACTCTCTGCCCTCTCAGGCATCCACTTGCATGTCCTTTTTCTCTTTCAGGCTCACACATAATGCAGTCTTGCTAGGCAGCCCTGTTGAGTGAAGCCAGGCAGACCTTCTCTCAGAAATCTCAAGGATTAGTGACAAGGTTCCCTCATACACTATCAGCATTGGCTGAGGCCATCTCTCCCTCTAGAACAGTGGTTCTCAACCTTTCTAACACCACAACCCTTTAAGACAGTTCCTCATGTTGTGGTGACCCCAACCATAAAATGATTTCATTGCTACTTCATAACTATAATTTTGCTACTNTTATGAATCATAGTGTAAATATCTAATATGCAACCCCCAAAGGAGTTGAGACTCACGGGTTGAGAACTTCTGTTCAAGATCATGATAGCCTAAGAAGCAAGCAGTTATCTTCCACATCCCTATCACCTTGCTATGAGTCTAGCACATTAAAGTATTTATTTGCAAAACAAAAAAAAAAAAAAAACAAAAAAACAACACTTAAAAAAAATCTCAGAACCCAGTGCCAGAAGGAGTTTATCCAATCAGCTCACATCAACACTTGGGAGTTTGAGACAAAGCTGGGTTACATAGTTCCAGGCCAGCCTGGACTAATGCAACACTGTCTCAAAATAGACAGACAGGCAGACAGACACAGATGGGAGGAGAGGGGTGGGGAGGGGGCCCAGAGAAAAGTTAAGGGCAGACATNACCCTACTTAATAATGTTGCACTAGAGGTTGGCCAGAGCCTTCCTGAACTACTCCAGGCTGGCCAAATGTCTCCAAAGATTACTCTCAACTCACCAGCCCCAAGGCAAGCTACTCAGGANAGGCCTGTCCTTCTTGGGGAGGGGGTCTAGAGACGGCCTGCAAAGAGCTGTTTGNGAAGAGTCTTACGAGTCATATTGAATGCCAGTCCTGAGAGTGGAAAGTCCTAAGTTAACTCAGTTCTGGGACCAGGGCAGGTGCCAGCAAGGACATGAGGAAGGCCCAAGGAGGTCCCTGGCATGTGGAGACTCTCGGTAAACATTTGCTGTTGCACAAATGGCCAATTACAACCGATGCAATACAGTGTTGCACAGGCCTGTCCTGGGCGCCAGGATACCAGAGAAAAGGAAGGATTATTTCTCCTTCAGGGTGGGGCAGTCTGGGAGAGCTTCATAGAGCGGTGACATCTGATCAGACACCATCTGTTCTTTTTCTCTAATTGTTCCACATGTGTGAAATTTTGAGTCTCTACTTAGAATGCAGACTTCAGGAGGGACAAGCCATAGCTGCTGCCTCTGTCCTCTCCAACATGCTTACAGTGTCCACTCTCAGGAGACTCTGAGGAGCTTAGGAGTCATAGACAGCATTTCTTTATTAAAGCAGAGCTGCTGTTCATTGCAGAAGCTCCCTGAACTCTTTCAGGAAATCAAATGGTATCCACTGACACCCTCAACAACCTAAATGCCCTATGCAACAGGCATGGCATTCCAGAGATGGCAACTCTTACACCTTTGGGAACACTAGTGCCCAACAAGGGGTCACTGAGTCACTGACACTATGTATTTCTGCTTTTCATGAACTGTGCAGGCCATGAATGAGTATTTCCACTTCACAGACTGGGAAAACAGAGGTTCAGAGATCACTAAACTAAGCTCAGGGGCTGACCATGTCCAGTCTACTCCGTCTGTCACAGTGCCCAACATATTAGTTTTGTGCCAACAGTTCCCTTCAATAGAAGCTTCACTTGGGACCTGTGGCCAGAAAGGATTAGTGCCCACTCACAATATCGTGTGAAAGTCACAGAACATCAGCAGTCACATCCCCTTTGGCTTAGCAGCACAAACTAACCTATGGGCACGGTGTGCCAGGCAGTGCTCATTCATGTAGGCCACACAGTTCCCCTCAGTTTATACCGGATACACTTCACCTTTAACTCCTGTGGGGTCCTGACACCTCTAGTCACAATTCAACTACAATTATAGTTCCTGGAGGCCCAAAAGAATGCAAATTTGGGTCCCGCCTTCTNTTGTTTGGACAATGGCCACTTCACAATTCTCCCATCCACACTGGGACCCTCTTTGCTCCTAAGGCTCCCAGTCCTGGGCAGTGAGGGAGAAAACACAGGAGGGGGCTGAAAAGCACACACAACAGTAAGCTCTAACCCAAACAGAACTAATCCATTCAGAGCCAAGTGGGGCTGAGCAGATGGGAAGCCAGGCATCCCCCGCCCACCAGCATCCTGGGTTCCAGGGCCTTCCCCACAGAGGTGTAATTATAAGGGGTGACCCAGCCACATGCTCCCAGGGCTGCCCTGCTTCCAGACACCCATGGTATTGCCTTCATCTGGTTTAGATTTAAAATCTTGCATGGCCTCCCCCAAAATAATATATGCAAAAGCAAGAATATAAACTAACACCTCAACTTTGTGCCACTGCCTGGGGTGGGACACACAAAAGCTTTGTGCACTCCTCTCTGGAGTCTCTTAGGCTCTGAGGATCAGAGGTAAGGCCCATCTTTTGTGAAGACCAGAGGAACCTCCATTTGCTCACTGGGGCACCTATGCTGAACATAGGTGGGGCTGTGCAAAACGTCTTCAAACACCTACTGAGTAGATGTAGCTCCCCACTAAGCACAATGAGAAGGCTGTGTCTCGAATATCTATTTCCTTCTCTGTTAGGCACCCTGAAGGCAAAAATCCCATGTGTCTCATTCATGAGAGCTTCCCAATACTCAGCCTTAGCAGCCAGCCACTCTTGTGGAACAAAGGAGCGATGACTAGCCCCAGCCACTCCAAGAACATAAAGCCCCAACCAACAGGCACAGTCACTATGCTAGAAAGCGGCAGGGCTGAAGGGGGCTCAAAGACCATGTTTGTGTGAAACAGAAACCACAGATCAAATTCACCTGGCCAATACAGGACTGGGCCCTGGGCCCTGAGGCCAGGCTCTCAGTGCCTGGCTACACTCTAGACACTGGGCCCTGGGCAGAGGTCAGGGTCACAGAAACAGTACCTGCTTCTCAGAAGGAGCAGCAGGGAAGACAAGATAAACGCGAAACAATTAGTGAACAGGGTAACTGCCAGGCTAACTGTATTATATCCTGATATAATAAGGTACACACTGTACCACACAATTAGAGACAAGCGTGAGGTACACCACACTAATCACACAGGACAAAGAGCGAGCTAACAGGAGCCATGGGGTGCTGGTGCTGCCCCAGAGAGCTTTGGGAGCCATGATACCAAAGAAGAGCTTAGGTGTGGATTCCCTCACCAAGAAGCTCTCCTGGCTGCTGTTCGCTCTTCCATGTTCCTGCTGTAGGCTGTGCNCATGTCAGACAACCCCTTATGCCACTCTAGCATCACTGCTCAGGAAGCCTGGCAGCACCCACCTGGGTATCCAGCTCCAGGAGTAGGGAGTAGCTCCTGGCACCATGGCAGGCGATGGCTCAGTGTTTTCACATACAAAGCTGCCAGGATTTCTCAGTACCAAGTGCTCCAATATGTGGAGCCCCTGCACATACCTTTTCACTCAGCTCTTTGACCACTGTGAAGTACAGACAGTAAAGTCGCCCACCCAAAGCATAGGGCCAAACAACCCCACACAGGTCTGCCACCCATTTGGCAAATCCTGTTCCTTTATTTGATGCCAAATTGTTACTTCTTGGAAGCCCTTGCTTGCCACAGGTACTTAAAACATGGGCTACTCATTAAGTGCAAAATATACCCGGCAGAGGGAAAGACGCTGGCCAGGTAGGGCAGAGGGACTGGGGCGTGTGAAGGAGGGAAGAAGAGGCTGGGCTCCAGAGGAACAGGTCATTCTAGGCAAAAGCTCTGAGTGTCAGGAGTAAGCAGTGAGAGAGTAGGGAACACAGGAGTGCCACCATCACTGTGAAGGTGTGAACTCATGGGATGCTTGGCTATTTCATCTATTTGTCGTTGTTAAGACAACACTATTTAGCCCAGGCTGGCCTCAAATCTGATACTCCCTTAGTTCAGTCTCCTGAATCCTGGGACCATGTATCACCATGCCTGGTTTAAACTGTTTCTCAACTGAGAGGAAAAGATCCCTCCCTCCCTCCCTCTCCAGGGCCTCAGGAGGTGGAGAGGTTCAATAGCCAGCCATGAGTTCCTTTGTTTCGTGTAACTGGTCCCTCTTTACATTTTCAGGGGACACAGCCCCTGCCTAGAACACATTCCAGGGTTCATGTTTCCTGTTTTCAGATGTCAGGGCAGAGAAAACGACAGCTTAAGTCCATCTCTGGATGGAGACAAATCAGGAGAGCAGAAAGTCCCCTTCCTGGGCAGTCACAGGGCCACACACTCTCTTAGAACAGAAGCAAGTGAACACAAATCTAGATACTCTTGGGGAAAAATGCACCATAGTGGAAAAGAGACCCTCACTTGAGAAACCTCATCTGCTTCTCTATCTTGCGGGCTTCTCTCTTCTGTGGCCACGTTCCTCCTAAGCCCAGCTGCTCTTACCTGCTAATTGTTTCCTTCAACTGTCTTCTCCCACCATCTTTCCTATGCGCAAACACGTTGACCCATGCTACATGCATTCCTCAGTAACCCTTCCCAAACTTACCCTTACAGATGGGGTTCCCCTTCTACCTGTCACAACCTGCTAGCATCCTTCTAGCCAGACTGGCATCAGTCTGGTTCATTTCATATTTTTCCCCCTGAGCCGTCCACCCCTCTGCCCGGTTCCCATAGAACCAAGCTGTACTTGCACAGAGCCCACAGATAGCAGACACAACACATTGGTTAAGTAAGAACAGGAAGAATATGATAACACACACTTCGGTTCCGATAAGCCCCAGCAGTGTTAAAGAGCACAGCCACCTCTGCACCTAGAAGGCTGCAAGTCCAAACAAGCAGAGAGCTTTTGGCCAGGCAAGGCTCGTAATTGGCAAGTGCTGAATTATAAAAAACCAGCCTGACAAATAGAGGCTTAAAACGATGACAAGACAACAACAACCAGAGCCACAGCACAGCCTCACTGGAGGCCAACTTCACTTGTTTTAAATAATTTATTTATTTTTATTTTATTCGCATTTATTTGTTTTGCCTGCATGTATCTCTGTGTGAGGGTGTCAGATCTTGGAGTTACAGACAGTTGTTAGCTGCCATGTGGGTGCTGGGAATTGAACCCGGTCCTCTGGAAGAGCAGTCGGTGCTCTTAACCACTGAGCCATCTCTCCAACCCCACCATCTTCACTCTTACCTAGGTCATCCCCCAGATAAGTAGGGAATGGATGGTGGGAGGTAGGACCAGGACCCTGACACTTCACAAGGACTGCCACTGGTATTTTGTGACAATATATGTTAAGCACTGCTGTATGCTCAGCTCCCTTTACCAAGCCCAACCAAGACTGCTTTCTAAGAACCATATCATAGAGCAGGGAACACAGAGCCACACAGAGGTAGCTGGCACCGCCTGACACTGTCTCCTTTGCCTTCTGTGTTTTCTGCTAGGACCACCAATCACTCCTGACCTTACCTTCAACCTTGGGGTTCTAAAAGACAAAGATCAAACAGCATTCTAGCTGCTCCTCAGCTGAAGCCTAGACCTGTTGCTGTCGTCAGATCACACTGTGTACACGCTCACACACGTGCACTGGGTGTGTCTCTCTCTGTATTTGTAGGATACATTAGATGGCATTTTCAAGATCATCTCCATCCAAAAAGAGCCAAAAGTCTCACCAAAGATGTTCAGAATTAAAGTAAAAAGAAGAGTAGAGAGGTTTTGACTTCTAGGAAGTCATGGACTCATTCAAGAACAGTTCTGAAAACTAAGATACAGTGTGTTTCGTTTTTGTTTTTTAGGTTTTTTTTTTTGTTTGTTTGTTTTTTGAGACAGGGTTTCTCTGTGTAGTCCTGGCTGTCCTGGAACTCAGGATCTGTAGACCAGGCTGGCCTCGAACTCACAAAGATCCGCCTGCCTCTGCCTCCCAAGTGCTGGAATTAAAAGCACACACAACCCCTGCCCGGCCTAAAATCCAGTTCTGTTTGGTTTTTTGAGACAGGGCATTACTATGTAGCGCTGGATGGTCTCAAATCAGAGATACTCATTTAAGGCTACTCTTTCTGTTGGGGGTTTATGCAAAACAAATCTCACTAGCTTAGAATAATTAGAGACAGAGATGAGATGCTGGATTCAGCCATTACTATAAATTATAATGCTCTTTTGACGAGCCCTCAGGGGCACACACAGAACACAGCTCTGACTCAACGGAGGACAACTGTCAGAGGTGCCGGCACAGGTGAGCAATCAGAACTCTCTGACTGGAGCATTTAAGATGATTGAGCTGATTCTGTAATCTTATTAACGCCACTCCTCTACTGAGCTGACCTGAGTCTTAGCCTGGAAGAGTCAGGCCTGAGCCCTGCTCTGAGGGAAGTAACACATTTCTACCAGACTCCACCCAACTACACCCCACCCCCACCACAGCACTTTTCTAAGCATCCTAATCAGTGCCCACACTGGACAGAGCCAGGTCCAGGCAACATGGGTCAGCACAGACCTATTTGGTGGCGGAGGAGGAGGTTAACATGGTAACTGGGCAATACGAGTTCTTCCCCAGTGCAGCTAGAGGGCAGAGCGTTGGGCTGCAAACAGCTAGTTTTGCCTTCTGGGGATTTTTGGGCAAATATCCCTATTAGGACTCAAGGCCATGAGAAATTTTTTGTCTTTCACGCACATATACAATGGACTGAGAAATCTACAGGCGGTCAGAAAGTTGGCTTCTTTGCCACTCGCGGTTGCTGACACCACTCAGTAACTCAAAGGCACTGGAGTGGTCTCGAATCCCCAACTCCCCAATTGTCCTGTACTCAGAAATAACCAAAAGCTTTGGCGGCTGCCAAAAAAGGAAAGAGAAAGAAAAACCCCAGGAACACACCAAATCCATGTCCAACTCCTTTGCCCCTTAGAACAAAACCCATTGCAGACGCACACAAAGAAGGGAGGCAAGACAAAGGAAAGGCCAGGTCACACTTGACAAGGAGCTTTCTTGTCGTTTCCAAAACAGAACTGTCCTCCATTAAAACGCTCTTGTTGCTCGGATGTTGGTGCGGGAAAGGAGGGGCTCACAACTCTCAAAACAAAAGCAAGACTTGGCGGGTGGGAGGCCCGGGTAGGCTCCTACTCCCTGCACACTTCTACGCCTTTGAATGCCCGCAGATCTGGGTCCAGCGCTGGCAGCTGTCTGTTATTATCTCAGCAACTCCAAGGGCCCCGGCACCAGGGAGTGTGTCCCGAGCAGGTGAACACCATCTGCCTGGCTCTGATGAGATGCCCCTCTTCGTGCCTGCTGCCGCCAGCAGGCTCTAAGGCCCTGGGGAGTCACAGCCAGCCTGCACACCCTCCCTGGATTTAATACTTCAACTCTCAGGCAAGCTCCCCGCTCCTCAGTCACTACCTGGCATTTAAAAACACTGGTCAACCCTGAAGAAATTTCTTAAGGCTTTCTGTTAGGGAGGACGTGCAGAGTCAGGGACATAAGAAAACAGAGTCCACTGACACACCCTCCCAGGGGCTAATTTTAAGAAGGGTTTTTAATTGATCTATAAAGAAAAAAAATCTACCTGCCTTTTAAAAGCACTCCCTGCATTAGCCGAAACATTCCCAGCACACCCTAGCCCATTTCCTCCCTCCCTGGCCCTCCCAGGTTTAATGGGGGGTAAGTGGCTCCCTGATGCAATCTACAAGGTGGGGTGGGTCCAGACCACAGGGAGGGAGGAAGCTGGGTGGGAAGCAGGTCTGCTGGGCAGGGCTCAGAAGGGGTGGACTCTGAAGGCCTGCAGTTCTGGCTCTGCCCCCCCTCCCCCTTGCCCTCCACTATTTTACAGACTCTGGTGTCTTTGCTGCTGGGAGACTAAACAACTGAGATATCTACACCACATGACAAGCAGATGACCCACCCTGCTCTAGAAGGAAGAGTGATGGGTCTCACCAAGAACACAGGTTTGGGTGGATAGGCCTGCCTGTCCTTGGGTCTGGATTGGGGGGTGGGGTGATGGCACCTACAAGAAACAAGTGTCTTCACTCTTGGAAGGAATATGTCCCCACTGTCATTTCTCTGAGGCTCNCAAGCAATAAGAATTCTGCAGCAGGGCATACCACTAATGTAGACTTCTTCCTGGAGTGAATATCAGGCAAGGGCAGTCCGTGAGTAGAGAACTGGTCATCCCAGAAGGGGGCAGCAGAGTGAAGGTCTGATAGTGGGCAGCCTCTAGGCTCAAAAACTGAGAGCTAGGACCAGGCCTTCACATAGTAACTCAAAATATCCATAGAAAGGGCTCTCCTCTGAACAAAAGCCAGAGAGGACGATCCCACAATGCCAGGGACAGCATCTGAAGGACCCTGGACACTGGGGTGCTCTCTTGACTCCCTAACTTGCAGGACCTGTTGTGGGGCTCATAAAGACCTTGGAGCTTGTAAAGGGCTTGGGAAACAAGGAAAGGAAGCACCCAGCCACATAGGTCCCTAATCAGAGGTGAGGCAGCCAACCGTCAAGGCTGAGGACTGAGCCATCCTCGCCCTCAATCCTCCTATCACCATCATCATGGGGGGGGGGAGCACAGCCCACTACACTGCACAAGTAGCCCTTCTGTGCCCCCATCCCATTTCATCCCACCCCACACCACACCACTCCACACCACACCACCCACACCACCACACACCACACACCACCCTACCCCATCTTCCAGTTCTAAGATCTTTGAGTGGAAGATAAGCTAAACTATTGTCAGGACAAAACCCAGAAATTAAAGCTGACAGGTGACTTGGTGGGTAAGAGTACTTGCTATGCAAGCATGAAGACACTCACAAAGCTGGGCAGGGACTACCTGTGCCTCCTACTCCAGCAATGGGGAGTGAAGACAAGTGGATCCTGAAAGCTCTGCAGCTAATCAGCCAAATAAACAAGTAAGTAATAAAAGTAGCATGTTTCTGGTTAGTTAGAGACCCCATCTTAACAAGGCAGGTAACAAGGCAGGAAGGATAGATGACAAACATCCTGTTCTGGACTCCATATGCATGCCTCCACGTGCCCTGTACACCAGCATGCATCTCTCTTCTCTCCTCTCCCCCCCAGTAGGGAACAACAAAGTGCATAAAGAAAGAACCCTTGTGACTCTCTAAGTTCTGTGTGCATCCCTAGGCCCATGGTTCTAGACTCATTGACATCTACAGCTGCCCACCCCACCTGCATAGTACGCCCATGGCTGACCACAGTACCCATACAGATTCATCTGCATCTGACCATCTCTGTTTCTCTCTAGCATCCATGGAAAACAACAGCCTATTGGAAAAAGTCTCCAGCACAGGCATCAGCTGTAANCAGGTACAGCATGTCAAAGAACAGGGGACTGTTCAGATCAGTGGTCAGTGAGGGCTTCCTTCCACAAGGAGGGAATCACTGCAATGAGTCACTATGCAGGGGGGGCGGGGCACCTGGTTACACCTTCACAGCCCCTTCTTAGTGCTGGTGGAGGTGGTGCTTTCAATGACCTTACACTTGTCCCTTCTTGTCACAGTTCCCGCCTGAACCCAACATTTTAGATCAAACCTCTTTGACCATGCCAGAGGCTGCCAGGCCTCAAGGCCTATAGCTCCCACCTTGGTGGTAGTGGGTGGGTGCAGAGCCTTGTAACATAGCACCTTCTGGAGCCACTAGGTTATCTCTCCCCTCTGAGACCCCTACTCTGGTGCCAGGTGATGAGTTCAACTTCCTGGAAATANGGTCTCCACTTTGAATCCACTTCAGAAATCCACTAGGTGGGAAGCCAGGGAGGGGCTGGGATGAGAAGGAACATCCGGTCTGCATCAGAGCAGGGGAGGTGGCTCTTGAGCTACTCACGTGCACTTCAGCCTTTCTCCCTTCTTCAAGCAGGAAGTGTTCACTGGACCGACAAACATGCATCGGGGTCGTACTAGGGTTACGGCAGTGGAGCCGACTCGGATTTGTGGAAATGAGCCATCCAAGACAATGGGTGTACAAGACACAGAAATCAGCTCCAGATGCAGGCCAGAGCCAGCTGCCCAGGGACCTGCAGGGTAATCAATCCTGCTGATATGTTTATTCTCCTGAGGAGGATCTGGGGGAGGGGGCTGGAGCCTGTGGCTCCAGGACAATGGGAGGCAGCTGGGAGCACAGGCCTAGGATCCTCCTATAATAGTCTGAGGGTCCTGCCTTGGGGCTTCCTGTTCCTCAACTANGAACTAGGGGCAAGGGACACACACCAAAGCCAACTGTATGCCTGTGCCTGNGACACCAGCAGTCACGTACCCTAGAGTCAATGACCAAGGTCTTGCATGAAAAGTGTGATGAGAGAGGTCCCATCTGCAAGCATCTCCTNTGCCCAGTGGTCTGGAGTAGATGCTACTTAGGATCAGAGCTAAGCATTCCCAAANTTCAGGGCAAGGACTGGCAGGACCTTTACTTTTAGACCTAGGAGACACCCAAGTGGCTGAGATGGNAAACAGGAGACAGAGCCAGTACCCAGGTCTCCCTTATGATCCTGAGGCTCCTATCCAGCTCCCAATCTAGACGTAGTCCCCAAGCAGACACAATTGCTTGGTTGTCTGGCAGGGTTAGGGAGGGTAAAAAGGAAGTTCTGAGGACCTACTATGTAGCACAAACATCACGGAGAATCAGAAAGAACAAAGGTCTCCCCACTTCGCTGAGCTATNAGGTCCACAAAGAGAAGGCCCCTCTAGATCACACACTATCATACGAAGAACCATGGCCATGAAGTTGGGTGCTCACTTGACACACTCAAGTAAGTGCTCACAGCACTGAAAGTGTGTAAACAGATGGTAATAAGATGAGAAGTTACAATTGGCAAGACAAGAACTCTATGAACTTCAATTCCTTTAGGTTCTGCTTTAAAAGGACTTTGCCAAAGGGTATTTCAAGAGTCTGTGGGGTTGGGTCTCACACTAGGATGAGGGAGGAAGCTGCCTTGTCTTGGTGTGTAAAGCCCACCAGGTCAAAAGCT
>LZPO01097122.1:60219-72542 GCA_001675575.1 Neotoma lepida
GTAAACCTGTCTGTAGGTAGGTCCTTTGCAGATGTAATCGAGCTAGCATGAGGTCATACTGGATGTGAGTGGGCCCTAATCCAATGAGGAAACGTAGGTACACAGACACAGGGAGAATGCCAAGTGATGAGAGGCAGAGGTCGGAGTGACACAGGTCAAACAATGTCAGAGACTGCCAACACCACCAGAGGAGAAAGTCATGGAACAGACTCCCTAGATTCAGTGAGTGCATGGCCCTGCTGGTCCGTGATCTTGGACTTCCAGTCATCAAAACTGTGAGAAAAATAAGTTTGTTGCGAAAGGCAACTTATTCACGGTCCTTTGTTAGCGAATTCTGGAAACACGTACCTCTTTCCAGGTCTCACCACCGTCCCACCCACCCATCAACTGCCCTCCTCCTCTGCACTACTCCTGCTCCAGGGATCTATGACACAAAATGATGGAGCTACATACACCATTTTTCAGCCAACCTTGACAGTTTCCCAAGACCACCAGGGACAGGCCAGAGTCCTAGTCCCATCCAGATGACAGCAGAAAAGTCACCTTCCCCAGGTGGTAGCCTCTGGCCCCTGGCCTGCCAGCTGAAAACAGCCAAGCAGAATCTCAAACAACTCTAGTGTCAAGAAACACAGAGCTGTGGAAAGGTGGGTAAGAGGAGTGGTAATTAGCAAAGTCAACAGAAGAGGGTTAAACACACAAGAAGGTTAAAAAAGGAACCTGAAGGTAAAGGGGACAAACAAGACACCCCTCTCCTTGCCCATAGCCACCCACATACATTTGACTCCCGTCCCCTACTGGGAGTTCCTGGAACTCACTGCAACAGCCTGACACACAGGTTATCACCTGGCAGTGACTACCCACACAGCTGTTGCACTTTGAGCTTCCACAGGGAGAAAGTCAGTCTGCTTCTGTCCAGGAGCTAGGCTTATTTGTTCTGGGCTTCCAATACTGGAACTGGATTGGACCAAGTCAACATTGGAAGGCCAAGTAGCTGGCTGGGCAGATGGGTGGGCTGGATGTTCTACACTCTGCTCTACTTGTGCTAGCTTCCGGTCATCTGTGGTTCCCTTCTTGCTCCCCTGCCACATCAAAGCATAGCACCAGCATTCATCAGTAGTCACACCAGAATCTCTGTGGACAAGAACACGTATATACATGGACACAGACAGACACAGACACAGACACAGACACAGACACAGACACACACAGACACAGACACAGACACAGACACACACACACACACACAAAGTGTCTTTTCAGGTACCCAAGTCCTCCAAGACTGAATATGCAAAACATCAGAGCTACCAGACACCTAGACCATCTTGGGAACAAAAGGGCAGAATCTAGCCAGGCATCATGGTACTCACACCTATAATCCCAGCACTCAAGAGGCTGAGGCAGGAAGATGACCACAAGTTTGAGGCCAGCCTGGCCTATCTAATGAATTCTGGACCAACAGTGAACCTTTTTCAAAACACAAAAAGGACAGAATCTGAGGTCTTAAAACAAGCAGCCTTGACCCCAGCTGGGGAAAAAATAGAAAGCTGGCAATACTAGTCCATCCTCCCCAAACCCCATGAAACCANATTAAACAGGGAGCCCAGCAAACAGCTGCCTCGGGCTCCAGCCTCGGACAAGCATGCTGGCTTTCCAGGCAAGAACTGGTAAAGGCTTGGGCAAAATGCCTCAGTTAAACATATTACAGAGCTCCGGGGGACAAGGGGTCCACACCATANATAATCAATAAGAAAACTAGTATGCAATAGCCAGAGAAATACACTGAAATCATTAATTTACAACTGCCTTTTTCAAGAGCTGGACCTGACCTCAGCTGGGATTCCTAACAATTTCATCCTTTCCTATTCCCATCCCATCTCAAGTTCAAGCACCCAGCTTGTGTCCTGAAATGAGTAATACTAATTGCTAGCCATGGGTTCCTTCAGCCTCAGTTGCTGGCTGTCATTCCAACCAGTCTGCCCCAAGATAAACTGTACCAATCTGCAACCCCAGATATACATCCACCTCACCGGGCTATTCCTCATCGGCAGCTCCCAACCTTGGATGGTAAAAACACCCTAAATAGCACAATGGGTTCCATTTGGAAAGGCCCACAACACACTGGTGTGTGACAGTCTGGGGTCTGGAGGCTCCAGTTCTGCCTTAAGTGATGACCTCAGGACAGGTTACATGCACTTTTGCTGCCTCTCATAAAGACAGATGGACATCTCCCTACTGCTGCATGACTCCACACCAAGGCCGTTATACAATACTGAAGTGGCCTTCCTCACCAGCGCTGGGGTAAACAGAGACACAAGCTAGAAACCTGTGCCAGGCACAAGGCAGCCCAACAAAGCAGAAGTCCTGCTTTGCTCAAGTGATTAACAGGCCCAAGAAAGGCTGTGGTGTGATTTACGAGGGCCCTGGCCAAGAAAGATTTATCCGTGTATGGCCTTCAGATAGTTTGTAAGGCTCATGCACAGCCCTGGTTTGGCTAAGGATCTCAACAGCAAGTAATTTTCTAATTGATTCATTAGCACTCCCATCAGCAACTCCTTAGACACAAAGGGTCTTGTTCAGGTCTGGATGCCCAAGCCCAGGATGCCGAGCTGCAACAACTATTCCAGCAGCAGCCCAGGGTCAGCCAAGAGCACCCCACACAGAGACCTTCCAAAACTCACCCACCAAGGAAAAACCTCAGAGTCTGCAAACGGAAACTGGGCCTCCATGGCTTCTTAGGTGCTGCAGAATTTGTTACTAAATATTTGTTTTGTGTTTGTGTGTGTGTGTGTGTGTGTGTGTGTGTGTATGTGTATGTGTATGTTTGTGTGTGAGTGAACGTGTGTGCATGCTACGACCACACTCACAGAAGTAGGAGACACAGGATCCCTTGGAGCTGGAGTTGCTATGACCTGCCCGATGTAGATGCTGAGTACCAAACTCAGGTCCTCTGCAAGAATAATATGTGCTCTTAACTGCTGGCCCATCTCTCCGGCCCTAGATCACGTTTTATCGTGGGAATGCTCTCACCAGAAGCAACACGGAAAAAGTTGAAAAGAGGGAAANCAGTCTGGAAGGAAATACTCAAGAATCTTGTCTGCACAAAGTGAGCCTTGGTACTNGACTGGCAGGTGAGTTTCTTCCTGCTACTTCCAGTACTAAGGTTGGAACCCAAGTCCTCACACAATCTAGGCAAGTGTTTCGCCACTGGGCCATGCTCTCACCCTCTTGCTGCCTCTTCCTAATGAGTATGTATAGAACCTACAACTTCTTCACTTCTCTTTGTAGGTGCAGGGGGAGCAGAGCAACAGTGGCCCACATTACTATAAAGATTACATGAAAGTGTATACAAACCATCAGACTCAACTACCCAGAGCCCACTGGCCTCTCGGGAAGCATCCACAGAAAGGTTATAAAATCACTCTGGTCACACCTATGAACAACNGAAACTCAGTCATGGAACTCAAGAGCAACACTGTAATAATCTAAATGGAAATTAACTTTAAAGACAATTTTAGCTAGGCATGGTCGCACATGCACATGATCCTATAATCTCAACACCTGAGAGGTGGTGGCAGCAAGACTTGGGGGTTTAAGTCCAGCTTGGGCTATGCAGCAAGACCATGCAACAAACCAATCTTTCCTCATTTCACATTCCTCTGGGAATGTGGAATGTTTACAAGAAGATGAGTCTATGACAGTCCAAGCTGACAGAGAGGAATCTTGGGCATTCTAAGATGAAGACTCAGAAACCTGACTGGGTCCTCTGAGAGCCCCCTTGGGACCAAGTGTGCTATCTACACATCTGATTGTGGTAAAGTCCTCATGGGTGAATGTCCACATGGGTGTAATGGCACTTTGGAAGGTTCCTGACCCGATCTGCCTGGCTCAGCACATTGCTCTACCTCCTCCCACGCCCAGCCACTGGTCCACACTTTATAAGTTCACCTCCCAGATGGGTCTGGTAAGCCAGGAGGCAGTGTGGGCCCCAACTAAGCAACAGGGTCTCACAGCACAAAAAGACAAACTTTAGCATGAGATACCTCAGTCTGCACAGCCCTGGGCTAGGCAGAACTTGGGGCACACAAAGGACCAAATGCCAACATTTCAGAACCAGCACATCATGCCATGGGATGTGTGAACTAGGATGCAGTCCTACTTCATCTACAGTGAAACGATCTGGCTTGCTAAATGTGGCATTCTCCAGGAAAGCCAAAAGGGTCCAGACTTCCTGACCTATAGATAAGGTGGCTTCTTCAAATGACACTGTGAACAAAGCTGAGCTTCTCCACAAACTGTCTGTGTGGAGCCTCTGTCAGACACTGTCTCCCCTGGGCCACCTCACTTCCTGCCAGGTTTCATCTCTTCTCAAAACCCTTTCTCCCTGAGCCTCACCTCCATTCTATCTTAAGTCTCATGCTGAAGACAGTACGGTGGCTGGATATCTTCTGGGTCTGGTTCTCACTCAGTTTCCTGACCATGTGGCCCCTCCCATGACAGCACCTTCTTACTGCTGTGACCAACACAAACGTGTGGACAAGATTTGAGAGCTACCATCTTAGCAGCTCCAACACCCGACACAGGTAACTCCTCTGCCATTTCCCCTGCTCTAAGCCAGGGGATGACTAATAATCAAAGAGCCTCACCAAGACCCACAGGGCTTGACTGAAATGTCCCCACCACAGAGCACACGCCCACCTGACTCCACAAAACATGAGAGACACTGGGCCCCTGGAAGTCTGAAGGCCCTGCTGAATGGCCAGCCCCTGAACTCTAAGGAAACATGAGGCAGTAAGAGAAAGCACACTAGCCTAGCTGTGGGTGCTTGCCCTCAGCAATNGCCCTGTCCCCTCTGTGCTCCTCAGTTTCCTCAACTGCAAGAGGCCCAGAAATGCCCTCCCTGTAGTCCTGCCATCATCCCAGCTGCATTCAGGGCTGGGTGCCCAGTTTATCTATATTATACATCAAGTCTCACTTCTCTCATCAACAGGACAGACTCACTCTTAACAGAAGTAAGGCTCAGTGTAAGAACCAGAGCCAACCACCAAGCCAAAGGGGGAAACAGGAAGGCAACTGCCTCATAAATACCCTACAGCAGTGGTTCTCAACCTGTGGGTCACGATCCTTTTGGGAGTGGTCAAATGACCCTTTCACAGGGGTCGCCTAAGGCCATCCAAAAACACAGATATTTACATTACAATTCAAAACAGTAGCAAAATTACAGTTATGAAACAGCAATGAGGTAATTTTATGGTTGGTTGGGGTCACCACAACATGAGGAACTGTATTAAAGGGTCTCAGCATTAGCAAGGTTGAGAACCACTGCTCTAAAGGGTCCAGAAGTCTTCTGTTAACCTGCTCCTGACCCACGATAACATCCACACATACGCAGTCCCTCAACTTTACCTGGAAAACTCTTCCCCTCCCCGCCCCTAAAACTCTTCCTCTTTCTAGAAACCTGGAAGCCCTCCATCTGAACGCCCCTACTCGGCAAACTTCTGTTCTGAGTATCCAAGTGAATTACAGACCAATTCTGACCACTTCTCAGTGGCTAAGATCCCTGGGGCAGCTCCTGAGGTACAGCCTGACACCTCCTACACCTCCTCGCTCCTAACCCCTTCCCTGGGCCTTACTAACTGTCTCAGAGCTGCACTCTGTATCAGACAAAGTTAAGTCAAGCTAAATAAACACTAATGCCACCTTCACACTGAAAAAGTCAGCCTGAGGCCCGATAGTATAGAGATGCTGTTGTTCATGTGTTTTTTTCTCCTCCAGCAGACATACAGGCTGAGGGACCTGAGAGGGACCTTGGGATAANTGGCCAGCCAACTACTACCATAGTACAGAGAGGAATGACTCTTACAAATTACTTGGGGACTACCAGTGGCTACTCACATCCCCACCCAAGAACAGTCCCACATTCCAAAGTGCTTCCAAAGACGGAAGACTCCCCCCTCTACTCTGCTAACACACATCCTTACCCAGAAAGCCAAGCACTAGCTCACCTCACTGGCTGGAGACTCTGGTCTTCCAAGGAAATACACATCTACTCTGCTTTCTGCCTCCCTGGGCCCTTCCCCCTCCCCAGCCAGGACCACCTTCCCACACAGCTTTCCTCACACCTGACACAGACATAGCAGGTGGAAGGCTCAACAGTGACAGGGCACAGTGGGACAGTCCTTGTCTAGGATCTCAGCGCCTCGTAAGTGTGTGTACTGTCACCTTTGTGCTCTTGACTCTGATCCTCAGCACTTGCATCTATGGGAGAGAAATGAGGGGCCTCCACGGACACCCGCTAGGTCTCTAAGACCTCTCCTCTAAATCCCAAGGGCTACCGTGAACAACTCTCCAACCCTAACCCATGTGTCCCAGAAACACCAACTTTTCCAGAGGGNAGCAGTCCAGAAAGAGAAGAAAGCCACACAACTACTGTACACAAGCCCCTCTGAAGCTGCCCTGACCTCATCCAGAACTCTGTGCAGACCTGGTGCAAGGAAGCGTGAGCTCTAGTGGGTGCTGCCCAAATATGCCATCTACTCTACTCCTTCTACAGCCTGTGGGTTCCAAGGGCAAAAATTCAAGAGGAAGAGATGAAGCAGGAGAAAGATGGGGTGACCAGGGTGCTTTGTGCCATCCCAAGGCCAAGAGACTCTTGGCTCCGCTGATACAGAGTCTATCTAAAGCAAAGAGGTGGGGTAGGATGGGCGGCTCTTTTCCCTTCTCCTGCTGCCTCTTCTCTGCCATGCCTGCCGCACACAACACGTTGCGGATGTCTGTGAGAGAACAGTGGGAATCAGACACGCTGTCCTGTGCTGCTGGACCAGGCACCNGGCAGCCACAAGGTACCTCACAGGCCCAACTGATTCAAATGTCTGGACAAAATCCATCTGCAGGTAAACAGAAGAGGAGGCCAGCACACAGACAGGACAACTGGGACCTTCTCCATGTCAAACAAGCCCCCTAGCGTAAGGAGGATTCCTGGCTAGTCCCTCTCAGGGCACTTAAAAAACAAAAACAAAAAACAGGATTCAGGNGCTAGGGAGATACTTCAATCAGTAAACACGAGGACCCACATTTGAGCCCCAGAACTCATGTGAAAATGTTGGCATGGTGGTGTTCACTGGGATCCCAGGGCTGGAGAGGTGGAGACAAGAGGATCCCTGAGGACTGCTGGCCAGCCAGCTTAGCCTAATTGATGAGCTCCAGGCAAATGAGAAACGCTGTCTCAAGCGGTAAACAGTGCTTCTGAAGATGGCACTCAAGGCTGACTTCCACACACGTGCACACACGTACACATACCAGCACATACATAAACACAAACNCATTAAAAACAATTCCATTTACTGGAGGTGCTGTTTCAAGGGGCTAATGGACAAGGAGAGTGAGCCAGGCACACCTGCTGTCCATGACTTCTCTTTGTATGAGGGTGCTGTCCCACACAAAGGACCTCCCCACAGCTCCTTCTCCCCCACCCACCCCACCTGGCCAAGCCCCCACGAACACTGCTCATGCCATCTGAACTGTTGTTTTGGAATGTGCCAGTAATTCTGGTGGCAGGAACAGCAAGCTTTAGCTCAGCAATGAAACCAGCTGGAGAGGCAGCCTCACGAAATGATGAAATGCCAAACCAACCCCTACATCTTCTCCAGTCTCTCGGGTCACCTACCAGATTAGAAGGCCTGTTGCTACGGCAACCATATCTTGCAAGTGTCGGCTGAACTTCCCCATAATTTTTAACCCTTAAAGTAGCTGGGAGAGGGTGTGTGCACGCGAACCCAAATCCCAAATGTTGGCCTGCTTTGGCTACACTCCCACAATTTAAAGCAAGAGAAAGAGAAAACGGCAGCCAGGAGAGGACGAGAGTCCATAGTTGGGCAAACAAATGGCGAGAGTGAACAGGCGCCTACACACCCACCTTTCCCTCCCACCAGCTCCTCACAGAAAGGCCGGCTAACAGCAGCCTGCAAACTTNCCACACACCTGGCAACACCACAGCACCAGGAGCGACAAGGAAGATGGGACTAAACAAAGGCAAAATGGAAAGCTGCCTGCCCCTCCCAGCCAGGCGCCTCGCCCTTGTGCTGTGGAACAGAGCCGGGCCCTTCTGTGGTAAGCAGAAGGTGGCTGGGAGTTAGGCGCAGGGGACAGATGGCCACGCAAGCACTGGCACTTTCCAGTTGTCTGATAGGCACCTGCTGCCAAACAGGCCCCCATCTCCTTGCAAGCGCTCCCACTCCAAATGCAGAACCTGGGTNTAGTAGCGCCCACTCCAGTGTGAGGCACTGCGGTGGCGTTGCCACAACCAGAGGCCTCTCCTCCTGCATTCCAGCCACATCTGCAAGTCATCCTCAGCATCCTGCCCCTGACAGACCAGCCACGCCCTCCTCCACGTCAGGGCAGCCTCCCTCTACCCACACCCACAATTTGTTCCAAGACTGGGTTTCACAGGGTCTCCAAAGAGTCCATCTGTACAAGGACTTTCCTCAGGCCCTCAGATTTGATGGGACAAAACGGTCCCACCACGGCCTCACTCTACAGTCTCTGCAAGGAGGAAGTCAGGCCCATGTGGCTGACCAGGGGGACCAAAGATNCCTGGAAAGAGGGTGCAGCAAGGAAGGATAACTGGGCTCCTGGTAAGGGTGGGATCAGAAGGGAGGTCAGAGAACACACACCATAGGATAGAGGAAAGCGACTGGCAACCTAGGACTTCAACTTGAGTCTGTATCTAATTGGGTGATCTACCCAGGTCTTCTCAAAGCACCTGGCATACTGGCCTACAGTGGGTACTGACCAGGGGAAGCCACTGTGCTAGCGCAGATCTACAGCCATGCTCAGAAAGCAAGGCTATAAAACATGGGGGTGGGCTCTGCTTCAGCAGTTCACTTCCCTCTTGAGTTAAAGTTCACTACCAGGATGCTTAGCACCACACATAGNGAAAAGAAAATCAGCCCTGTACTTCATCATATTCCTGCCAGCCTCTGGGTCCCATACCAAAAGGACACCTGGGACAAAATCCAGCCCAGTGAATTAAAGTGCTGGTAAATAACCAGGCACACCCCCTGGACGAGGGATGA
Source organism: Neotoma lepida (assembly GCA_001675575.1). Taxonomy (NCBI): domain Eukaryota; kingdom Metazoa; phylum Chordata; class Mammalia; order Rodentia; family Cricetidae; genus Neotoma; species Neotoma lepida. Next base: position 69,291 of record LZPO01097122.1, read on the forward strand.
CCTATCAGCAGGTCCACCATTACCCAGCCCTTCCTTGCAGATCATTCCATCAAGTTCAGAAGAAGCTACAGTGAGACAACAGGGTTGGGGCAAGGGTGAAGGCAGGCCCTTTCCCTGCCCTCCTTGGGATAGGAAAGGAACACTTCAGCAGGAATCTTATCACATGTAGCTTGGACACTGGTCAGCAAGTCAGCCATCAGACGCTAAGAGGCAGATTTCAAGAAAGGACCCCTCCCCCCCAAGGCAAGACAGTGAATATGCCATCCAGAAATAGGGGTAGTCCTTAGGGGGGCGCTCTTTAAGATTTTTNGGGGGGTGTTTTGTTTTCCATTTTAACCCACCAGATGGGCAGGTTGCCACCAAGTTTATCCATTGTTAAGTCTTGTTATCCAAATCCTTTGGCTCATTCAACAAATCCTCACTGAGCACTTACTATATGCCAGACACTGTAAACACAAGGGTGAAGACTAATCACCTGTCTGCCCTTAGGGAGCATCTTACTGGGCAAGCAAATGCTGCACTCTGACAATGTTCCATCTCTGCCTTGGTGACAGACCCTTAGCATCTAGATACAGTGGGTTTGAGCTCTCAAGGGTGCCCACCTGACCCAGGTAAAGAGGAAAGTAAGGCAGTTCTAAGGCTCTTTGCAAAGCCACAACAATGGGCGGGCGAGTGGGCACACATGCGCACGCACACACACACACATCCGAGACTATGGTCTCTCCAAGGCAGAGAGCTCTAGCCAACTCTGAGACAGGAAAGGGGGAGACAGGCCTACCCGCTCTCCCCGCCCTGTCCTGGGCCTCAGTTTCTCCTACTGGTAAATGAAGGGTTTGTCCAGTCTAACCTCTAAAGACACCCTACTGACCCCCTAGGAAACTGGAACGTCCTAGCTGGGTGGCGCTAAGGAACAAGAGTGGTGCCTACAAGANTGCCCGCAGAGCGGGCATCCCANTGACAGCGTCCCCACCTACACTTTCAGCCTCTCAAGTCTCAGTGCTGCAGGGAAATTCTGCCCACAGCTCTGAATAATAATAGAAGTAACATTTAGGTAAGGTTGGGGATTAAGTTAAACCTCACTTAAGAGGCAGGGATGTTGGCATTTGGGAGCAGGAAACCGGCCTGGGAACGCAGTTAATACCTACCACAGAGCAAAGCGGATCACTGCCAGCTCCCNATGAAGCATCTTCCGCCCTGCCGCGCTTCTCCCTCTTGCCAACTGCAGACACTTCAAGGGCACCGGGCCAGAGAGTAGGGGCTACAGGTCAGTGTTGGAAAATACATTTTCAGAAGAATACCAACAACCCAAAAGCCAGGAAGATGCCANCCAAAGCAGAACTGAGGCTGTCTGAGATGGGAACCCATTNGTGAGGGTGGAGGAGGGCTTTTGTGGGAAGAACAGAAACTTGTGTGCGTTGTGACTAATAATTACCACCCAAAAACCTGCCTCAGGAAGAAGTCTGTCCACTCGACAGTGGAAATGCCTAGAAGCCAGGCTTCCGTCCACCCTGAAACTGAAATGGATTGCTCTCCCGAGTGACAAAGTCTCTGCCTCAAGTGACAAAGCAGGGGCCGTGGTGGGAATCAGAGCCAGAGACACTCTCAGACTCAGAAGGGACTTTAAAGGTTATCAATTGATAATATGCAGATGGAGAAAATATAAAAGAGAACATTCAGGCCCTTCATGTTTTAAAATAGCCTTTTCTTTTTTAAAAAAAAAAATGTCCAGGATTCCTAAGGAGGGCATGGAAAGGACTTTGCCTGCCTTTCACTGACCTCAGAGGGCTTTTTATAAACACCAGGCTTCTCTGGCATCCTTGGTCAAACCCCACCCTCCTTCTTCCAGGCTGCAGAGGTCACTCTTTTGTGGCAAAAGCTGCAGGTGGTGACTGAGAGGCTGGGTAAGAAAGGCTCCATTGTGCGAAAACTCAAATGTTTAGGGTACTTCTGTCAGGCAGAGTCAGAAACAAGTTTCAGGGCGCAGAAGGTACGGGAAACACAGCAGGTTGTCACTGCGGCTTTGGGAGGTCTTGCTGCCATATTGGTGTTCCTTGGCAGTGTCATCCAGCCTATCAGGCTAAGAAGACAGTGTACTATGATTAGATAACTCTAACCACTCACCCTTGGGAAATGCTCAAATCAGACTGGTGATCACAAAGGACTAAAATCTGAACCTCCCATTGCTACCGGGTATCAGTATAACTCAAGGCCACCGAACTGCCATCCCTTCAAGTNTGATTCTCAATCAAAGCATAACACGTGTTCAAGGAACAATTGCTCAAAGAATGAGGCAAGGCAGTGTGGCAAACACTAGTAACCACAACACTTAGAAGCTGTGGGGTCAAGAGTTCAAAGCCAGGCTGGGCTACCAGAAATATATGTGTGTGTGTATGTGTGTGTGTTACACGCCCATGCATACAAATACAAAAGATACAGGATGATATTGCCTATTTTCCTGTGTCAAAGTATGTTCCTTTATCACTCTCCATCTTTTGCCTTGAGAAGGGTCTCACATGGAACCTGGAGCTCACCATTTCAGCTAGGCCAGCTGGCCAGGAAGCTCCTAGAGCCCANCAGTCTCCGCCTCCCATTGCTGGGGTTACAGGCATGTGCAGCCATATCTGGCTTTTTATGTGGCTGCTGGAGATTCAAGCTTGGGTCCTCATGCTAACAGAGCAAGCACTTTTACCCATTCTGAGTCACTTCCCTAGACCTAGTCTCGATTTTAGACAATTATGCAACTTCTTTCCCCCAAACTAATTTATCTCTTTGTATTCAATTCTAAAAACTGCACTAAAATCCCTTTGCATTCCCCAAATCCATAGTGAAATAAAAACTATCCAGAAGTTTAGTGAGAAAAGTTAAAGTCCCACAAAAGTAGGGGTTTTTATGTTCTGTCTACAATTCTATCTCCAAGCATGTGATATATATACATATATATGTATGTATGTGTGTATGTATGTATGTATGTATGTATGTATATACACATAAAATGCTAGTCACCACTCTGCTCAACAAATATCTGAAATGAATCCAGCCAACAAATTCACTGTATGACCCTGGCCACTTGAGACCATCTTTTCTCAGCTATAAAAAGACAATACCAGAAGCTGGGCGGTGGTGGCGCACGCCTTTAATCCCAGCACTTGGGAGGCACAGGCAGGCAGATCTCTGTGAGTTCGAGGCCAGCCTGGGCTACCGAGTGAGTTCCAGGAAAGGCACCGCCAAAGCTACACAGAGAAACCCTGTCTC
>LZPO01097122.1:89614-101466 GCA_001675575.1 Neotoma lepida
CATGTGTCTCGTAGAGGGCTGGGGCGGGGGTGTTCACAGCAACACTCACTCACTCCCCATCTTACACACCCTCTAAAACCCTGACTTGCCCTCCCTCTGTTTTGTTTGTCCACCCTGAAGCCTGCAGACGGCTTCAGCCCAAGGCTGTGATGATACACTAGTTCCCAATGGGCCTCTGCCATAAAATCCAAGTGTGGGTGAGGACGGCCTGGCTAGGTCTGGAGCAGGAATCCTCAGTGGGCTATCTTCAATTTGTTTGGTCTTGATCCTGGTTTGATTTTGATTTAATAAGGGCAAGACATCACATCTCACATTAACAAAAATCTGGCATCAGCACCCAAGACAATGCCAAAAGGGGGACAGTCTAACAGTGAGGCCAGGATACTGGTTGTCCTCAGAAGCAAGAGAAACCTAGCAGACCCAGAGGTCCTTATGAAGGCCACAGCCCCACCCCCACCCACCTATGAAAAATCCTGCTTTCTCTGCTTCATACAGCCCAGGATCTGAACCCCTACAGTGTGTCAAGCCAAAGTCCTTCCCGTACAGTGTCAACACATGGGACTTTACTGAGCACCAAATATGTCTGGAGTGGAGCTTGCTCATATGGAGGAGTGGGAAAGAGGCATTTTTGGTCCCATAGTGAGGGCAATGGAGGCTTGAAGGGGGAGGGGGGGCACTCAGTAACACAGAGCCTGAAAACCCAGGAGGAGATTCTCTGGTGGGGGAATGAAATGGATAGTAGTTGATCTCACAGGAGTCGCTCCAGGTACCTCCTCTCCTCCGCTCCCATGGGGTCCAGCTGGCCTCAGCCCCTTCCCCTAGGAGCAGGCAGGTTGGTTTCAGAAGGAAGTGTCCCTCCTCTCCCCTTTACAGGACTCCTCACCCCAGGCCCCAGTACTTGAATTTTAATGACACTTGAACAGGACCCCAGAGACTGGCCCACTAGACACTGAGACAGAGGATCAGGCCACAGTAAGCTCTGGATCTGAACCAGCTTCTCCAGTGCATGCAGTGACAGTTTCTGTCCTCATGAACAGGACGCCATGATGACACAGGCTCTGCACTGAAGACATTTTCAAAGGCCATTCTGAGGGGAAGGAGCCATCTGTGTATCTCAAGTGTGCAGGGCAGCTCTGAGCCCACCAGCTTCCTGAGGAGCTACGGCCTAGCGCCGCCCAGACCTCACCAGAGAGGGCTATTCCAAGACAAGCTTGCTGACTCACAGGAAAGGGGGTGCTATGACCAGCACCTGTGCCTCAGAGGTGGCCCCCAGGGCCTGACAGCAATGCCCAACCTAAATGGGGGATAGGAGGGAACTTCATGTTTTTAGTAAAACCTAAAAAACTTTAACTAAAGTCTAAGAGGATGTGAGCCCCTGAGGGCCTCCTGCATCATTTCACTTAGTCTCTTTGGGATGTCAGTTTCCAAAAGCCAGGTTTTGCTGTTTTGGTTTTTTCACCATTGCTAGAGTACTGCTGCCGTAACTGCATCCCCACGTGGGTCTTTCTGAGAGGCAAACCCCACTTTCACCAGGCTCTCCAATTGCTCATCGGCCCAGCTCACTCCTGTACTGGGACCACAAAGGGCTCATGTACCATCACGTTACCAGGGAAGAGGTGAGCTATGGACTCAGAAGTCATAGCAACAGTCCCCTTTGCAGTGCTGACTCACAGCACAGCCAGGTGTCAGGACAGGCAGAAGGTAAAGGTGGTCCCCCAGGAAGTGCAACAGTCAAGAAAGCAGAAGGGTGTTCGATCCTGTGCTCTCCTGAGGGACATGCCCCCCTGACCCAGAAAGATGGCACATAAGCCCTGACAAATGGAAGAAGGGTCTATAAGCCATGTGGGGGCAGAGGATGCACCAATGTCTTTTTCCTCTGTGATCACACAGAGAGGCATCAGATACTTGAAGAATGAAAGACTAGACAGACTAAACATATGAGAAGACAAACATCTGTGATGACCCACAGGTGTGGTTTTAGATAAAAAGTCCTGATATATTGGAACAGCCTTAATAGGAAACGGTTGTTTGAAGGAACACGTATTTCAGGGCTTGAGAAGGCCTGAATGGGCAGCTCAGAAATAAAGAAGCTTTTCCACTAGGGTGTGGCTAAACCCCCTTCCAGAAAAACAGATAAGACTCTCACAATTAGAAGCAACCAGCTGCATACAAAGACCCAGGGCCCATGCTGGGGCCACCCCCCTCTGGAACCTTCTTGCTTATCCCTGGCTAAGCAAACAGGAGTCTTCACAGATAAAGCAAAGGTCAACTGTAGACTCAAAGGCCTGATAAAATCACCCACAACCCTGAATTACAGAGCCAAATAATACAGTATTTCCACACAGACCTTCAGGGAAATGTGATGATGAGAACCAGGGTGCCTTCTGTCATGCCAGGTTAGTACCCCACTAAATGTGCTAGATTCCAGACCACNCCCTACCCCCACCATTCCACAATCCACCTAAAACAAGCAACACCTGGGCAGGGGTTTCTAGGAGTCTCAGGAGTCAGCAGAAGGCTGGGTCAAGTGAAGAATAAGCCTTTTACTACACAGCACTGAGGACACTTCACTTGTAAAGTTCTGTCGATATGTCAAAGGCCTGCTTCAGAAAAGAAAGGCAAACACCTTGGCTAGGACTCAAAAGAAGCAACAAACCTGGACTGGCTCTGAGGGCATCGGGACTTCAGGAAGCTTTCATGTGNGTTAGACTATACACAGCCGGACCTGAAAGGAAGACAGCCTCAACAAATACGAGCTGAGTATCCACTGTAGGATCGTAGGTAAGGTCTAGAGTGGTCAGGACTAAATCTACCAGCAGTCTCTGTCCTCCAAAACTCAAAAGTGACTTTAAGAAGTATCTTAGAAGCTGGGCGGTGGTGGTGCATGTCTGTAATTCAAGCACTTGGGAAGCAGAAGCAGGTGAATCTGAGTTCAAAGCCAGCCTAGTATATTGAGTGAGTTCCAGGACAGCCAGGGCTGTTACACAGAGAAATCCTGTCTTGAAAAAAAACAAACATAAAACAAAAAAGTAATATCTTAGAGATAGGCGATGGTGGTGCATGCTTTTAATCCTAGTACTTGGGAAGTGGAGGCAAAGGCAGGCAGATCTCTGTGAGTTCAAGGACAGCCTGGTCTACAGAGCTAGTTCTTGCACAGCCAAGGCTATACCAAAACAAAAAACAAAAAACAAACAAAAAAAANCCCACCTGTTTCAAAAAACAACAACAAAAAAGTTTCTTAGAATTAAGTGTTAAGTGACATCTAAAATGAATCTAAAATGAACAAGTACAGTGAATTAGACTCCTCCAAAGGAAGAAAGAATGAGAGAAAGTGCTCCAAGCAGAATAGCATGTGCAAAGGCCCTGAGGCGAGGAGGCTGGCCTGTCTTGTGCTTAACTACAGCCTGGCAGTTCTACCTACATCTCAAGAGTTTAAATTCCAGCCAAACAACAGTCATAATTTTTAGTTCAATACATTCTATGCTCCTCTTTTCTTCCCCGTCAGGAAAGTCCACTACACCTCTGCCTGCTGTCTGTCTACCTTGCTGTTGCCACCGTGTCTTCCCAGAGCAAGAGTACCTGACTCCTGAGCAGTTTAGAGCACACCACAGCTCTTCACTGGCCACTGCCAGCTGCTCCCCAAGTCTCCAGAGCAGGCTGGAAAGGGACAGGGGAGGACCCGTTTCCTAACTGAAAGAAAAGAGCAAACTACAGGCCAGGCAAGAAGGAAGAAGTCAAGCTAAGTGCAGAAATCCTCACTCAACCATCCATGCAATTAACCAGAGCTCTGGCCCACAGGCCATTCTTCCAGGACGGACAGGGCAGCGGGCACCAGGGACAAAGCATGACTTCCCCAGTCCTTAAGGACACAGAATGTTCTGGGGACATACAGATGCTTCTGACCTGAAGGCACTTGGCTCCTGTGGCTGTCCCCATTTTCCCTACTCTCAACTAAAAACAAACTTCAGGAGAAAATGAATCAAGTTTTACAAGCTTCCATATTTACCCAGGGCTACAAATCTATCGGCCGGGAAGCCTTTAAAATAAACTCTCTCCTAGCACCATCACCTCCTTTCTTCTACTGGCCACTCAACTCCTACAACACACCACACACACACACACACACACACACACACACACACAGAGAGAGAGAGACAGACACAGACAGACACAACCACATCCACACAGAGACAGACACAGACAAGACAGACAGACAAACACATATACACACTCCTACACACCTACCTATTAAGGGGGTTTAATCTTGCCTGTGGAGCCTGAGCTTGAAAGAGGAACCCCAAATTCAGAACACTCCTCTCACTCCTGCTTCTAACTGCTCTACAACAGCTCTAGCCAACAGAACAAAGACTTCTTCAGGAACAATGCCTGCCTCAGCCCTTACTCTGACTCTAGAAATAGGTTCTAAGCATCTAAGGTTCCTTCACTCCTCCCGAGTAGCCACTACAAACTGAGTGTAATTCCACTTTGCAGATGAGGCCACTGAGGTAGAAGCCAGAGCAGACAGTGAGCAGAGGCCCTGATGGGGATGGGTACCAGGCTGTTTCCCTTCAGAAGCCTCTGTTGCTCCCACCTTGGTTCCCAAGTGCCCCGTGTCCATCAGACACAATAGGCAAATAAAACTACCTCCTAGGTCATCAAGAACTGTAAATGTGAACTCCTGAAAGCTAAGGGCTGTTCTAACTGGAACTTCAGCCTAGAGATTTAAGTATGATATGCAGAACTCATATCATATCATGAGTTCACAATTTCAATTGTGAACAATTTCACAAAGTATCCCCTGATTTCCACACAGATTAATAAACAAATAAAACTTAAAACATCATGAAAACCACCCAGAATAGTATCTGTGCTTCTGTTCCATGGTGTGGTTTCTATCAGTAGGGCACCAGAGGCATAGGAGGCCAATGCAGCCTTCCCAAGAGCAAAAAGCCCACGCTACCAGCAGCTGCAGGTTAACACAGGTCTCAGCCCCTTACTCCCACCAGGCCTTGAGGCAGTGTAAGTGAGGCCTGGTACAGTCCCATTCTCCAGATGAAGCTCAGCCCTGGCAGCATAAATTCATGGAACGGGGCCAGTNGGACAGGGAGGTGTGCAGAGATCCAGGAGCTCAGATCTCCTCATTCCTGTAGCCCTGGGACTGGCTCCACACCCCCCAGCACATTGAGAAGGAAGTCTTGCTCCACAGCAAACCAACCTGCTGCACTCTCCCTACAGTCTCTGGCTTGCTCTTCTAGCTTTTAATCCCATAAAAAGGCATCTGCTTTCTGATCCATCATCTTCCTCCCAAGCAAGAGGCTGCTCCTTCCTGCCTGGCATAGCCACTGCCCTTCCCCATCCTCAGCCCCAGTACCTAGTACCTCAACTTCCCAGCTCTCAACTCCCCACAGCCAGAAAGCAGAACCTGTGTTCCACCCAGAACTTCCTGTGGAGAAAAGCACACTGCACAACGCCAGACTGTCCACTTAACACTGGGTACCAGCAGAGAGGAATATTATACAAATCTCCAACCTTTTCCATGCACACTGGCATCTCCAGGACCCCTCCATAATTCATTTACATGGTTTCCCTGCTGGATTCAGTCTATTGGTGCTAAATTACAGGACAGAAGAATCCTCCAAACAGCTAGGTGTGGTTGTATACATCTGGAATCCCAGAACTTGAGAGACTATGGCAGGAAGATCAAGCATTTGAAGCACGACCCTATCTCAAAAATGAGAGTGATCCACACTGTAGAGATGGCTCAGGAGGTCAAAAGCAATGGCTGTTCTTCCAAAGGATCCAGATTCAATTCCCAGCACCCACATGGAGGCTCACAATTGTCGTAACTCCAGTTCCAGGGAATCTGACTCTCTCTCTCCTGACCTCCTTGGACACCAGGCATACACATTTTCATGGACATATATATACAGGCAAATCACTTATACACATTAAATAAAAATAAATAAATCTTTTCCTAAAAAATGAAAGAGCTGGTCAGGCACTGCAGCACACACTTTTAATCCCAGCCCTTGAAAGGCAGAGGGGCAGATCTCAGTAAGTTTGAGGCCAGCCTGGTCTATATATCAAACTTGAGTTGAGACCAGCCAGTATTTATACAGTGAAACTCTGCAGAGAGGAGGCGGAGAATGAATGAAAAACACAAACCTCCAAAAAGATGAGGACTGGAAAAACCTTAAAAGAGAGCTTAGAGATCAATCACTTCCAGCTAAGAACCAAATTCTTAAGCAGAGACACCACAACTCCTTCAAGAAAGGACAGACTTCCAGGACGCCCTCAACGAAACCCACCGCGGGCTCTCCACCCAAGTCCCTCCCACCCTACAGAAGGCCTTCCTGGATTATTTGCCTTCAAAAAAAATATAATTTAAACATTGAGCGTCTTCACTTTCCAAACCATTGAGAATTAGGGAAAGGGGGGAAACCACGTCTGTTTCTATTTGAAACTGTCAAAATTAGCATTCAGTAATTAAAAATCACACCCTTTCTCTTAATAACCTAAGCAGCATGATACAATCAGGTTGTGCCAACTCTTTAATCTAATTGACTAATTACAGATTTTAATTTAGTCAGTTACTGAACAACTGTTGACAATTTGTTTTCATTAGGGACAGAACAGAATAAATATTTAGGCTTTCCGTCACAAAGACTCCTGTGATGGGCTCTCCATCATGACCCCAACTTCAGAGTGACAAGCTCTGGCTCCACTGGCATCCTCAAGAACAGGTACCCACGCAGCTCTCTAGCCACCTCCCAGCTAAACCTGCACCCAACACACCTAACTCAAGCCCCTTCAAAGGCCAAACCTAAGTGCATGCAGCAGCCTATACTCCCAAAAAAGACAGACAATTCCCAAATTCACACGAGTCATTCAAGAAGTGGCAAACACTTAAACGTTGTGAAGAAAAATAAATTCAATGCTACATGTCACTGGCTTTTAAGCAACAAAATAAGCTAACAGTCAAAATAGGTTTATCTGCATTCGTCTCACTGAGAAGCGAACTGTCACTGACATTTTTTCAAGACACTCATTTACAGGTTTGGGTAATGAAATGATCCAATTTTTTCAAAGAACAGTTCTCCCCAAGGACCCATCTCCCAAAGCCATCCCATAGTTTGTCAATACAGAAGTGGCTCCATGGTTAAGAGGGGAGCCATGGGAGCAAGTCCTGACTCCTTTACTAAACAAGGCCAGAGCCATGGCTCCTGGCTTCTCTTCAGTGAGCCTTGATTTCCTCATCCAAGAAATGGGATCCTAACAGCCCCTGCCTTGTAGAGTATTAAGGGAATTACGTATCACTCCCTCACACACGACTAGTCCTGTGCAAATAGAGTAAAATGTTCAATACATACTGGTCGTCATTATTCCAGAGACTGCCTTTATATCCCTCACTATCCTCAAGATACAAAATCACCACCTAGGAAGAAGACCATGACCCACTGACAGCTTTTAGCAATGAGGGTCTGTTAAGAAAGCTAATTTGGGGACTTTGCTGTCCCCTGATCCAGTTCCTCTGGGAATTACCAGCTCAGATAGCAAGGAACATGGGTGATCTACCTTTCCAAGTCTGCAAACAGCCAGCCCTGCACTTTCTTCATGTGGTGCCCTCACTCAGCACCCTGGGCCCTCTCAGCTCGGAGGATCTCAGGGTCTCTGCCACAGACAATTCTGCATTCTGACTTTCCTGAGCCAGGACTAAGCATGAACAGTGCCACCAACTCTGTTGGTCAGTAAGGAACACCAGACAGAAGCGGAAGTCTTCAGCCTAATAATTCCAACAGGCCTCCAGAAAACTTCACTGGGAATGCTTGAGGCTTCACTACTAATCTAAGCTCAGCAGGATTCAGGTATGCTTTGCTAGAGCTGTTTTCTGCTCACTACAACTGTACCAACCTATGAACTGACGCTGCCTCCCTGGAGCTGCTAAGAAGCCCTGACTGGCATCTATATCGCTCTTATTTCATATTGCTTCATTCAAATCAATGGTGACTATAGCTGGGAATGGGGGGCACACACCTGTACTCTCAGGATAAGTAAAAGCAAAAGGATCATGAACTCAGGGCCATCCTAGGCTACACAGAAAGAATGTCTCAAAAACAAGTCAAATTAATGGGGCCCCTAGGTTGAGAATAGTCATGGTATTTGCCTGGCATGTTTAAGGCCCTGAATTCAATCCCTGACACCACCAAAATAATTAATTAATGATGACTCAATATGTGTGATGTCCTCATGAATAAAATATGTTCAAGCATGTAGTCCACAAGGGGTGTCAGGGAACAAATGAAAGGGGCCTTGCAAGCAGAGACAGGAATCCCTTCCTGGGCTAGAGATGGTTCAGCCATTAAAGGCTAGGTTCACAACCAAAACATCAAGGAAACCCTTCCTAAGTGACACAGGCATTTTCTTCTTCCATGTGGTTGTTAAAACCAGCCAGTCCTTCATCCCACAGTGAATCAGGAACCCTAGAGCCCTCAGGGGAGCCTGGGCCAGCCCATCTCTCTCAGGACTGCTCCCTAGCCTAGCATAGTTTGGGGTGTTTTTGTTGTTGTTGTTGTTGTTTTTATAGGAGGATGCTTTGCTTTGGCTTTTTGAGACAGTCTCACTCTGTATCTAGGATGGCCTAGAACTCACTATGTAGGCCATACAGTCTCACACTCATGGAAATCTATCTGTCTTGGTCTCATAAGTGCTAGGATTACAGGAGTATGCCACCACACACACTTGTGCTAATGCTTAAGAAGGCAACATGGCATGGTAGCAAAGAATACGCTAGGGCAAACAAAATCTGGGGCTGGGCGATACCTCAGTTGGTGGAGTGTCTGCCTCACATGCACAAAGCCCTAGGTTTGATCCTCAGCACTACATAAACTGGGTACAGTAGGGCACGCCTGTAACCCTAGCACTCAGGAGGTGGAGGCAGGAGAATCAGTACCTCAAGGTCATCTTCACATACACAGCCAGGGTCAAGACCAACCAAGGATATGTGAGACTGTCTCAAAATGAGAAAGAAACAAAAACAACTACGTTTAAGGCTATTTTCAACATTACTCAATCACTCCAAATACTTCCATTTCCTCGTCTACAAAGTAAGAATGAAAAAAAAATCTAACCCAGAGGAATGCTGAAGACAGAAGATAAAATCTACCTGAAAACAGTACAAGGCACACAGTTAACACTCAGTAATTGCTTGCTACTATTAGTCCTCTGTTCAGAAATAAGAACTAGGTCCTGCCCCCTACAGACTCAGAAGAGAATGGAATGAGAACACTTTCTTAGCTGGGCATGGTGTTGCACACCTCTGATCCCATTACTCNAAAGGCAGAGGCAGGCTGAATTCAAGAGTTCAAGGCCAACCTGGTCTACATCGTAAGTCCCAGGCCAACCAGGACTACATAGTGAGACCTTGTCGATAGATAGATAGATAGATAGATAGATAGATAGATAGATAGACAGACAGACAGACAGATAGATAGATAGATAGACAGACAAATAGAGATAGAGAGAGAGAGAAAGAGAGAGAGAGAGAGAGAAAAATGACCGCTTGAGTGTCAGCATCCATATAAAGTACTCAGCAAACACTTGTGTCCTTCATTAAATAGGGGATTAATAGCAAACCATAATGCCATCATTTAGTAATTTGTCCCTCACCATGAAACTGCCATCTGGACTGCCTAGGGCTCCAGCACCTACAGANGATTGCTTCTCTCTAAAATCGGGGGGTGCCATAGGTGAACACTGTGATTTCCACCTAGCTCCCTTTGACGAAGATGCTGCCAGCAAAGTAATGCCAGAGAAAGTATGTGGCGACAGTCAACTAGATTGAAGTTCATTTTCTGTAGCTTGGGGTCAGAATCGACCGGAGCACTCTGGTGATCAAGTTTTCTGCAATTCCCTATTCCACACATTAGCTCACTGACAGAAATTCACCGCGGTATTTAAAGTGGCAGCCATCACAACTAACTCAAATTGTATTGGCTTCCCTGTTGCCGAAACGCTCTGCTGAAGCCATCAATTGGCCAATTCGGAGATAACGTGGTGGCTGAAATTCCCTGTCATGTTGTAAAATCCCTTTCGAAGCAGCTCATGGCTTGCAGATCCTCAGCAGAACCAGTGCCCGGAGCCTCGGCCAGCACCGCCTCATGTAACCCAAGCGGCAGGCAGGCAGAGCAGGAGCTGGCAGTAGACGCTGCCAGAAAGAAGGGCCTCCAGAGAGGGTATAACATTTTCTACTGGACGCCTCCTAAAAGCCAGTGAGAAAAGACCAGCCACGCGCACACGCCTGACACCAGGCCTGCCCACTGGGCATCTGCCCCCTCAACACAGGCCGGGTAGCCAAAGCCACAGGCATCACTTGGCCTCTCAAGAAGAAAGCTGCCAGCTTCCTGAAGGATGGCACACAAGCCAGCCTCAAAGGTGGACAGCGCCCAGAGCCGGTGCCTACCACAGGCCCTGCAGTCACAAACCAGCAGGATTACCACCCTNTTCTAAGCCTCGGTTTCCCCATCTGGAAACTCAGAAGTTCTTTCTTGAGCAGTATTCCATCATCTGATGGTCAATTCAAATGGGAAACAGAATTCTCAAGGAGACCCCAATGCCAGCAGAGGTAGTGGACACCAGCAATCCCAGGACTGGGGATGCCGGCCAGAGCTACAAGGATCAAGTCCAAGGCCAGCCTCTGCTACATAGTGAGTTTAATGCCAGCCTCAAGACCTTGTCCCAAAACATCTAAAGTAAAGGGGAGAGGGGCAAACCATTACAATGACTCAAAAAGCTAGGGACAGAAAAAAGCCAGCCCTGATTTCAGATCACCATCTGCCTCCCACTGAAGAACAAACCCCAATTCAAAATGACTTGCCCCAGCTCATGAGAAAGAATCAGAACTGTACCCTGGCCATCCCAGTCCAAATCCATGCACGTTCTCATTAAGTTTCCAACACCCAGGATAACTTGCCCACCAACCAACCACTCTGCCAGTCCGTTATTACCCCAAAGCCTCCCCTCCCAAGTAGCCTTCTATGACTGAGAAAGAAATANCAGAGGAAAACCTCAGACTCCAGAGAACCCCAAGGCAGAAACTGGGAAACAAATGAAGTGTAAGCTTCCCCTAAAACAAAAGAACAGGACACAAAACCTGCCCNAGAACTGTGTCAACAGCTGTCACCAAGAGTGGGGATAAGGATTTGGGGAGGTTGGGCCAACCTGGGTCACAGAAGACACCCTGAGACCCTTTCTTGGTATTCTTCTTACAGCCACACCCTGGACACTGCTCTGACAATCCTCTCCATGAGGGATGGATGCCCCCAACCTAAGACAAGCAGTAGGAGCTGCCCATGGCCAGTCAGGGCAGACTCACGAGCCTTGCTTAAGCAGCCATTTTGCACTCTGCCTCTGAGAAGTGAGACCATCTCCTCTCATGCCTGCCCACNCCCTATACATTTACTCAGCATGCAACAAACATGCACTGAGTGTCATTTGTGCACTTAAAGTACTAAAGACTACAATAGCAAACTACAGAATCAAAGGACCCAAGTGCCCAGTAGGTAACAAGCACTCCGACAACCCTAGACCTAATGGGGAAATGATTCTCCCTCAGCCCTCTAAGGTGGAAATCATTTCCTAATTACAGATCTGGAGACTGAGGCTTAGCCACAGCTTCTGACCCAAATCACCCAACCTGAAGGAATGGAGATTCACACTCAGTGCTCCCTGGGCCAGTAGTTATCAAACTTCAGGCCGAGACCTGCAATGGGATAACTTTACACTTGTGTGTGCTCATAAATCACTGAACAGAGATTTCCAGAAGCCGCTCTCATGTTTACTCTGTGATATAGCAG